>VXBT01000873.1:270340-302005 GCA_013400235.1 Oriolus oriolus | reverse complement strand
AATTGTGTACATGTTCTTCTGTGTGTGTGGGCATTTTGGGGTGCATTTCGATGTGCATTTCTGCACACCTCAGGATCCTTCAATAAATACTGAGGTAAAACCCTTTTTTTCCCCCCTAACCGTGTTTGGTTCTTAATTTTAAGACCAGGGGAAGGCGCCAGAAAGGTCTCTGCACTGAGAGAGAAACTGGGCAAAGCCAAGGACTTCACCCCGAAACTCACCATGCACGGGAGTGCAGGGTCCCTGCCCGTGGCAGGGGCTGGAATGGGGTGGGATTGACGGACCCTTCCAGCCCAAACTAGCCCCGGACTCTGTGAACCGCTCCCGGAACGGTGGCTCCACGGCCGCGTTCCCGGGGGGAAGGGAAGGGAAGCGAAGCGAAGCGGAGGGTGTCGGGCGGTGCGGCGCCGTTTCCTGTCCCCCGTGGAAGATGGCGGCGCCCAGCGCGCTCCTGGCCTGGTGCGTCCAACACCTGCGCGGGGACTTCGGGCTGGACGTGGGCGAGGAGGTGGTGAGGTGAGCGGGGTCGGGGCCGGACGGGGCCCTCCTGCCCTCTGGCAGGGGCCCCTCGGTCCAGCGCGGAGGAAACGGGGTGTGTCAGAGCAGCTGTCGGGAATCTGTGCCCGGGGGTGTCGTTTGGGTGGAGATTTGGGGAGGGGAAGTGGCGGGGGGTTGGATGTGGGGTCACGGAATAAAGCTCATACTGTTCCACCCCCTGCCGTGGTCTTACCACGGTCTGCACAGAAACTCGCTCCGAAAAGGAGAGATAAATGACACACCTGTGGATAAATGACACGCCTATGGATAAATGACACACCTGTGCGATGAGATTCCTGGATTAGACCCCGGCACATCCGCCCTCTCACACATTTTTATCCACCCCGGCCCCCCGTAGGTACATCTTGTCAATCACAAACGAGGACGAGATTCGGGAGTACGTTGTTGACCTCGTTCAGGGCACCGACGGGAAGAAGAGCTGGTTTGTGGAAGAGCTGCTGGCCAGGTGGAGGAAATCTGCCCAGCTGCCCTCCGAGCCTTTCCCAGTGTATCGGAAAAAGGATGGTGAGTGGTGCAGAGTGGAAAACTCTCAAATGAACTTGGTTATTGTGGTTACAGACAATTCCATGCCGTGAATCCCTGTATGGATACTGGTCCTGTTCCTGGCTGTCGGGACAGTTTAAAGCCCGTTTTCAGTCACCAAGTAGAGTCTGGGGACATCTTTCTCTTGCTGGCACTTACCCAGCCTCTCTCGGTGCTTGCTCACACTTCCAGAGGCTTCGGAAGCGCCGCGGGCTGGGGACCAAGGGAAGAAGGGGAAACGCAAAGGGCGGAACAAGCAGGAGACGCCGGCGTACACCGAGCCCAGTGCGCACGGGGAGGAGGTGAAAACCCCTCTGGACCTGGCCAAGGTGAGTGTGGAGGCCATGCCAGGGAGGCTGGGGGTCACTGGAAAGGCTTGAAACCTGGCGCCTGGGTGAAGAGGATGTCAGACACTGGTAAAGATGTGATTGGAAAGTGGAAATGAGTGTCCAGGACAAGTCACAGTGGGATGTCCAGGTGGGCACTGGTGAAGCCACACCTCAAATCCTGGGGGCAGTTTTGGGCCCCTCACAAGAAAGACAGTGATGTGCTGGAGTATGTCCAGAGAAGGAAACGGAGCTGGGGAAGGATCTGGAGCACCAGGGGTGGCTGAGGGAGCTGGGGGGGCTGAGCCTGGAGAAAAGGAGGCTCAGTATGGACCTTCTGCACAACTCCCTGACAGGAGAGTTGAGGCAGGTGGGGGTTGGGATCTGCTCCCAGGGAACAGGGACAGGACCAGAGGAAATGGCCTCAAGCTGTGCCAGAAGAAGTTTAGGTTGGATATTGGGGAAAAAATTTTTCATGGAAATGGTGGTCAGGTACTGGAATGGGCTGTCTAGGACAGTGGTGGAGTCACCATCCCTGGAAGTGTTCAAAAAACTGTGAGTGTGGCACTTGGGGAGGGAGGAAGGGAGACAGAGGAAGGAAAGAAGGGAAGGAGGAAGAGGGAAAAGGGAAAAGGAGAGAGGCAGAGAGAGAAGAAAGGAGGGAGAGTTAATGATAGGTCTCTGTGATCTTGGAGGGCTTTTCCAACCTAACCATTTCCATGTTTCTATGATACCCAGGCTGGGGAAGAAGGTTGTGTCTGTTTGTGTCTATAACTGGGAGTAAAGTAATCATCAGATAGCAAACATGCCAGCATAGATTTTTCTTCCCCCCAGAAAGCCTGAAAGGAGAGAGCAGGTGAAGGAAGTCGAGGCTGTAATTAGGAATAAAAGGGATTTCTTTAAATCAGATATGAGGGTGGGGAATTGAAGCCACCAAGTGGTTAGAACATCCCTTCCTGCTGTATTTAAACATTCCCATTCACACTGATTAAAGCATTAATTGGCAACTGAAATACTTCAGAAAGAAACTGTGGAATAAGAGCATAGAAACACTAAAACCTGAGAAATGCTGCAATTCCTGGGTAATTCATGTTTTTAAATGGAACTTTTTGGAGCAGGGAGGCTGCAAAGGCTGAAAGTGTTTGTAGAAGTGTTTATAGGATAAAATGCCACATTTTTGAACTGGAGGGTTAAAAATGGACAGTGATGTTCCATTTCCTTATAGTTACCTTCTAACTTAATTAAAATTTTAAAAAACAGGTGAGAAAGGTCTGCCAAAGTCACTTTATCTTGTTTTGGGTTTCTTTCATGGTGGCAGTGTTTGGATCTGGCAGTGGCAGTAGAACGGGGGGGACTGGAAATGCTGCATCTGCTTGTCACTAAAGCAGACTGAAACTCAGAGGTGAATCATGGAATCACTGAGGCCAGATCATAGAAGGGGGAGCAGAATTTATTTTACAGCTCGGCACTTGAACCTTCCTGCGTGGACACCTCCACTGAGGCGGCTGTGCCGGGTGGGACCTGGGGAAGCTGCTGGGAGGTGACATGGCTGTGAGTGCAGCGGCCCTGCTGCCACCACCGGCTGTGTCTGGGGACAGGCACGCACAGGGTGCACAGCTACAAACAAGGAGTCTAAAGAGTCCTTGGAAATGAGCTTGGGAGTAGCTGAGCTGCTGTTTGGAGCTGTTAAACGGGCATGAGGCTCTCCCGTAGGTGTGGAGCGCGGACAGCAGCGTTGGCTGCCCAAATCCCAGCAGCTCCAGCTGGCATGGGCGCCAGACTTCGAGTGCATCCTGGTGTCCTTGCTTTGTTTGGATTCCTTGGAGCTTTTCTGGCAGGCCTGAGCTTATCTTTCCGCTCAGTCTGGGGTCTGGTCTAAGTTTCATTCCAGGATGCAGAGTAACACTTGTCTGAGCCTCTCGGCCTGCCCAGGGGTCAGCACTCTCTCTCTGCTGCCGGTGCTGCACTGGGAGCACAGTTTGTTTATTTTTTCCTTCCCAGGCCCAGGAGAGCAGCAGCGGAGTCGGCAGCAGTAGCATTTCCTCTAAGAAGAAGCCCAAGTACGTCAGCCTGTACACGAGGGAGGGGCAGGACAGGCTGGCCGTGCTCATCCCGGGCCGCCACGCCTGCGAGTGCCTGGGCCAGAAGCACAAGCTCATCAACAACTGCCTGGAGTGCGGGCGCATCGTCTGCGAGCAGGAGGGCTCCGGGCCCTGCCTGTTCTGTGGGGCCCTGGTGAGTAACCAGCGAGTTACTGGGACCTGGAGAAGTTGCCTGGATTAGCCCTTTAGATGGAAGCTCCTCTTGTGGAGTTCTGAAGCAGGGAAGGAAAGAACCTCTTAGGAAGTTTCCCTCATAATTTACATGGCTTTGGAGCTTGTCTGGTTTCTGACAGTCTCCTATGTGTCACACCAGCGTCCAAAATGTCTGCAAGGCTTCAGCCCCATCCCGGGCACAGCCCTGGTTGCCTTGTCAGGAGCAATGTCCTGCCTTTCCTTCAACTGTTGTGCAGTATGGATCCGTTAACACCTGGATTCAGTTCAAAGGGCACCTTCTGGAGAAAGGGACAAGTTATTGACAGCAGATGAGAGGAAATTCCTCTTCATGTGAGGGGAAAATGCTGGTTGGGTAGAACAAAATGTTTTAAAGCAGATTGGCTGCTATTTTGAAAGGTCAGTTTAACTGCCAGTGGCCAAGAAGGAGAGAAAACCTCCAAGTTAAGGGTTGTGGTTCTGCCTGGGATGGTTCTGAGCTCATCTCTTGTCCTCTGAGCTCAGTCAGCAACGTGTACACCCACAGAACAGGGAGAAACCAAACTCTGCATTTCTCTTTTAGTAAAGAGTGAGTTTCCAGGGTTCTCCCCGTGTCAGTGGGGAAGAGCAGGAGGTGTGGATTGTCATTGCCACTTTAAACAGCCTGAACTGTTGTCCAGGGCTCTGAAGGTGGTCAAGCTGTGACATTCTTCCCACGTGATGTCCTTCCCAAGCCTTCATTTCCTTCTTTTCCCCAGGTGTGCACTAAAGAAGAGCAGGACATTCTTCAGCGGGACTCCAACAAGAGCCAGAAGCTGCTGAAGAAGCTCATGGCAGGTCAGTAGCAATTCCATACCTGGAACAGAATGAATCCAAATGGTTTGTGTGCGTTACTTCCTTCAGACTTCGCTGGGCCATTTGCCCTCAGTGCCGCCCTGTGTCTGTGGTAGGCACTGAAGGGATGGATTGAAGTTGGCTCCTTGGATTCTCCTGCTAGCCCTTGGCAGCCCTCCCGGGCTTCAGCAGAGGGGGCAGTGGCGAGTGTCAGATGGCAGCGTGTTTTGTCCTTTCCCAGAGGCCCCAAGGCTGCTCATTTGGCATTCCAGAATCAATCACATGAACCGGATCGTTGTAGCAGTCCTTGAAAATTAGGATAAGCCTCCTCTGGAAAGTGTGCTGTGGAAGATGGAGTGCTGCTGTCTGATTTGCTGGGCTTAGAGAGGTGGTGGTTAATATTTCCTAATGGCTCTTCTTGTCTCGCACTTATCTTGGGAGCTAAAAATAGGAACAGAGCCAAGGAAAGCAAGAGGAAATGCTACCCAGTGTCCCAGCGAAGACCTGTGCGTTGTGGGGATGTTTGTCTGAGTTTAGCTGAGCTACAGCCAAGGTCGTGGTGTTCTTGGTTGGAAAATACACTTTGCTGAAGAACTGGGAAATAGATACTCCAGGTCTGGGGGGGAAATAGTTACTCCACGTCTGGGGAGAAATATTTACTCCGGGTCTGGGCTTTTCCTTAGAGCTGTGGAGCAGACATGAGGATGGAAGTCCTTGAGAGCACCAGCCAGGCTGTTCTATCCTTCCCATACAGATGCTGGTGTACTTCAGAATCCCTTTGCTTACGTGTTTTATCTCTCTTCCCTCCTGCCCCTGCCAGCTCTTGCTTTGTTATCTGTGTAGGTAAAAGCTGGAATGTGGTTTGCTGTTTGTCTTGGGAATAAAAATTACGGATCAGCAACCAAAGGGAAATACAGGCAATTGTTTCCCTGAAATGTTTCCCATTGTGGTGAAATACACTGGTTTGTTCCATCATGGCTTTGGTTCAAACCTTTTGTGGGTTTTTTTGGTTGTTCCCTGTTGTTTGGTTGGTTGGGTTTGGGCCCCTTGCCAGGAGGAGTGAGAAGGAAGAGCATTTGCTGGGAATAGATTTCTCCATCTCTGGAAACAGCTGGTTGGGGAACCTGGTGTGGTGTGTCTGGATAGAATATTGTTTGTGGGAGCCACGAACAGCAGCAGAAGGCTCTGGGTCTCCCTGGAGTCTGTCCTGGGCAAGAGGCTCTTTGTGGGTGTAACAACATGTGTGGGGGGGGTTGGCTTTTAGGAGGGGACTCCTAAAAAAGTAGGGGTTGTTGCTGAGGAAGAAAAGCCTCCAGACCTTAGAGCCCCTCCCAGTGCCTAGAGGGGCTTAGAAAAGGAGGGAGAGGGACTATTTAAATGGGCAGATAGTGATAGGACAAGAAGGAATGGTTTTAAACTAAAAGATGAAAAATTTAGGTGGGACATTGGGAAGAAATCTTTCTTTGTGAAGGTGGGGAGGCCCTGGCACAAGTTTCTCAGAGCAGCTGTGGCTGCCCCGTCCCTGGAAGTGTTTCAGGCCAGGTTGGACGGGGCTTTGAGCACCCTGGGATAGTGGAAGGTGTCCCTGCCCATGGCAGGGGTTGGAATGAGATGAGCTTTAAGGTCCCTTCCGACCCAAACCATTCCATGATTCTGTGACCTGAGGCCTGTGGTTGGTGATGGGAGGAATTTTGACTGCCCAAATTGTTAGGGAAGGGTGAAGGAGAACCAAAGACCAAGAGCTTGTCCCTAAACTCTACCCAGACTTTGTCACTGCGATATTTAAGTGATTCCTCCTCTTTGGAGGAAGGAGTCTGTGATATGGGGTTGAGGGAGAATTGTGGCTTCAACCTCCCTGGAAAGTTGCTGCAAAGAAAGCTGTACTTTTAGCTCCTGGTGATGCCTGAGGTGGCCACCTAAAACACAGAGACTAGACAAAATAAGAGAATAAAAGGTAGGTATTTATTTGAAAGTACACCCTGGGCAGTCAGGAGGCTACACCCAAGATGGACGCTGGGTCACGAGTTCTTCACACTTTTATAAGTTTGGTTCATTTGCATATCAGGGTTAATTGTCCAATTATAACCTCAGTTCAGGATCTAAATACCCCAAGGTTGCCCCCCTCTTCAGAGGCTTTTAGTTTACACATTCTCGGGCCTGGTGTCCTTGAGGTGGAAACCTGGAGAGACTTTGTTATGTCTGACCAGCATGAGAGAACAGCAGCTAACAGGCCACAAGAAACTTCAGAGTTACACACCAGGCAGTACAGGATTTGAAAAATACGAAAAGTTAAAACCTAAGGCATCACTGGGATGGCATTTAGTTTAGAGGGCATTTCTGCAGCCTGGCCCACCCAAATGGCTTTAACCCACTGACTGCTGAGCTGTGGTTTGTTTTGTGTCTCAGGTGCTGAAAGTTCAGGGAATTTGGATGCCATAAGCAAAGGCTTGCTGCCTCGCCAGGAAGCGAGACTCAAATCAGGCCTGGAGATGGCTGTGAAGCACAAAGACAAGTTGTTGGAATTTGACAGAACAAGGTAAGATACCAGGTGGGAGACTGTCATGAATAGCATGAGTGACCTGGCAGGTGAGGTGGCTTTAGCAGAAACATGGGGAATTCCTTCTAAAACCCAGACTTGCAGCCACAGACACCTGAACTATGGCATTTGGTGGGGCAGGAGTCAGTCTCTGGAGTGGATCCCGTTTGGGTGTCCTTGCTTTTTGTCCCTGACAGTCCAGCTCTCCAGAGAGATGGGAGAGGAGCAGGTTGGAGGGTGGGTTTGGGGCTCTGCCGTGGTCCCAGCATGCTCATCTCCTGTGGGGGTTGTTCTCCCAGCGTGCGTCGGACCCGGGTCATTGATGACGAGTCAGATTACTTTGCCACGGACTCCAACCAGTGGCTCTCCAAGCAGGAAAGGGAAGCGCTCCAGAAGAGGGAGCAGGAGCTGTGGGAGCTGCGCCACGCCTCTCGGCTTGCCAAGAAAATCACCATCGACTTCGCTGGCAGGCAGATCCTGGAGGAAGACAACAACATGGCTGAGTACCACAGCAAGTGAGTGAGGGCTGGCAGTGTGCCCAGCAGCAAGGAGGTGCAAATCCTTATGGAGAGTGGTCTGACATGCCTGTTAAAGCTGCCCAGGAAAGAGGTGTTGCAGAAGGCCTGTCTCAACAGAACCAATTCAGCTCAAATTCACACAAAGCTGAGTTTCTGCAGTAGAGGGTAGTGACTGCTCAGATGGGAAATCAGACCGAGCAAGGAAATCATGTAGTTGGGGGGAATGGGGCAAAAAATGCTTTGGGTCAGAGTGTGTGGGGAGAAGGGAGATGTTCCAGGGGAAGCAGGGAACGTTCATCCCTCTCATTTGTGCTTGCAGACTGGATGAGACCATTGAGGCCATGAGCTGTGGTGCACTGAGCGAGCCAGCCAGGAGCCCCAGGGCAGAGATGACACCAGACTCTGGGGTTTTGGTGAATCCTCGTCTCCTCCAGCCTGCTCCTTTGGTCAGTGGGGCTTCAGTGCTTTATTCCAGAGTAGTGACTAATTTTGGGAGAGTTGAGCTTAAGAATTGTCAATTCCAGCACGTCTGTAGTACCCCAGAGGATCAGCAGATGGTTTGAGTTGAAAGGGATTTTAAAGATCATCTCATTCCATCCCCTGCCATGGGCAGGGGCACCTTCAACAAGACCAGGTTCCTCCAAGCCCCGTCCAGCCTGGCCAAGAACACTTTCAGAGATGGGGTGACTTCTCTAGACAACCTGTTTCAGCATCTCACAACTCTCACAGTAAAGAATTTCTTCCTAATATCCAATCTAACCCTGCCCTCTGCCAGTGGGAAGCCATTCCCCCTGTTTCCCCTTGTTTCTCACCCCTTCTTTCCTCCCCTGTGTCCTTTGTGTCCTTCACTGGCCATCTCAGTTTGGGACAGAGGTTTGCCAATGCCTTGCTCCTGGTAGGTTGGTTTATTTCAGGAAGGCAGAGGAGTTTCTGAGAGTCAGCCTAAGGCTGTGTCACCCTTTCAGCCTTTTTTATGAAGCCTTTTCTGCCAGATTCCTGTTTTTGAAAGGGCATAAGGGTAATGAAGGAAAACTTCAAATAGGATTTGCACTTGATACACGGTATTCCTGGAGAAGTGCTAACCTTTTCCCTGTTTCTTTTGAACACTCTCAAGTGGGTGGACCAAACGGGTTTGCTCCCGCCAAGGAAAACCGTTCATTCCATGGAGGCTGGAAGTGAGTCTGGCTTGGAGCGGAACAGGCTGCGGATTCAGGACCGAGAGCTGCAGGAGATCTCGGATGATGGTTGGTGCCTCAGCCTGCACCAGCCTTGGGCTTCCTTGCTTGTGAGAGGAATCAAAAGGTGAAGGTATCCCAGGCAGCTCCTGCTCCACAGGGGAGGTGGGAAGTTGTGTTCCTCAGAGGATCTCTGTGGACCCGCTGGCTCTGCGCAACAGCTGATACCTGTGATAGCTCCAAGCGTGGAAGCTGTGCTTCCTCTTGCAGTGCAATGATGGGTTGAGGAGCTGGAGAACCTCTTTTCTTTTTGGGATAGTGCCTAACCTGTAAGGGACAGGTTTATTTACAGTGGGTGCGTGTAGAGAGAGGCTGAGATTTCACTGCTGTAGTTGGGTTGTTCCTGTGTGGAATTTGAAAAGCAAATAAGGTAATCCCTTGAAATACATTCTGGGTTTTTGTTCAGGATAAAGAAGGCAACAGTGGCACCAGGCTTTGTTTAAGAGAAACCCAACCCTTGCCACTACCTTCCCCACCCTGGGATGGGAATTGGGTTACAAAAAGAAGCTACTCCTGTTAATAGTGAACAAAGAATCTTCTTGAGCCTTTTTTTCCCTTCACCACATTTCTCATTTTGGAGAGTGAAGCTTTTTCACTTCCCAAGCTAAAGATGCTTAATGTGCCCAGATTCTGCATCCAGGTGTTCTGGGGATGCTCCATCCACTCTGGTACAGCTGCAGAATTCCAGGATCTCCAGACAACTGTTCCATGCAGAGCCCTTGTCCCTTATTGCTCCCTTGATTGTTCCGTGTGGCTTTGGGAGCTCGTGAGGGACTTTTGTGAGCAGATTGTCCTGCGTATGTGTTCTGCTGGCCCTGCTGGGGATTGATGTCCTCTAAAGCCCCACTCTGCTTTATTTGTGACATTATTTTTTGCCTATCTCAGCTTTTCTTTGTGGTCCTGACACAGTGCTTGAGTCGGGATAATCAGGGCAAAGCTTAGCAGCAGGAATTGACTATGTTTGAGTGAAAAATCTGTCCACGTGGGTGATTTCCGCTGGAATTTTAGTCCTAAATTTTCCACTGTTCTTTAGGGTGGAGGGCAGGACCTGGTACACATCTCATCGAGGGAGGTTATGGATTGCAGCTACTGCTAAAAGACCTTCCCCTCAGGAAATCTCTGAACTGGAGGCCTCCTACAGTATGCTGCTCCGGAAAGGTGAACTCCTCTCCCTGGGTCTTGGAATGATTTGGTACACTGAGCCACGTAATAAGCAGTGTCAGAAATCCCTCTCTGCTGAGCAGGGAAAGCTATATATAAAATTAAATTTCCCAGCCTTAGTCCTTCACGGGGAAGATCCTGACCTGGAAAAGGCACAAAAAAAGGGTTAAAATTGCTGTATGTGTTCTTGTGCCTCAAAAAGTAGAGGTGCCTGGAGGAGAGGGAAGGGCACCTGGGGATTGAGAAGACCCCAGCTGTGTGTGGGAATATGGGCTCCCTGAAGAGATGTTTCTTTTGCTGCAGATGTGGAATTTCCAAGTGATTATCCCTCAGGATGCCTCCTGGGCTGTGTGGACGTGACTGATTGTTTATCACAAGAGCAGTTTCAAGAGCAGGTGAGTACAGAAATGAACCTTTCCAAGCTTGTATTACCAGCGGGTTTTTAAAGTGGTAGAACTCGCCTCTGGAGGAGACACTGAGTGGAAATTTTAGATTGTGTTGAGAAGACACAAAGTTATTGCAGGGATTTGAGTGGCAGAGGACATGAGGGGGCCTGGCAACTCAGGACAGCATGGAAACGTGGAGAACTCTGCAGCAGTGGTGGTGCTGTGCCGTGGGACCTCGTCCCTGACCTGTGGTGCCAGCAGCACTGACTGCCCTGGTGTAGGAGAGGGTGGCTTGGCCCATGCGGAGGGATGTAGCTGCTGGATCTGCTTCTTCCAGGAGCTGGAGGTCACAGTGGCCTCACTGGTGGTGTCACACTGGCCTAGCTGGTGGGTGTTGTGCCCTGGCTGGGGCACTGAGTGACCCAGAGAAGGAGCCATGGGAGGAGGTAAACTCTTTCCCACCAGGGAGGATGGACAGGAGAGCCACGGGACTACCTGTAGAGAAGCAAGGCTAGGAGCAGGAGTCTTTTGAGAAATCTCAACCCATGCAAGTCCGTGGGTGATGATGGTGTGTGTCCAGATGTGCTGACAGCATTGGCAGGTGGCCTTGTGAGGCCACTCTTACCTTGGGATGGTTATGGAAGCCAGGAGAGGACCCTTGGTGACTGTTGCACCTGTGGTTAGGAAGGGAAGGAAGGATGATCTGGGCACTTCAAGCCAGTCAGCTTCACCTTGGTCTCTGGGAACCTCGTAGAGAGACTGCTCTTGGAAGCCAGTTTTGGGCACGTGGAGGAGGAGGACATTAGGAATAGCCAGTGTGGATTTACCTGAGGATAAACTTATGCTTGACTAACCTGGTGACCTTCTTGGATCCAATAGTTAGAGTGGAGAGTATCTATTAACCTGCTGTCCTGGAGCAGGCACGAATCCCAGAGGAGTCATAGCCAGTAGAAGTGGTTGTTCCTCTGTGCATTGGCTAAACCACGTCTGGAATACTTGGATCACCATAAAATTGTTGATAAACTGGAGCGAATCCCGTGGAGACCACAAGGATGATTAGGGGCTGGAGCCTTGTGAGGGGAGGCAGGAGACAGAGAGATCTCCCACTTCCTGCAAGGCGATTACTGGGAGACAGAGCCAGGCTGTGTGCTGACATACACGGCAGGAGGGTCATAAATTGATAGGGGAGGGTTCAGTGTGGCTTAATTAAACAAATTACCATAAGGATGGCCCAGCAGTGGGGCAGGCATTGCCCAAGGGCTTGGACAGTCTTCGCCTGGGAAGATTTTCAAGAGGACAAAGCCGTGGGCAGCCTCACCTGAGTTCAGTGTTGGCCCTGCTTTCGTTGGGAGACCTCCCGAGGCCTGAGTCTGATGCTGTGACTGACTCCATGCCCAAAATGTGGAGCAGGAGCTTTCCTTGGGGTGTGTTTTATGGACTTACAAAACCCGTGCTTAGCACGAGCACAGCACGGCTGCTCCTGATCCCGTTTCATTCCTGTTCACTCTTGTGTATGGGCAGGTTTGGTCTGGTGGGAATCACCAAACCATGTAGGGCTTGGTAGTGAACCATGACCATCTTGTGAGGTGGAATAGATGGATTCCTTGGGAAGGAGTCCACCAGGGTGATCTTGCAGTGACGAGCTGGAGAGGCACCAGGAGTTGGGGCTGTTTCTCAGGAAGTGCTCCTCTGGCTTTCCCAAACCCAGTGAGGTTTTTAGGAGGGAGAGATGCCTGGAAAGACAGAGAGTGTATTTCTGGTGAGGTTGTGTCTGTTAGTCACAGGAGGAAGGCAGAGAGGTTGGAGTATGAGCAGCAGAGGGAGCTTTGGGACTGGAATACCTACGGGAGGATTTGGCATTGTATGGGAACAAGCCTTGGGAGAGAGAGAGGAAGGGAAACTGAGGCCACTGTAGGGATTTCCTTTTGTAGCATCCTAATTTGCAGTTTAGGCTTCAGTGGAGATTCCTGTCCATCTCTCTGTAACAGTGGTGGAACAATAGATCCTGGTCTCTTACAGGTACTTTTCTGTCTGTCACAATCCCTCCTCTCCCTTTGTGGATGTGTTCTTCAGGCATTGGTAGAATGGCTGTGATGGCATCTCCGATCTGGGAGTTGTGCTGTGGGTAACTCACTTTAATCTTCCCATGGAGGACCCTCACAATTAGCCACGTTCTCTGGAAATCCCTCCCAGTTTGCTGGCACTGCTTGGCTGCAGAGGAACTGGAGGCAGAGCAGTGTATTCCAGGAGCACCATTATCCAACCTGTTAATGACAGATTTCCCTTTCTCCTCAAGGCTGTGGCATTTCCCAGGTTGCATTTCTCTGGCTTGTTGCTGCTCCTGTATTGCAAGCTACTTATAATTTCCTGCCTTTTTATGGTGGTTTTGTCCGTTTTCCCCAGGATTCCTTTAAGCAGCGTTAATTTCTCTCGCTTGTGAGCTTAAATCCAGAGATCTGAGTCTTTCTGCAGTTCCTTTCTGAGGAAATGTCTGGTTTTGTGGGTTCTCGGGAGCAGCAAATGCATCTGAAGGAAGCTGAGCTGAATTTAATTGCAAATGTCAGCAAGATGACAAAGTGTGCAGCACCAGCTCAGAGATCCGAGTTGGGTCTTGCCAGGAGTAAGAAATTCCTGTTGCTCACGTGGGTGTCTCAGCCCGGGTTCAGCAGCAGCGTCAGCACCGTGATCCAGCCATTTCCCGGTGTGCAAGGACTCCGTGTAGCTCAGGGAGGGAGGCAAGGAACATGATGCTTTCACCACTTAGGGCATGCAGAAACATTGGATATTTTCAAGGAATGTGTGAGCAGGCGAGGGGAGGTGATGCAGAGCAGAGACCTCTCGGGGACTGAGCCGCTGTGGAGCTTTTCCAGGCGCTGTGCTTTGACTCACACCTCTCCTCCTCACCACCTCCTGTTGGAGGCTCCTGCATGTTCCAGAAGAAATCATTTCACAAGTGCAGGGCGAGCCTCGCTTGCAGGTTATACCAACCTCCCGAGGAGGAAATAGTTCCTGGCTTGCTCATGGTGTTTTGATGGTGATCCAGTGTTTTTTGGCAGCCACAGAAGCTTGGTTTGACTCTTGTGACTATTTGTTCCCATAGGCAAGGGAGACTTTTCCTGGTCTTGGGTCTGTTTTTCTTCGTCCCGGAGGTGTTCAGCCTGGAGAAGAGAAGGCTCTGAGGAGGTCTTAGAGCCCCCTCCAGGGCCTAAAGGGGCTCCAGGAGAGCTGGAGAGGGACTGGGGACAAGGAGTGCCAGGACCAGGGGGAATGGCTTCCCACTGCCAGAGGGCAGGGTTAGATGGGATATTGGGAAGGAATTGTTCCCTGGGAGGGTGGGGAGGCCCTGGCACAGGGTGCCCAGAGCAGCTGTGGCTGCCCCTGGATCCCTGGAAGTGTTCCTGGCCAGGTTGGACGGGACTTGAGGCACCCTGGGACAGTGGAAGGTGTCCTTGCCCATGGGCAGGGGTGGAATGGGATGAGCTTTGAGGTCCTTGCAACCCAGTCCAGTCTGTGATTCCATGGTTTTGTGGTCTGTCCCCACTGTGACTCTCCCATCATCTCTCAGCCCTTTCACTGCTGTCACCCACTCCCTGTTTAGCACTGTCTGCAGATTTAATTTCCCTGCTGTTTGCATCCTCTCTTGGGTTGCTAATGAAGATGTTGCAGCACCCCGCTGGTATTTTTCTATCATTATCCTCATTTAATTTTATTTTTTTTACACTTGTGCTCAAAAAACAAAAATTAAGCAATGCTGCCCCAGCAGAGTCAGACCTATTCCCTGCCAGAGCTCTTGCATTATGACCAGGGAGGGGTTATTTATCCCCATTTTTACTGCACATGTAATCCTGGCCTTTCATCACTGCTCAGAGGGGGCAGTCCTACCTTCCTCTGCCCTACCTGCAGCATTTGAGGCCCAACTGATGTTGTTGAGGTGGTTTGCAGATCCTGAAGGTGTGTGAGAAGTGATGATGGAACAGGATCTGGAGTGCTGGAGCTGGCAGGGAGCAGAGGAAGAGTGGAGATGTCCTTGGGATTAGGGTCAGTGGCACGTCTGGTACCCTAATCCCAGCTGTGCTGCCTATTGCATGAACTAGTTAAATCTGCTCCTCTGGGTCTCTTTCCCACATGGAAAATAAAGCAGTTCTTCCAGTCAGCGGTTATTTACACCACGTTTTACTGCTCAGAGCTGTGATCTTTGGCTTGAAGCTGCTCTGGCAGCAGAAGCTGTGTTCAGGTCAGAGGGTCCGACCCGAGTGTCCAGCGTCACCTGCTTTGTTCACAGGCAACCGAAGCAGGAGCTGCTTCCTGAACTCAGCCCTGGTTGCCTGGTGCCTGGAGATCCCTCTGAAATCTCGGGATTTCCAGTTGAGCTTTGCACATCTTGCCCCTCCTCAGAGCACATTCTGGGCTCATTTCCTTCTCTCCCTGGCAGCAACCCAAAAATCCCTGCTCCAGACCAGAATGATCCCTTTGTTACACTTTTCAGCTGGAGGTGACCTGGAAACTTTTTTTCCCCCTTGGAGATCCAAGCATTCACTACGGCTTTTCCCTGCTCCGGGGCTGACGTCACCGACACCTTGGGCAGAGCAAGGAGCTGCCCTTGTTTTCCTGCACGAGGTGTCAGTGACTTCAGCAGTGCCCACTGGGGATCTGTGGGATGGGGCAGGCAGGGCTTGGCACAGGACTAAAGCCAGCAGGGAAGTGTTTACATTGATGCCATTTCCATGTGCTCTGAAGTCCATGTTCATTTTGCTAATGACTGTGATCTGAGACTATTTAACTGGAAAAAGAGCGTTTCCTGCTGCTGTTTTGGTGGTTGATAGGTGTGTTTGGCTTATTTTGAGTGCAGACACACACATGTCAGTATCTGGATGGAGCTATTATACTGGGCTGAAATATTGGCTAATTATGTTTGATGGGAGTTAAGTGTTTATTTTTCATTTCTAGGTGATCACTTAGTGTCCTAAATCTGCACAGGGGAACACGTAGAAGTTATTTTTGTGCCACGAGATTGCAACTATCATTTAAATAGGCTCAGGAAATTCCCTCTCAGGAAATTTGGGTTTAAACTCTTGGCCTCCTCTTCCCTCCCTGGTGAAAAGAACAACAGAAAAAATGAGACTCAGGTGCCCAGTGTACAGGACTCACTTTAGATTCTCAGGGAGTGAAGAAGGGTAGAGACTTTCTATATTTAGACTCCAGAAGGTGCCTGTTTAGATTATCTCCAAATAAAGGAACAATAGCCCTCTGGGAATATTTTCCTAAGGAGTTAATGAGGGGGAGAAACACAAACATAGACATTGATGTGTACTTCTAAGAACAGTATAAATGCATAGAGACTTTTTATGAGGACCTGGTCCCTGAAGGAAAGGTTTCCTAGTGCAGACTCCGAGTGAGACAAATGCCTGTTTGTGTGGTGCTGTTGCTGTCCTGGCACCTTCCTCTCCTCCACCACGGGGATGTTTGTCTTCTCATTCCTGAGGCACCTCTCCCAGTGAAGGATTTTTAGCTGGGTCAGATATCCTTCCTTCTGGAGCAGTCTACGTGGCTGTTAATGATTGCAGTCCATGAAAGGCCTTTGAACTTTAAAGGTCCCTGCGTTCTCCTGAGCTGAATTTGTCTTTTCTGTGTAGCCAGATCCAGTGGTGTCAGGCATTAGGCTGGCTCACAGGGTGATGCATCTCTTTAATTCAGGTTCTCACCCCACAAAATCCCCTGATTCGTGGTTCTGGGAGCAGAGCAGGAATGCAGCTGGTTTGGATTAGAGACGGTAAGAGATGGGGGAGTTTTTCCATATGGGAAGTGCTTTGGTTTACATCAGAGGCTCTTCTGAGGCTCCAGCTGCCTTGCATAAGCCAGCAGGTTTGCTCAGGCCACTGCTCAGGCTGTTAAGATGAAGGAGAGATTGTCACTTGATGATGATTAATTTAGGAATGCATTAGCATGCCAAAGAAATCGAATGATAGAGGCCTGCTTGCCCTCTCCTCTGGTTTCCTAGACCCAAGGGAGAAAGCGAAGCCAAGGCTGAAGCATATGACTTAATTAATGATGACTGTGGACTTCGCCTCTGCTACCATTTCAGCAAACTACTCACGAGCTGGCAGGGCCTTTTCCCTCTCTCAGATGTGGTCACTGATACTTGCTGCCTTCTCAGTGTTTGGGTTTTATTTAGTCCTGAAACTGAGGGTTAGATAAAACTGACCTGGAGCCCCAGGTCAGGTGCCCCACTGCCTCCCCGTCCAGGTTGAGCCGTGACCACCCTTTCCATGGTGACCCCAAATGATGTGTCAGCTGCAAAATACAGCCCCCACAGTACATGTAGAGTGCCCAAGGACTCTGCTTGCTTAAGCTTCTGTTGGTGTGTCATTGATTTCCTAACCCTGAACAGACCGGTTGCTCTGATGCGTTTCCTGATCCTGTGAGAAATCCCATCCTATTTGAGGGGATGAATCAATCCTGGGAGCAGCTGCCGGCATCACACCTCCTTTGGGAGCAGCAGCAAGGGTCAGCACGAGGAGAGGCAGCTGCCCAAGTGAACCAGGGCAGGGACACAGGTGCGCAGGGCCGGTTCCCAAAGTTTGGGTTTACCAGCTTGGTTGCGTGTCCTACCCCTGCGCTTCCCAGCTCTGATTATGAAAGGACTTTGTGAAGCTGCTTGAGGTCTGACTGTATCTAGCCAGGCGCAGATCCATGAGGTCCGCCCTGCTTCCCCTTGTCTCCTCCTCCCCACTGCTTTTCCCTTCTCCTTGCCGGCTCTGTCCGATGGTGCAGGCGGTGGGGCTGTGTTGGAGCTGAGCTTAGCCCTGCCCCTGCTGTCCCTTGGCACGGGGGGATGAAAACAGCTCTTTCAGCCTAGTACCTTCCCAAGTATTTTTCCAAGTCCACCCAGTTTCTCCTGAACTGCTCGTCAGGCGCTCTACAAACATGTCCAGCCCTTCCAGGGTTTATGGTGGGCGGGTGTTGTCCTGGGCTGGGGTTTGAGCCACAGGAGGGTGTTGGTGGCTGTAGGTCCTGCGACGCCGCTTCAGGGAGAGCTGGGGGACACAGCGGCTCTCGCTGGCACCTCTGGGTCTCCCACAGACTGCAGCCCTGGCAGACTGCTCCGAGTGCACCAGCACAAGTTTGAATTTTAAATCTACATTTCAAAGTCCTGTTATTACTTACTATGTTTTAATTGCTTCCCCTGCCCTTCAAATCAAAGTACAGCCTGTGGTGTAGGAACACTACGATGAGAGCCGGGCTCCGGGCTGGAGGCAGAGAACACCCACCGGATGGATCCGCCTGGCCAGGGAAGGATCCCGCGGCGATCCCAGCCTGCTGGGCCTGGATCTGGTTGCATACCAGCCAGGCATGCGAGGGGCAGAGCAGCTGAGGGCTGCCAGGCATTGTGGTGGGGAGAAGGGGAAAGGAAGGCAGCCTCACGAAATTCCTTGCGCATCCTGGCGCAGGGAGCATGTGCCAGCACACGAGCTGCCAGCAGCAGCTGTAAGCGCTCAGGAACAGCAGGGAGGATGTTGACTGCAACAATGCATCAAGGCTGCGGTTTGTAACCTCAATAGTCAGGCAGTTAACTTTTTTTCTCTTTTTTTTTAACAAAGACATTTTGATTGCCAAATCCATAACCATTAGCAGCTGTGGTTTCGAGCTGTTCCTTCCTCACACGTTGCAGTCTAGACCTGACAGGCTTTCAAACAAAAGTTTGGCTGACGGCTTTTGTTTGGATTTCTTTGTGATCCTACTTTTTTTCCTTCTTTTTGCGTTCTGTTGATTTGGATTGAACATCGACGCGTATCCCTTTGCTAACACAGCCTCTGTGGAGCAGCTCTGCTGCATCCCCAAGCTCTTCCGTGGCCAAGGACAGCTTGTAGTGTTTCTTGGGTGCGTGTTCTGGATGTTTCTGCCTCAAGCTAGAAAATTTGGCATTTCTAGAAACTTGGATCTGCTTTTGCGTTTCTGTTTAGGAAAATGTTACATTTCTCATGGGCCAAAGGCTGGCTGGCCTATGACCTTAAATGATGGTGCTTGAGAACGTGCTTAGAGTTGGAAGTGTGATGCAAGATGGTGTCATGAGGGGGATCAAAGCTCGGAGTGAAGCACTTGGTGCTCTGCAAGTGCTTTCCAGGACTGGAGGGCTGAGTCAGGAGATGACACAGCAGTGGTAAACCTGGATCTGCTCTTCGCAGTTGGGTGTCAGCTTTGGGTGAATGTGCCCTGGAGCACTCAGGGTGAAGGCTGTGTTGGGAAAATTGGCTGGATAATTCCCCAAAGGGAATGTCCTTGTAAAGAGATGATGGAGACCACTGCTGTCGGAACAACAGACAGGGAGCTGATGCTCCTAAACCACTCTCCTTGGAAAAGTGACAGGCCAGATGTGGCTTGGGCACAGTGGCACCCACATCCAGTTAAGCATCGTCTCTCATTTTTGATGGCTTCATTTCTCCTGGATCCATGCGTTCGTGGTGGGGGCATTGCTGCAAGTGCCCCTCTTTGGCCCCTGTCACTCCCAAAAAGCTGCCCATTTTCTTTTCGCTCTTGCAAACCACTGAAGAAATATTTTCTAGCTGGATGGTGAGCAATTTCCCTCCGGAGAGAACGAGAAAATGGCTGTTTAGTAGTTAATTACCTGTTACGTTGCTCTGACAGCGATGAAGCTTATGAGGCATGAAAGAAGAGCGGATCCGCCTGTCCCACAAATCACCGAGAAAACGGGGTGAAGGAAGTTGGGCTCCCAGGGGATCCCTTGCATCCCACTCCTCTTTTTGCACGTGGCCAAGGGGTGTCTCCAACACCCAGGAAGAGCCCACTGTGTGTTTCTGCCTGCTGGGGGGAACTGATTTATTGCCACTGCTGGTTCCAGCAGCCCTGCTCTTTCGGAGGGGATGCTGCCTCCACCAGGATGATTTTTTCCCCTTTGATTGCATTTTATGGTGAACTCTCTTGCCAACACATGGGCTCTGCTTGCTTTTATTCTTTCCAGACAGCGTTGCTTTCCAGTGCTGCCTCTTTTATTCCGAAGCTCTTGGAAAGCAGCAGGGAAATGAAGGCTGGAGCGGGTGTCCTGGCCCGGTGCTGCCTGGCAGAGCGAGCCGTGTTTTCCCTGTTGTTCACTGAGGAGCCACGCCAGGAAAATGATTCACCCCGTTCCATTATGAACCTTGCAAGCACCTCCTTGCTGCTGGTGCCCCCCGCAGCTGTAAGATGGAGAGAGTGGCAGTGACCAGGGGAAGGACCACAGGTTCCAGCGTGCAATTCTCCGCCACGCTCCAGCTAACCGGGACGTGCGCTCCATGGCAAGGAAAGCAGAGAGCGCAGGCTGCATTGCAGGGCTCCATAGGCTGCTGGCGTGTGTGAAACCGGGGCTGTTCCCACCCCTTTGTGTCCCGAGGCCTTAATGAGAGCAGGAATGCTCCTGGAGGGTCGCTAAAGAAGCTGCCGGGAGCGCTTGGGCTTTGTGCTGCGCAGAGCTGCTGCTCCGTGCACGCGGTGCCTTTGTTCCTGCCTCGGATGCACCGGAGCAGAGCTCATCTCGTTAGTGATGGTTTGGCTTCCCCCCAGGACGTTTTCCTTCTGCTCTTTCCATTCCCCTGCCTTCGGGTCACAGCAGTTGGGTTCAAGCCAGCGCAGCTTATTGGGGAGGGGTGCAGCAGTTGAGGGGTTTGGGATGGCTCTTCTCCATGTTTTTTTCTCCTGTGGAGATGGAATCAGGATGAGCAAAGGGTCTCAAATGCTGCGTTGGTACCGGCAATGCTGGGTGAGCCTGCATGGCCCCGGCATCCTGCTGCAGGCTTTTCCTAAATTGGGGGAAAAAAAAAATTAACAGATTGGTGTGGGGGGAAGATATAGCTGGAATTTTTTTTCCTCAGATGTCAGAGAAGGTGGGTTCGTGTCTCTGCTGGCTCTGAGCTGGCTCGTCCCCTCCTTTGCTCTTTTGCTGTGGGCTGTGGAGCGGGAGGCTGGCAGCCCTGCTGCTATTCCTGGTGGTGACAAGCTGGTGATGGGAGACGAGGGATGGCGAAAACAAAGTGTAGGGAACATTCATTAGCAATTATCCCTGCTTGCAGCTTGAGCTAGGTGGCTGTTGGGGACATCTGATAGCCACTTAATACATGTTCAAAGCGCTGGCTCTGGCGCAAGGGTGAGTCTGGTGGACGGTTTTCGGAGGAGCCCAGTGCTCAGCTCCCTTTTCCAGCTTCATTTAACCTCGAGCTCTTCCTGCGGGCGTTAAGCTGCCTTGAGATCTGCTTTTCTCTTCCCTCCCACCTAATCTCCTCGCAGCCAGGATCTTCCAAACCTGTTAGCAGCAAACTGAAGCCCAGCTGGAGAGGTGGGACGAGCAGGGGGGGCAGTGGTTGCGTGGAGGCCGTGTGTGGAGCGCGTCTGTGGGGTATTGGTGCGAAGCAGTGGGAGGAGCAGCTCTTGGTGAGCCGTGTCGGCTGTTTGCAGCCCACAGAGCCCACTGGCCTCCCACCCGCCTCATCGCCAGCCGGCTGCAAGGTGGCTGAAGGTCTGAAAGGAGGCTGAATCATTTTTTTCACACTGTAGTTGCGTTGCATAACCCCTCTTTCGAGCTTCCCTGCTCATCTGCAGGATTGGAGGAGGGTGGGTTTGCTCCTTCTTGAGGGACAATCTGGCCTCTGGACTGTGTTTGTTGTAGCCACCCTCTCCTAAGTGCTGAGTTGCTTCCAGGCAGAGGCAGTATAAAGCCTGGAGTACCAGCACCTGTCTTATTAACACCCCAAGATGAGAATGGTGAGTGCTGTTGAATTTAGGGGCATCCCCCATCAGACTCCTGACTGGGTTTGATTCTTGGTCTCTGGAAGAGAGGGAGCAGGGTTTCCCGCTGAATTGACCTCTTATTTGAAAAACTGCTCTTGAAAATTGTCTTTACTGAGGATCACAGAATCCCAGACTGGTTTGGGCTGGGAGCGACCTTACAGTTAATCTCATTCCACCCCCTGCCATGGGGTGAAACACACCTGCCACTAAACCAGGCTGCTCCAAGCCCCATCCAACCTGATCAATATGACAGGATATGCTCTGTCCTCTCCCTCTGCCACAGCAGCTGTGGGTTTTGGGCTTTTATTCCAAGCTCAGGTTTGCTGAAGTGATGATGGGCTGCCTGTGGGGTGGAATAGTTGGGAATAAATTTGTTGTCCGTCTCCTAAACTTCCTGCGTTGCAGACAGTAGAGTTGACTTGACTGACCTTTCACAGCAGAAACAGTGAGAAATGAGGTTTTGGTACGTAAACTTGGGCAGCTTTGGAAAACGTAACGGAGGCAAACCTGTTTGGTATCTCAGTGGCATCGTCTCCACTGAGAGTGGAGCTTCCTAAATTTCTGTGGGATGAATGAGTGGAATGTACTCATGGAAGGGACTGGGGGAAGTAGGGAGCTGGGCTGTTGGCTTGGCTCACCATCTTCCTCACTTGGGAGCATCGTGACTCTAGGCAGAGGAAAGGGTTATGACTCTTTCTCAGGTCCAGCCCACAGGAATATTCTGGTTTTTTGTTCAGGATGAGATAAGAGATTTCTGGGGTAGGTACAATAGGAAGCCTTAAATGTAGTGGCTGGATGAGGGGCTCCTCCCCTGCCTCCTGGGAGTGAGATACCAGAGGAAGGACCAAAGCTTTTTAAAATGCAGGACATGAAGGGATTTGGCTCACGGGCAGAAAGGCACCCTGGAAACCAAAGATGGCTGTGGTGTGGAAGTGGGAATCCAAGTCACAGCTGTGGCATCCACCTTGGCCTTGGGATCGGATTGAGCTGAACTGTTGGAGCTGAAGGCTTGATCCTGGTTTTGGATGAAAGCTGTCAGTGGAGAAACCAACCTGGCTGTTACTTTCACTGCTGATGCTTGTCTGGGAGATGATCCCTGGATGGGGCTGTAAAGGGTGTGAGGGAGACATGGTGGTGTCCAGGTCCACCTGGGACCTGGTGGCCGAGGGGATTTGGGAAGCAGCTGTCTTCCAGCAGCAGGACCTCTGCAACACACCCATCCTGGCTGCCACCCCTGCCTGAAGAAGCCACGGGCTGAACCAGGTGTAGTGGAGCAGGGATGGATCACCTCTGCAGCCAGGTTTGGGTGGCCTTTGGAGGCCGTGCTCATCCTCAGGTCCTCCAGCCATGGAGGTGCCACCCATCACCTGGGTGATGCCGAGAGCAGCAGAGCGGTGCCAGCATTTCACACTCTGCAGGCGTTGGCCGGGGATATTCACGTTGGCTCTTCCTAACCTTCCAAGATCCTCCTTCCCTGCAGATGGGAAATGAAAATCCTTGGCATGGGCATGCAGCAGTGGAAGCAAGTCAAGTAAGGTGACTCAGCCAAAAAAAACCAGAGATGAAGAAACCTGTCCAAGCCCAGGTCGGTGCAGCAGGGCATCGGCGTGGCTCCTCCTCTCCAGCATGGGGCTGCATGGAGCAGCTGAGTGCTTGGACATCTCTCTTACTCAGAGTGCAGCTCTTACATGCTGTTGTGAAATGAGAGGGCTTGGAAACGCTGATTGATCCAACCCCATCGTTGGGCTTCTGTAAGTCTCTCTGAACTGTTGGCAGTGCTGCCAAACCCTGCTGCAGTGTGGGGAGAGCGGGTCGCTCCCTGCTTCCCTCGCCGTGCCCAGCTGTTCCAGGGCAAATCCAAACTCATCTTGGCAGGTTGGCGAGAGCTTTTCAAACACTCGGCCTAGGAGTCATTTGTTAGTAACAAATGGGGGATTTGCCAGGACACGCAGCTCCATCTGGTCTGGCATCCTGTCCCCTCCAGCAGCCTTGACGGATCTGCTCGAGGAAGGCAGGGGAGCAGGAAAAAAAAGAAGGCAGTTTTCCCATGGAAGGAAAACCACTTCCGCAGTCTGTTTGAGCAGGGTTTCCTGGGCTGGAGCACTCTTGTGGCATGCGCTGGCCTCAGCGCCTGTCAGCACCAGCTCTGCAGCTCATGGACAATCTGAGGTGAGAGCTGAGATATACATTTTTTATGACTGTTTTGCATTTCACCTCTGAATGCCAGAGAGGCTGAGCTGCAGCCAGCCAGGATCTTGGTGTGCTTCCCACATGGAGTGGGTTTTTTTCTCCTTTTTCCCCACATGGTTAATGAGAGAAACAATTTCAGAGGTCTTTTTCCAACCTAAGTGCTTCTATGATTCTATAATCTGTTTATTCTCTTCCTATAAAATTCCCCCATGTCTTCAATGTGGTAAAATCCCTCCACTGACTCTGTGCATGGAGCCAGTCCTGAGCTGGCCTCCCTGAGCCGTCGCCTTGGTGTGTAGCAGGTGTGTTGCTCACCCTTTAGAAGCAAGTGAATATCAAGGGATGCGTGTCCCACAGCAGGACAGTGCACACTCTCCAAATCTCAAATCCTTGTGTTTGGGATTGAGATTTGTGGGGAACACTTGGAGATGTATCTGTAGCTGGGACAGGCGGTGGTGGCCACCCTTCTGGTGGTCATTTCAGGCTGGGCTTGGCAGGTTGTTTTGGTTGAGGTGCTGGTGTGCTGTCCATGACTAGTTAGGGATGAGTGGGAACACTCACCTTCCCGGTCAGCTGAATCCACAGATGCATCAGACTGAAAATCTGTCCCTTGCTTGTCCCAGTGAACAGGTGGGATGGTGATGGCAGGGCCCCGACCACCGCCCTGTCAACACCCCCGGGTTCCGATCAGCCTAAATCAAGTGTGAAACCACAGGGGTAGCACAGGTCGGTGCTGAAGGGGGCTGAAAGGGTTTTGGGAACACCCAGGGTGAGTGGATCCAGGGAGGCAGCAAGCTGCAGCAGAGGCACGGTGGGAAGAGGCTGAGCAAGGGTCTTGCAGAATAAGACCCAAACCTGAAATTGTTTGGGTTTTTTTCATTAAAAGTTCCTGAAGTGGTTTAGTCTGAGCTGCTACAGCCTCCATATAACCCATGTCTTGGCTAAGACCCCTCTGTTCTTGCCCACTGAGCTCCTTCTGCACCCACACAGCTGCCCTGACTCTGCTCTCTGTGTCTCTCCATGTTTCACAGTATCCGGACCTGAGCCAGGAGTCTGGGTCTCCATTTGTCTTTATCTGCACTAATCCCCAGGAGATGGTTCTGAAGTTTCCCATCAAAGGAAAACACAAAATCTGTAAGTAGTAAAGTTTCCCCAGATGCCCCGCCGGCCCTCTGAGCTGGCTCCCCTCGCCACCCCAGCTTGCCGTTGCCAGATGAGTTCCCAACCTTTGCCCTCTGCTCTTTGATCTGGAGGTGTTTGTTTAATGGCTCAAATACATCTGTAATATTTTTTTTGTCTTCAGTTCCCCTTTCCCCAGATGTTGCTTCCTTCCAAATACATGCCTCTTCCTGCCTCTGCAAACACTCGGGGAGTCAAAGAGCATTCGTGTCGGTGGCTGATCCGCTGCCGGCGTCGGCCTGGCTCAGGATAGGAGTCTCTGCAGCAATGCCCAGGCAGATCCAGGCAACCTCCGTGTCCTGGGCTTCCAAATCACCCTCCTGCCCCTGAGGACAGTGAGGGCTTGAGCAGCAAGAGCTGCAGGGCCAGATGGATGTTCCCCATCCGCAGGCCGGTGGGATGGGATGGGATGTCCTGGCAGAGCGCACGGGGAAGCGCCGCAGCATCTGTCCGCGCTCCACTTGCCAGCGTCGTTAGTCCCTTTTACGAGCCACCAGCCCCTCCGCAGGCTGCCAGTTACTCCTGCCCGCTGCTATAAAAAGGATGGAGGAGGGATGCAGCAGCTGGGGAGCCCGCAGTCAGCTCCGTCCTTATTAGCAGCCTCCCCACCACACAGCCTGGGGAAGGCACCGCACGCGCTTGCAGGGGATGTGAAAAATTAATTTGACGGGCTAAAAGCAGCAGAAGCGGGAAGAGTCTTGGCTGTTTATTCAGCAGAGCTGACAACTGGGCAATCTCCCTCCTTTCCACATGGATCCTCGGGACTAGTGCCTGGGGCTCAGGAGTGTTGGGATTTCTCAGGACTGGTTAATAAGGGCTTTTTGAAGCGCAGCAGAGGGTTATTTTTGTTGGCTTTGAGGGTTTTTTCCCCTCTCTGCTCAGGAAAGCACCCTTCTCCCACAGTTGGGTGTTGGGGTGTTCCTGCAAAACCATTTGGTTTCTTCCTTGCCTTTTTGAGCAGCGCCTGGGAGGTGCATTCAGCCAATGGAGACCAGCGCTTGGAGAGCTGCAAGTGCTCAGATCTTGCCTGTGGCACAGTCCTCCCCCTGGATGGGTTATTCCCGGTGCCAGCGAGCAGGCAAGAGTTACTGAGGATGCAAACATCTTGGCTGTGGGAGAACAGCCTTGTGGCCGTTGCATGCTGGCACAGCCACTGCATCCTTTTTTTCCCTTGTTTTAACCTGTCCTTTGCTCTCACCAGGCTCTCTTGTGCCCCTTCACTCCCACCTCTGCCTCTGTCCGGCCGCGGGCAGGAGAGGGCGAAGCTGCTGTGCGGCTCCTGCGCGTCTGCCTCGCCGGGTGCAGGTGCTGCCGGTCCCCTCCCCATCTGTCACATCATCTCCTTTGTGTTGTGACACTTTCCTGCTTGGAGAAGGATCAGTCTAACAGCCTGGAAGGAAGCCGGCTGTGCTGGCGGCTGCCTGTGCTCCCTCTCCCGCTGCTGGCCCTGCCTTCCCTGCCCTCCATCCCGATAGGAGCTGTCATGGGAGCAGCGCGGGGGGGCTGTGGAGCTGCACGTTCACCTCCCGGAAGGGACATGGTCCGTCTGGGTGATATTTGTGACAGCCTAGGGAAGGAGCAGGGAAGCCTTTGACCTTTCATCGGCGCAAGGCACTGTTTTAATAGGAGCTGGCATCGCATCCCAGGCAGCGAGAAGCTTAATTCTCCCAGCTGGAAGCAGAGCAGAGGGAAGGTGCCGGCTCACATCCCCACCTGGGCTTGCTGGCTGCCCTGGTCTCCTTGAAACCTGGCTCAAACCATGACAAAATGCCAGTTTGTCCTGTTGGGAAGCCAAGCCAGAGCAGTTTTCCTTGCCAGATAACAGCATGGACCTCACCACAATGACATCCGGATGCTTCTCTGTTGCAAATTGGTTGTTTCTAGCAGCCTGGGGATGGGAAAAACCCCCTAACATGGCTCAATTTTTGCTGTCAGGGTCATTGTTTGTGTGGAAGGGATGGGCACAGTGTCACATCTGGGAGCACAGCTCTCCCCAAACACGTCCCCCTGTACTTTTAGCACGTGGGGACAAAGCTGGGTGGCCTTTCTCATGGGAGATTTCTTTGAATCCAGGTGAAGCTTCCCTGAAGCATCACTTAGAAACCTGCCTCCAACAGCCAGTGGCTGGAAGAGTGCAGAGGAGCAGAGGACGTGGTGTGAGACGAGAGGCCTTGAATCATTGATCGGAAAGAGCAAAGGACTCTGGGGCTTTGCCTTATTTTTAGCCTTTTCTTAAAGGTTACCTGTGTGGCGTGTGGTGATTGCCAGCTGGAAGAGCAGAGGAGCCTCCCAATGTTTTTGAGGTCCAGGAGAAGCAGGCAGGCACATGAAATATAACAGCCCTGGTGACAGTAGTGGTGGTGGGGGACCAGAGCATGGAGACAGTGTGAACTTGCTCCCTTTCTCCTGCCAGAACCACCCCTGGCGTGGGGACAGGGTGGTCTGACACACACCTGCTGGGTGGGCTGGCTCAGCCTCCCTGGGTGCCAGTGACTGGAAACAGCCACTGCAAGGAGGGGGCTTCTTCCCTGTCCTTAGGTGGTGGGGGGAAAGTCTTCTCTGAAGTGGCCAAGGGGATGGAGGATCTCCCAGACTGTCTTCCAAGCTGTGTTTCAGTTTGTGGATCTGTGGCATGGTGACCTGCAAACGCTCTTTGTTGAGCTGCAAGAGCCGTTTTCTTGGTTTGAGGAGAAGGTGATGGTCACTGGCTGGTTAGGAGCCATTTTCTCTGGAGAAGCACCTGCTTGTTATGGCACACAGGCATTTACCAGCAAATTCTGGAGCAGTGGCCAAAGTAGAACTTTGGAGCCTGGTGTAGCTTGCCCTGTCTCTGTCCCAGCTAGAGAGACAGGACGAGGCTGGCATTCAGAGGATGGGAAGATGCAGCGGAGCAGCAGGAAGGCAAGTCCTGGGGAGATGTGGCATTAGAGGAGCTGGCTGCTGGCAGAGCCTCTCCGGGAAGCTGGTGCTGGGAGAGCTGGAGCATCCTTGCATTTTTACGGGCAGGAAGAAGAGGAAAGGGACGCTCCTCTGAGGCAGCACATCACCATGCCTGGCTTCTGTCTTCTTCAGCAGGAGTTTCCCAAAATCCCATGTTCTGGTGTCCTGCTCTTCTCCTAGGTGGGAAAGCAGTGCAGCCACTGAGGGCTGTGAAGGAGAAGGGGAGGCAGTGTTTTCTCCAGGTCCCACTGGAGCTGCTGGCTGAGGTTTTCCCTGGTGGCAAAGGCAGCAGGTGGCCTTGGAGACCACCAACCTGGCACTTGGCCACGTGGAGCAGGTGTCCCCATCACACTGGGTGCCCATTGCACTGTCATCCCAAGCTGAGGGTTTGTTGTCCCCAGTCGTGGCTTTCGCTGCACCGTGGAGAAACACGTCCCCGACACGTTGTCCCCCATCCCCTCGGAGCGTGTCGACGTGCATCCTGCAGGCAGGCGCGGGGATCGGTTTCCCCCCGGTAGTGGCAGGCGAGTGCTGGATGTTAATTTACTCTCCTCCTCGCTGAATTTCCCCCTCTCCGGTGTCTCTTGGCCGCGTCGGACACGCTTGCCCCTGGCTCCCCGGTGTCGCGCCTGCGGAGGGAGGCCGTGGCGGCTGGAAACGCCTGGCTCCTCAAGCAGGATAATTGGATGTGACAGGAACACACTAACTAGGAGACCTTGCTGCCTCCAGCTCATTTGCATTGCAAATAGCATTTAAAAATAAAGAGTGATGAGGGTTTGTTGTGGGGTTTTTTTCTCTTTAATCCCCTCTTTACAGGGAAGCTGGATGCGAAGATCCATCAGGGAGCAAAGAAGGGGTTAATGAAGCAGAAAGCTGTGGGGTGAGCGCCGGGGAGCAGCACTGGTTCCCATGAAGCACCCAACTGCCTCCAAAGGGTGCCAGGATGGTCTTCAGCTCTGGAAAGCTGGTTCAAGATGGATCCCTGATCCCAGATTGTTTTTAGGTATTGCTTCATCTCTTGTATTCCAAAAGTATTAAAAGAGACGTGTTTTCACCAAGACTGGCGCCACAGCCCTCTGCTTCTGGGGAGGTCCCGCGCTGCAGACAGGGGTGGGTGGGAGATGGAGCTTGACAGGATGGGGTTCAGCAATCGCTGGCACCCCCAGGAGCAGCGGGTCCCAGAACGGGCATGGGGAGCTTGCCGCCAGCCCAGCTCCATCCTGGCTTTGTCAGGATCTCCCTCTCCAAAAAGTGCCTTGAGGGGTTTTTGGCTGGATGGGGTCAAACACAGGAAGGAGAAAGGCAAGAAGCTGAGAGGATGAGGGAGATGGCTCCCCACAGCCAGAGACCCTGAGCCCTGCCAAGTGGGGATGGGAGGTTTTGGGGTTAGAGACGGGCTGTGTGCCTGCTCACAGGTGCTCTTTCAGCCCTTTGGGATCACTGCTGAGTGCCCAACCTTACATCCTTCTGCTGATTTGTACCAAGGCAGCAGCCACCCCCCAAGACCTGGCCCCTTGTGTGTAGCACACCTTTGGAATAAGCTGAATTTTGCCTTTTTCTCTACTCCCTCACACTGAACCTCTCCGCATGTTGCCTTGTCCATGCTCATCATGCACTGGTGCGTACTGGGCTGTGATCCCTTCAGGCCACGGGGCTCCGGGCTCTGCCTTGCCATGGTCCAAGAGCCCCTCCTCATTACCCTGAGGCCACCCTGCTCTGGGGGGGACGGAGTGACTCCCCAGCACTCCCAGCATCCCTTCTCCTCCTCTTTCCCAGGAATGCAGTGGGAGCTGGATTCCCAGCAGTCCCAGCCCTCTGCCCCATGGGAGAGGAGGAGGAGGAGGGTGCGAAGCCTTTGTGCTGCAGCACTGGAAGTCGTCCCATACCGTTTGCCCTGGGAGCTGTCTTCTGGCTCCGTTTGCTGCCTGTGGGATCTCTGATGTGCTGGAAATGGTGGGGCTGGCTCCAACACCCACCCACGTTACTCCTCAGTGAGAAAACCTTCACGGGTGTTTCAGCTCTGAGCTGCCTGCGATCGGCGCACGGTTTTTGGTGTGGGAGCTGCTGTTCAGCGTGGCCAAGGGCGATGGGATTCTCCTGCTTCCTTCCTCCTCTGGCTCCATCCCCCCATCCGCTCTGTCCCTTGTGTCCCACCACTATGGCCCAGTCAGCTGTGCTGGGATTCCTGGAGACTCCCCTGCACTCCTGCTACATGGAGATCCTACTGTCTTGGTGGATGTCTCTTGAGAGTGGTGGGGAATATCTACGGTGTCCATAGGAGCAGAGCTGGAGAGGGATGGGGGGCTTGGGGAGTCACCCTGGGGTCCTGGTGCCCTGAGGAGAAGGAGGCAGGAGAGGCCTTCCGTGTGGGCTGTGTGGGAGAGGCGGGACACAGAGGGTTGCAAGTCTGAGCAGCCAGGGAGGAGGTGCCAGGCTGGCTCCAGCTCCTGCTCCTGTCCCAGGAGTGCAGCACCATCAGACAAGACCATGACAGAGTGGGATCTTGTACCAACTCTCTCATCCCACAAAGTCCCACCTGCCCATCACATCTGTTAAAATCCCCATCCCAAGGTATTGCTTCCCCAGATGGGTCACCCATCCCATGCCTGAGCCAGGCTTTAATATGAGCCCATGGTTTGGTTCTGTATTAAGCCAAATCCATCTCCTGCATCCACCTCCGACAGTGGCAGCTGCCTTGTCACCTCCTCGTCCTTTGTCACTTACAGCTCACATCTACCTGGTGCCTGCAGGTTTCATCCTTAAGGGTTTCATGTCCACCGTTGTCTGTAGGATTCCGTGGGATCTCCGACAGCCGCAGGCAGGCTGGATCACAGGCCCTGCTCACAGTAAAATGTGTCACTGGAGCGATGCTGAGATCATTCCCAATGGAACGGCCTTGTCTGGCAGGGGTTTTATTTTCCTCCTGTATTTGTAGCATCACAATTTGCCAGGAAAGATGCACTGACCTATCCCTGGTTCGTCCTGTGTTCCTGTCTGACACTGGTTTTTCCACCCTTGGAAGCACCATTCCTGGTCTGAGACTTGCTGAACATCAGCACCAAATGCCCAGAAAACCTTTTACCCAGTCCTTGAAAATACTATAGTAAAAACTGACCTGGTTTTATTAATACAGGTTGGAGCCTGTCAGCATTGACTCTGTGCTGTGTGAGGACAGTTTTTCCTCTTCATCAGGATAAGGAAGGATTTATCCTCTCTCTCTCTCTTTTGGGCTGTAAGAATTCTCATTCCTCTTTTCCTGTTGCTTTAAACCTCTGCTGGCTCCCTCCCACCCGCCCCAGCTCCAAAAGCCGCAGAGACACCCAAACCTTTGGCCTTCTCGGCATCACCTCCTTTGCCGAGGATTTGGGTCTTGTGTTGTCCTTGTTTGGGGCAAAAAGTATCAGAAGGAATCGGCATCTCCTTTGGTGCCCTCCTGAAACCACACTGGATGGTGGCACACTCAAGGAATGGCAGCACCTCTTCGAGCTGGAATACCCACAGCAGCCCCTGGCTGGGTGGATGGAGTTGGTGCTCCCCTCCCCATCTGCAGGACCTGCAGATTCCTGTGTGTTCCTGTTCCAGGCACTGACAGATGCCAGCTCGGATCCTGCATCCCATCTCCCGCTGGCACAGCTTGCCGCACCGGTTCACCTTCCTGGTTTTGGGGTGTCATGGAGACAGGATTGGGGCATCCCCGCTGAGCTGAACCGAAATCTCCTCACCCAACAGTGGGGCTGATGCTGAGGCTTTGGGAAAAGGAGTGGAGGTTTTGGGGTGTCCCGGGGCCAAGGTTGAGATGAGCTGCAATTTCCTCCCTGGTCAGCAGGGCCAGTGCTGAGGCTTTGGGTGGGAAGCAGAGGATTTAGGGGACATGTCACCTCCAGGGCATAAGAATGGCTGGGGACCCAGGTGCTCTTTCCGTCCAGAAGAGTGTTTGGAAAGGAAAAGTGACAGCGTGGGGCACGATGTGGTGGGTTTTGAGGTAGGTGTGGATGCCCCGGGGTGGTGATGACCTGCCCCCCACCTTCCTGTGCTGGCTCAGGGAGTTAAAAGCGTGGCCTTGGGGGGACCGTGCCGGGCTGAGGTCTCACGAGACACCGCTCCGAGCGTGAAACACCCCCAAAAGATTCCCCCCGCCATTTCCGAGGTGGCACCACGGCGGCTCCGCCTCCCATGGCACGGAATGCGCCGCTCCGGGCTTTGTCTCGCTCCGGCTCCCGATCCTTCGGGCGAAATATCCGCCCCGTGTTTT
>VXBT01000873.1:163842-269449 GCA_013400235.1 Oriolus oriolus | reverse complement strand
GGGGGTTCCCGAGAGGATGGCGGTTTTCTTGGGCGGAGGGGGGGGGGGTCACCTCTCTTGACCCCCGTCTCTGTGCAGGGAGGGTTTGGGGGGCACAGGAGCAGAGGGACGGCGGGAGCGGAGGTTCCCTGGACCCCAGCTCTTTTGTAGTGCCGGCAGGGGGTTCTCGGCACACATCCCGGGAAGATTAAATGTTCCCCAATGCGTTTAGCGAGTTCCTGTGAGTTTGGGGGGGGGGGTCAGACCCCGAGAGCAGAGTCCCTCCGGGCATCACCCCCGGGGCCGGGCCGTGTGCCGGCGGCCCTGTGCCGCAGGACGAGACGCCCTGCTTCAAGTCCTTCGAGTCCCCGTTGGCGAGCGGGGCCGATCCGGAGGTGACCCCGCCGGTGACAACGTGGCCGGGTGTCCCGCGAGGGCTGGGGCGGCCGGCGGGGCAAGCGCTCCTGCCGTGCGCTCTCCCGCCCGTTGTGTACACGGGGAAGGTCACAGGTTCAGGTCTGGTCTGTGAGACTTGGCTCCCCTCCATCTCCCAGCAGCCTTCCTTTTGCCTTTCCTTTCCTTTTTCCCTCCTTTCTGGGAAGGCCTTTTCCCTTGGAGGAGGCGTTAGGCACTCATTTTCCAAAGCGTGCACCGAAAAGCCCCGTGGGCTCTTTCCCCCTCCTCCAGAATATCCAAGGATGCTGGTGTCGGGGCTGGCTTTTGGGCTTCATCGTGTGCAGGCAGTTCCTCGCCTGGACATCCTCAGGAAAATCTATTTCCATGCTTTGTGCAGTGACTCCGGCATCGGATTATGCCGCACATTTTTAGCTCTTTGTTGGCAGTACGCGACCGCACATGCACGGCACTCAGAAAATCCAGGCAGCTGATTTTATTGATTAACTCTTGACCAGAAAGAATTTATAATTTATTATTTTGAAGCTGTTTCAGTCTCAAAACACAAATCCTTGCCCTTTTACGCCCTCATTCATCCAGTGAGGTTTTCTCCTCTCCTGTGAGGAGGAGAAGGGAGACGTGCGCAGCACCGGGAGCGCGGCGTCTCTGTGGTGGAAAAGGACAAGGATTTAATGTTTCACCTGGGCTGGCCTGGTGTGCAGGGCAAGGGCTGCCTCTGGTTAGAGCCACTGGAGGAAATTAATTATCAAGCAAATTGTAATGAACTGTAATTGAGTACGGCCAGAGCACAGGGAGGGGGTTTTATTCCTTTCTCCAAGCCAGGCACTCGGTCTGTGTGTTTGGTGAGTCGCCATTAGGCTGCTTGTTAGCCTCAGGGGCCGGTGTGTGTGTGCATGGAGGTGTCTCTTAACACACTTGTTATCTCTGTGCGTGCTGAAAGCGGCCTGAGTTTTTGGGGGGATCCATCTGTCCGTCTGTAGCCCTGTGCTGGGTGGTAGCCTCAAATAATCCCTCCCTTGCCTCAGTTGCAAAGTCCCCTCACGCTTCCTTGCACCCGGCTTGTCGGATGTCGGTGGTGACGGCATTGCTTCTGCTGCCTCAAAAGATTTTTCCCTGTAAATTGAGCTGAAAAGGTGCATTTCTGGGAAGAAAGGGCTCGCAGAGGCAGTGAAGGTGTTCTCACATGGTGTTGGAGCTACCCAACAGCTTGTGTGTCTTTATTTTGTATTAACAAGAAGGACGGACCAGAGTTCGCTCCGTCTGGTTTATTCTCTTGGAGAACAGGGCTGCCTTGAATCAAAAATTGCCCCCAGGTTATATTTACAGTGTATTCTTAATTGTGATTGCATAAATTAAAGAAAACCATGACCTGCCTGGTCTTTCTAGCGCTTCCATGTCGGCATCATTCCCCAGACAAAGTCGATATCTGCGTGTTGTGTCCAGGCCACGACAGGTGGGAGACCCACATCTGGGATCCCACTCCTGGGCTCAGCTGATGGTGGTTGAGGACCAGAGTCACGTGTTGTACCCGATTTAATTGGCATTTCCAGGGTGTAGGGATCTTTCTTTGCATTCTTGTGGTGGGAAGAGGAAAAGCCTTGAGCTCGACCTTGGCCGGGCTGGGAGTGGGGATGGCACCGCAGCACTGTCCCACTGCGCCCCGCACAGCATGGCTCCGACTGGGATTAGGGCCTGTGGGCGCTGATGCAATACTAGTCCCAGATGTAATGCAGTAAGCCTCTTTGTCCCCTTTATCCAGAGCATTATGTAAATAAGATGGTATTTATGGTCCCAGGTATGTTGTTCTGGGGCTGTGTGACATCCTGCGTGCGCAACGATGCCCTTTGAGTGTTGGCTCTGTTGCCAGTGCTCTTGGCCAGAGACAGGGACCTGGTGGGGGCAGATGCTCCTGGGGAGCGCATCACACGCCTGCTCCCTGCGGACAGGAGGTGAGGCTGCAGGTGACCTTGCCAGGAGCTGGTGACAGTTTAACTGTGCTTGGTTGATTGTGTGCCGTGAAGGCAGCGAGTGGATCAGTGCTGGAGTCCGTGGGGTGGTCGCCCGCTGAGGTCATGGAGAAGTCCGTGGTTATCGTAGCAGGCTTCCTGCAGCATACGGACTGCTGGCTCCCCGACCCTGGGGTTGGGAGAGTCACACGTCTGTTCCCAAACCTGTGTTCCATTGCAGCTGATGGTGGTTTGTGGAGATATTTTCTGGGAAGCACCAAAGTCTCTGAAGCGCCTGGAGATGGCCCAGGCTGTCTGCAGTTCTCCCGTGATGGGCTCTCTGGACATGGGGAGAGCTTGTCCTTTTCCATTGGGCCTTGCCTGCTTACTTGGGAAGATCCTAACTTGGGTGCTTGTGGCCGTGGGTGGAGGGATGAGGATGCCGTTGCATTGGGGTGCCTGACTCCCATCAGGGTTTGGATTGGGGTGAGGGTGTGCTGAGGAGCCCATGTGGGTGTTTTCTAAGACCAGGGGTTGGTAGATGAGCTGGCTTAGAGCATGCAGCTGTCCTGGGAGCTCATCGGTGGCCACGTGCCGCTCCTGAACCAGAGCTTTGGCCACCCTGGCAGCAGCTGGTCTGCTCTGTGTTCCCCTGCTGGGTTGACTTGGATGAGGAAGGGTGTTGCTTTGTGTTGGGAAAGAGCAGGAAGAGAGATCCCACTGGGATATGGCTTATTTTGCCATGCAGATGCACTTTCCTGCTACCGAGGGTCGGTGCCTTGAGGTATGACGTGGTGTCAGAGGAAGGAGTGAGGTTGAGCTTGAACAATCTTACAGTAAGAAAATAGGGAATGGCTGCCTGATCAGGAAACTTGCTCTGGGACTCCAGTTGCTCTTGTGATTGACTTTTTTCTTCAGAGGAAACCAATTCCCATCTGCATTTGGGTGAAAAATCAGTTTTTGAGACAAGCCCAAGAGGTTGTTTTGTTTTCGCTGCAGCTGAGTGTCCTTCACATGCACAAAACCCACTGACGTAGCTGGTGAGCGTCAGCTCAGATGTGGTGTGAGGGGTATGAAAGGATGCAAGTGCATTTTTTTGTGGATGAATAAGGAAAATTTCAGGACAGCCTTGATATTTTGCATTGAAACGTTAAATGCCCAACTTATACAATTCATTGCCGTGTTCATGATGTAAGAAAAGGGAAGATGACGTTGTTGCTTTATGCTGCTCTTTCCCCAAGCACAGAAGGGTTTTGTGGCATTGGATTTCCCCTCTAAGCTGTTCTTAGGTCGCTTGTTCTTCCAGTGGCCGGAACGATGAGATCTCTACAGTGCTCCATCATGTGCGATGGGCCTATGCTGATTTATTGATAACAAAATTGATTTTAATGAATTTGCTGAGCCCATTTGTGGTTTGGATTAAATGGAGCATTGTTGGCTCAAGTGGGTCCAAAGATTTGACTTGGAGTTTTCCTGGTGCTTCACCAAGGGGATGAAGGGTGGATCAGGAGGAGTGTGCTGTGCAGCTTTAAAGGAGTGAAAATGAGGTATGTAATGACTTCACTAACAGAAACCACCATGAATCCAGTAGGAGAGGAAGAATCTTGCTCATCTCTGGGAGAATTACTTCTCCTTCCCCAAAGGTTTAGTAGCCTTGTTGAAATTTCTTCTTGTCATGAGGACTTCTTGTTTATTTTTGAGGGGGTTTCACATCTAATCTGCACCTTCCCTCTGCGTCCGTTGCCACAAGTAATTCCAAGTGCACTAGGACTCCCCAAATAAGCCCAGCCCGCTTTGATGCATGGTTTTCGTTGGGTTTTATTGTATTCCTGTGCGCTGGCTAATTCACAAAATTCAGCAATTTGCAATGGGTCATTAGCACGAATTAGCAACTTTCTGATAGATATCAGAGCTCCGCAAATGTGCTGTATTAATCTAGGAGATACACCTATTTATTATCCCTCCCAGGGCAAAAAAAAGGGATTTCTCGGCATGGTACTTGCTCTGCTTGCATTTGTCCCTGTCTGCATCTGCCTTCCCTCCTCCTTTACTTCACAGTCTGGTTGTTTTTTTCCCAAAGTGTTCCCAGGCTGATGATGTGACAGGAAGAGGGATTACAGCCGCACGCACTGGCCTTGCTACAAACGGGGCCTCAGCTTTGGGAGCCAAGGTGCCCTAATTGGTTATCGAATGAAGGGAATTAAAGGCATTAATAGGTGAAGTGGCAGCTCCTTCGGTTTTGGAGCGGTGGAGAGATGTTCATCCTCTTCTGAAGGCTGGGAAACAGCCAAGGCTGGCTGCGTGCTCTGCTCCTAAAAAGAAAGATAAAGGAAATAAAGCCCAGAAGCTCTCCCTTCCCTGGGAATAAGCAAGCCAGCAGTCGTCCATCCTCTCTGACCAGTGCTGCTGTGCCCCTCTCCTGTCGAGGCAGGGCTGTGGCTGGGAGACGCTGCTCAGCTGGGGTTGCTGCGGAGCTCTTCCTTTGGATGAAGAAGATGGAACAGAGACGTTGACTTTAGTGCAGAGTGGCAGTGCAGCCAATGGTTTGCTGTTCCTGCTGTACCTCTGTGGAGGGTGATCCTTGCTGGATACCTGCATCTCTGCAACCATGAGAACCCAGTTTGGGTTCATGGTGGGGCTGGGGGCCAGCAGGGAGACCAGGAGCAAGGTGAGGAGGCAGGCTGCCTCTGGAGCCCTGTAAGGAAAGGGAGCTGATGGCTGCTTCAGTAGCGCCCGCCCTGCTCCCACCAACAGCCTGAGCTCAGGATGCTGCCAGCACCTGGGTGCCTTCCTGTGTCCCTGCTGACAGTGTTGGGTGAGCAGGGGAAAAGGGCAAGCTGCCTTTTCTGGCACTTACTCCAGTGGTTATTTATGCCCATTAGTTGTCTTTGGTCTTCGCCAGGTCTTCTTTCTTCCCATCTCCGTGACTGATGCTTTGAGGATCTTTCCTGGTCCCATCCATCTTGCTGCTTCCTCTCGCTGCTGGCGATCTTCCAGCCTGCATAGAGTGCTGAAGTTTGGGAACCTCTTGGGTTATTTTTATGTGCCCTCTACCCCCTTCTAGGCTGTGCGAAAGGACAGGCCACCAGTTCAGATACCTTTAAGCCTCTCATAAATCAGTTCACTTCTGTGTTGGGGTTAGCAAGGATGTAACTGCACTGGTTTTAAATCCACATGGCTCTTCCACTTTCCCAGTGGAAACCAGCTCTCTGTTCAAGGGACAGTCATTCCCCAGGTTTATCCCTATGGGAAGCATTGCAGTGCCAAGCAGATTGGCTCAGATGTCTCGTTTTGAGTGTTTAATGTTATTTTTGGCACCAGCCAGCAGTGACACGGCTGGCTGGGCTCAACAAGAATGGCCTTTGTGGTGTTAGAGGAGCACCGGGGCCGTGTCTGGTGCTGCCGGAACGCGCACTGGCTTGTCTGGGTTAGACTCGCCCAAAGGGCTTCCGTGTTAATCCAGGCTGGTTATTGCTCACGGTGTTGCTTTGCTTTTGCCGCTGTGTAGCTGCCAATGGTCCGTGTGTCAGCCTTCGACAGCCAAGCCCTGTGGCACTGCTGCTCTACTTCTGTGGCACTGCCAGTACCTGCTGGGCACCTGCTGGGTGCCAGTGATGCTATGACACCAAAGGGTGGCACATGAGGATAACGGGGCAAGCAAGGGATGCAGATTTTGGGTGAAGATGGAGCTGTGTTTCTCGTTGTTAAACCGTCGCGTGCAGATCTGGGTATGGCAGTTACACATGGGTATCTTCCAGCATGGAGATATAACAGTCGGGTAAATCCGTGTTGGGCAGCCCTGATTCAGGGTAGATCTGAGAGCAGAGCTTGCAGGAAGGAAGCTGCTCTGTCATTTTACCTACCTAATACTTTTTCTCCCACACATGTGGGTTTTTCAGTTCCTCTTTCCCTATACGGCCGAAAGTTTAGATACTGGCCACCAGTTTGCGCTTGTGGATGTGCGTGCTGAGAAAGATCTCGGCCATATTCAGCTGCCTGAGATTTTAGAGTCTGCAGGGTCATGCTTGCTGGAAGATGTCTGTCGTGGCATTTTTGGATGAGTAGGCTGTGATCCAGAGCCTGAGCCTGGCTACTCCCTGCTCATCTCCGTGGCAGAGGCTTGGGAAGGGGATGCGGCTCACACAAGACAGTGTTGTCAGAGCTGTGACAAAGCACTGACATGACTCTTGCCTGCTCATGCTGTGCTTGATGCTCCTCGAGTCTGTGCCAATGTGTTATCCCAGCACCACGGCCTTTCCTGCAAACCTGACTCCTGCCTGGCAGGAGGTCCGTCAGCTCCCTGTAGGGGTGCTGTGTGTGCAGGAACATTGCTGGACTTAAGGGCAGCTACAAACAGGAGCCATATGGAGAAGTTGAGGGGCAACAGATAAAAATTGCAGTGGAAGAGGTTTCATCTCAACATAAGAAAGAAATGTTTTACAGCTGTTCCCTGAAACAACTCCCTCTAGGACACAGTAAGAGTCCATGCCGGTGGAGGTTGTCAAGATGTGACTGGACGGGGTGGGAGATAATCTCACCTATCTCCCTTTTCCACAAAAGGTTGGAGCAGGTGACCTTTCAAGGTCCCTTCCAACCTGCTCTGCTCTATGGTTCTATGACCTGAGCCATGTAGACACGTACATTCAGGCTTGTGTATAACGATGGTGCTTGCTCAGCTTCCCACCGGAGAAGTGACTCCAGCAGTGCAATTCGGCAGAGAGTGAGCAGATGTTCCAAGAAGGTGCTGTTTGCCAGCCATCCTTTACAGGAATGGAATGGAGGGTTTGGTGCCTTCATGTGGGTCTGTAGGTATCAGTGCGCCTCCTGCTTGACCTGAGGCCCATGTGCTGAGGACCATGTGATGGTTCTCTTGCTGATAGTTTTCTTGAAATACGAAGCTCTTGGACTTCCTTGTGAGTTGGGGGAGGAAATGTGAGCTGTGTTTTATTTGGTACACAAGTAGTACCTTGAAAAAAATGCACAAGTTGAGAGACATCAAAATCGAGTAATTGTAAATCTGAAGAACTGCGGGCTCTCGAGGCACGAATAGACAAAAATTTGGACTTCAGTGATGACACTTGCAAGACTGATGGGAGGATTAAAAAGGTCCTTGTTTCAGTTTTCCCCATTTCATGATACAAAAGAAAGCCCGAAACTCTTGGTCCTCTTTGTGTTCCCCCTTTCTGTGTGCCTGTGTGTCAGGGCTGTGTGTAGCCTGTTAGGAGTTGAGGGAAGCGAGGGGTTCTCACGAGGGTGGCTTTGCTAGTCAGACATGTTCTAGAACCCTGGATTTTTCAGCCCTGGATTGAGTTGATCTTCATGGTATTGAGGTTATAGAAGTGTCAGTAAGAAGCAAACGCTAGGTTTTAGCTATTCTGGTATTTTCTTCAAACACACTGGCACTGTGTGCCTGTCTTTTGTATTGACAGCTTTGCTGGACATTGTCATGTGCTGCAGTTGTGTGGAGTGTTGCTATAAAAGTCGTGTTTTAAAGTCATGAGTGAATGGGAGTGGGTGTGAGGTTGAATTTTGATCCCAGGAGCATCTTTTGTCTGGTGATGAATGTGAAGTTGAGGCCTGGGTGTATATTTGAGAGCAGGTGGGTGTTGTGGCTGATAAGTCTCTGGAGCTTTGCTTCAGGTAGGGTGATTGCCTTGCTGCCCTTCACCAAAGTGGTCTCTGCTCACCTCTCCACTTTCCTCCATCTCCAGCCTCTTCCAGTGACCTTGTCTGTCCTGCTTTTGTCATGCCTGGACTGAAGTATTTCAAGCTTTTCTCAAGAACGCCAACAAATGACTCATCACTTGAGCGCTGCCCTGTCTCAGGTTCATCTCCAGTGTCAAGGCTCAGCCTTCGGAAACTTGGGAGTCCTGGCCTAAGTTTGTCGGTGTCTCTCTGGGTGCTCTGGCTGCAGTGCATGCTGGAAGATGTAGTCTTGATGGGGTGCACCTCCATATTAAAAAAAGAAGGGTGGCTCCATTTTATTCACGTTGGGTTCAGCCTTCTCCCTCCTGGCAGCTTGCTGGTGCCGTCCTGCTCAGCCCCGAGAGCCACTGAAGTTCTCCCGGCGCCTTGTGTGAGTGCAGAGGCGGGAGCACAGTTCCTCCATTCAAAATCTTGCTTAATTCCACATTGAACAGCTTGTTTTGAAGCCCTGCGCCTTGCCGTGTTTTGCAACAGCTCGGACTCCCGCGGGGGGCAGGCGGTGGAGGGATCCTGCCCCCCTGTTGGGTGGCAGTTCTGGAGGGTGTCATGGCAAATCTCCTTTGTCTGCTATGGCCTGACTGATGTCTGGGGGAGAGCGAACCCTCCTCCCCTGCGTGATTTCTTGAGCTGAAAGCAGCAAGTGAGTGAGGAAGCTCCTTTGTGCAGATTTCTCCGTCTCCTCTTGTTCGTGCCAGCTGGCTCGCGTTCAACATTTCTCTTTTTTTCTCTCTTTTTTTTCTCTTCTCTTCTCTCTCCCCCAGCTCTAGAGAGAGGGGGTGGGGAGAAAGGGAACATCTTAAAAAGAAATCTGCAGAAAAGACATGGGAGTTACTTAACAAAAATCCAACCCAAACAAGCCCAGCTGGGGGATTACAGGCGCGGCAGTAGGAGCTGAGGGGAGCGAGCGCAGCAGCGTGGGGAAGGCAGCGTGTTCCCCCCCACTGCCCCGAGTTTCTTTAGTCGTAAAAGGAAACAAAAAGGGATCTTGTGCAGAGGCAGCGGATGGGGAGAGCAGCCGGCTGGCTGCCAGCGGCTGGAGGAATGGCCTCGGCACTGTAGCCCCTAGTGCTGCTGCCTCAGCTGGGGGCTTGTGGGGAGCCCTCTGGGGGTTTGGGAAGCTGGGGGGCAGCATCCCTTCCATGCTGCTGCCTTTGGCTCTTTCGGGAGGGAGCAGAGGGCTCTGCTCTCCAGGGTTACTGCTGACTGGAGCAACCATCTCACCAAACCCTCCGCTCCCTGCCTTGTGCCCGCCGGAGGAAATGCTGCGTCCTGCAGATTTTCTCCCCCTCTTCCCTGTCCTCTTTGCCGCTCCTTCTTGCGGGCATTCCTGAGAGTTAATCAGGGTGAAAATTGCACTCGGTCATGTCTGGAAGCCACCAGAGGCTGATCCTGGAGCGCTGCAGGCTGGAGCACATGGCTATGAGACAGTCTCCCTATGTGTGGGCTGGCTGCTGCCAGGAGAAGAGCTTTCTCCTACGTCTTGCCGCCCTTGGGCGGTCAGTCCTTCCCAGCTTTGGTCTCCTGGCCTCCGGTAATGGGCAGAGAAAGCCGGAGTGGCGCGGGCTCGGTGGGTTTTGGGCATCCTGCGCCGGTTTTAGCACACAGAGCCAGGGGCTGGTGCGGTTTCCTTGCTGCCTTTTGGAAGTGGAGCTGTTCTGGTGGAAGAGCTGTCTCTAGGTGTGTGTGCAGCCCTGAAAGTGAACTTTCAGGTTTGTCTCCGAATACGGTTTGGCTCTGTCCCAGCCCGTAGATGTGGATTATAGAGGTCTCAGCACCTAATGGAGCTGAATTATTCATGTCTGGTGCTGTGTGTGTGCAGCATTCCCAAGCAGAAAGCTGTCTCCTTGTAGGATCTGCGCTCCAGGACTGCTCTTAAAACGCTTTGTTGGCAGGTCTCCAGGCCAACAAGTGAGCACATGCTTTTCATGTTGTGCGGGGATCAATCCTGCGATGGCAGGAGGTAAGGGGAAGGACACGTTTACAGCTGAATCAATCTCCTCGCTCTGTTTTCTGAGATGCTGTGATTTGTGGCAGCATTACTCCCCCGGCAGGAGAGTGGGGAGGATCTGGATACCACCCGGTGCTTCTCCAGCTTGGGCAAGGCAGGCGGGGGGAAAGGCACTTCTTTCTCTGGGCCATGGGATGCGGTGGCCAGGGGTTCCTATGCACCCAAAATAATGATGGTGCGGCAGGTTGGGGTCCCTGGGAGTCTGGCTTGGGAGAGGGACCCCAAATGCCCCTCTGGCTGTAGAGGCTGAGCCTGAGATAGTGGAGTAGAGAAATGAGGAACTGGGATGGGAGTTTTGGGGAGAGAAAAAGCTGTAGAAAATGCTTTAGAGCCACGTGCAATGGGGAATGTTCAGGAGATCCCCCCCAGATCGCATTCCAGGGTCTCAGCCTTCAGCTCTGGTCTGGAAAGGGCTGATCCCTGCCCCAGTCCCTCTTCCTGTGGTGGCATGTCTGGAGTTCCCTGCCCCACTCTCGTTACGACGTGCCTTTCCCCTGCTCTTGCCAATCCAGCATGTTCCTGTCCATCCTGTTTGTGGTTCCCTTCCATCTGCATTAGCAGAGCCTGGGCTCCCTCGGCGCCTCCTACGTAGGGTGAGGGGTTTTGCTCCTCTTGTTTTCTAACCCTTTGATTGTTCCTGTCTCTCTAATTGCCGGGGACCCGGCGGACTTCTGGGCTCCTTCTTCCTTTTGTTGTGGTCGGAATTGGCAAAAGCTGCTGCTGTTTGCAGAGTTTCAGACCCAAGTCCCGCTCATCTGCTCTCCTTATTCCACATGTATAAATAATATTTACGGAGATGTGTGTGCGTGTGTATGTGCACGTTTGGAGCAGCAAGGTGAATTCCCTGGTGGGAGTGGAGAGCTGGCTAAGCTGGCGTCGTGCAGGTGTTGATGGAGCAGGTGATGCTGTGCATGTTGCAGTACAGCCCTGCAGCTCGTCTGTTGTTTTCTTGCCTCTGCAAGGTCAGATCCTTGTCTGATTTTCCCTCTGACCTGAGCTTGCCATGGCTCTTTGCATGCTTCAACTTTGGGTCAGCAGCTCTTGGATTTGGAGACTGAACTTCATCCTCTGCTGTCAGCTCCTGTGGGTTGTTCCTGCGCATCAGTGGTCATCAGTGGTCCACCGCTTCACTGGGGTTGTTCCTGGATTCCATGCCTCAGCTTAGGGCTGGGAAGGGACTGGTACCAGCCAAAAATCTGGTTCATCCAGCTCGTTACTGGCTTTGCCCACCCGCACAAAGGAATCGCTGTGGATCCGTGACACAAAGAGTGTTGTGCAGGAGCGAGGTGGTCGCTGCCAATCGCCGGCCCCATCGGTGATTTGGAGAGGGGCTCTGGAGAGGCAGGTTGATGGGGTTGGTTTGGACACACCAGCTTGGAACTGGGGAGCAGGTGCTGGGGCAGGAGTAGGAAGAGGAGGAGGAGGCGGCCATAGAAACACGCAGGGGAGCTTTGGGAAGCCGTTAGCGACTCCGGTGCACAAAGTGATCTCCTGATTCGGCATTTTCCCTGCTGCTGAAATGAGAGGTCAGTGCTTTTCATTTCTAGCTTGCACGCAAGCCCCCCAGTTCCTGGGGTTAAAAATCTCCGTAATGACCTGTCAGAGAGCAGATTATTAGCTGTACAGAGCCGAGGATGCTGTGGGGAGCAGATGGAAAATGGTCTGGCTGCGGCAGCCTGGCTGATGAAAGAATCCCTGGCATTTTTACAGTGTTTGCATCTCTGGAAATGCACCGTGAAGCTGCTTTCCAGGCTCCTGCCTGCTGGGGTTTGAAGAAATTCTTTTTTTCTCTGTGGTTTTTTTTTTTTGGGTTTTTTTTTTTTTTTTTTTTACTTCTCATTTCTCTTTAAGTCACCTGTTTTTGAAGTGTCACTTGTAAATAGTACCAGGATCAGGCAGGCCTGGAACTTGGCGGGGAAGGGGATGACAGTGCTGCTGGAGAGAAGCCTCATCCAAATGGGTGGTCAAGGATTTCTTAAAGATTCTGGGGAGCAGGCGACCTGGCTGGGCGGTGCTGGGAAGAAGCTATTACATGTGTTAATTATGTCTCGTCAGGGTAATTGCCATGACTCGGGTGCTGTGTCAGGTTGCGTGTGGGTGTCTTTCTTGTTTCTCTCCCTGGGAGAGAGGCTGGGAAGCGGGGAGGAGATATTTTGGGCTCACCGGGGTCAGCTGTGGCGTGGGCAGGTAGGGCTGAGCCCCTGCTTCCCAGTTAAGACTGGGTACTTGTACAATTGCATCTCTGTTTCCGTTGGAAGCTTATCATGGCCAGAGGCGATCGTGGTAAACACCCCAAATCAGGGTGCTGTGTTGGTCTGCCCAGAGATATGGGATGGGAACTCTGATGCTTCTCGCTGCGATTTGGCCTTTGGTGACTGCTCTGACGCGTCCCAAGTGTCACAGGCACTCTGAAGCCTGGGATTTATTTCCCACCAAGGCACTTGACTGCCCTGGCGAGCAGCTCTTGTCCCTTGCAGCAAGGCTGGTGTGGAGAGGAGCCTTCCCTCCGGGTGGCATTGGCAGGAGAGGAATCAATCCTCCCTCCCAGGGGCAGCGCTCGATAATTCAGAGGGAAATGGCGAGCGGGGAAATGTGTGAGTAATGTCTTGTTGGAGACGAGAGCCGTGACCTGCCAGAGCTGGTATTGATCGAGGACCGGTGCCAGATGGCCGCTGTTGCGGGGGCGGCTGTGGAGCAGCCCCAGCCCAGGGGGTGCCAGAAGGATGCTGCGAGGGGGATTTGGGAGGTTGGGGGCTTCACCCTGCCCAGATCTCTCCTGCCTGCAGGTGTGGCTGTCAATGATCTGCCTGCCCGTGGCTCTTTGTGTGTAACCCTGTTCTCTCTGCTCTCCCTTCCAGCAGCGATGCCGTCACCTGGGCAGACCCTGACCACTGGAAGCCCCCCAAGGACGTAGGTGACCCCCAGGGCATAGAGGCAGAGGGAAGAGCCTTGAACCGTGAGGGGCCGTTAACTCTAAGATGTCCTTGAGCAGCGGAGCTTCCGGAGGGAAAGGAATTGATGCGAACCCGGTTGAGACATATGACAGCGGGGATGAGTGGGACATTGGCGTAGGGAATCTCATCATTGACCTGGACGCTGATTTGGAGAAGGATCAGCAGAAATTGGAAATGTCGGGCTCCAAGGAGGTGGGGCTCCCGGCACCCAATGCAGTGGCGACGCTACCGGATAACATCAAGTTTGTGAGCCCAGTGCCGGGCCCGCAGGGCAAGGAGGGCAAATCCAAGTCGAAAAGGAGCAAGACTGGCAAGGACAGTGGGAAGCCGACCCCAGGGTCGTCCCTGTTCACTCCCGGTGAGGGAGCTGGTGGCAAGAAGGAGGCTCAAGGACGCTCTGGAGATGGTGCGAACTCGGGTGGTTTGGTGCCCGCCGTCACCCCAAAGGGCTCGGAGAAGTCAGCCAAGGCATCTCGCAGTGTGGCTGGCTCCAAGAAGGAGAAGGAGGGTAGCTCATCCAAAAGCAAGAAGGAAAGGAGTGAGGGTGCAGGGGCTGCGGCAGAGAAGGAGCCCAGCGTGCTGCAGCCCCTGGCCCTGGCAGTGAGGGTGGGACAGTATGATGGGGGCCAGGGGACAGAGCCTGCTGCTGCTGAGCAGCTTGGGAGTATAGCTATTGACACGGGAGCTGCGCTCAATCCCTTGGGAGTAAAGTCGGAGCTGGAGGATGGAGAAAGTGAGTGCCGGCAGCTGAAAAAGGTGAAGTCAGAGAAGGTAAGAAAGGTGTTGGGGCATGGGTGCCGTTGCTGCTGCTCACATGGCGTTGTGGTTGACAAGGGAGCAGGACTGTTTATCTTGTACTGCTGGGACCAGCACTGATGTGTGGCCATTGCCTCCTGGTTTTGGCATGAAGGTGGTTTGGCTGATGTGCTGGTGTCTGGACATGGCAATGGAATGACACTGGTCAAGCCTGGCTGCTGGGAACCATGTGTGAGCAAATCACCTGCGGACACTGTGCTCCGGGTACCATCCTGCTGTACCCTCTGAGATTTGGTTTTCCTCGGCACTGTGGCTGCACTGAATGGGTCCAGGCTTCTCTGGCCTCTGTCACTTTGAAGTCAAGGTGATGTCCTGGTCCTTTGCCCTCTCCATCTCCCAAGGGGATGCAAGAGTCTGTGCTATGCTCTGTGTCCCACTGGCTTCACCTTGTGTGTCAAGGCTCCCTGCAGCTCCTGAAGGAATTTATTTCTCCCTCGTTGCATCATGTGCAGGGAAGGATCCCTTAACATGTTAGTGGATGTGGGACCTGCATGGGCATGTGGGTGAGCACAAGGAGCAGGGCTGACAGGAGTCAGCGCCCCATTCCTGGGTCTGCCAATGGTACGTGGGCTCTGTCCCACCTGTGGTGGTGATCCAGGGCTGGTGGGTGGCTATGGGTGATGTTTGACGTGTCACTCCTCTACTGACACGTGGCAGCGATGCTGAGCTGGCCAAGCTGCTCTTCCAGGTCACCAGGGGCACGAAAAGCCCAGCCAGCGGCAGGCGGCCAACAGGGTGAGCGGCCTCCTGTCCATCTGGGCGGCGCTGGGCTCTGGGCGGCTGCGCGGCTGCGTCTGGATGTGGCCGTTTTTCAGGACTCTCTGCTGGTTTCTGAGCAATCACAGTGGCTGATGCGAATTCTGGTTCAGATGGGGAAGACTTTGAGCACGTGGAGGTCTATGCTTTCCTCTGTGCCAGCTGCACATGGGGTGTCACTGGTGTGTGCCTGTGAAGCCCTGTGTTTGTCACACGCAGGGTGAGCACCACAAGCATGTGCGTTCGGGTCGGCTTGGCCCTGTTGCCATCAGCATGTGCCAGGGTGTCAGGAGAGTGGCTGGTGAGTATGAGAAGCAACGTCACTATGTTTGCAGCCAGAGGTTCCCTGGGAGGATTTCTGCTTTGGTGTGGGGCACTGGGGTGGGTGGGGAGGGCACAGTGGCATTGGGAGAGGTGCTGAGACCAGAGATTTGTTGGGGAGCATATACGGAGCCACGTGATGGCTCTGGGACAAGGGCTGCTAAATAGGTTGGTTCTTCCTCCACTTGAGAGGAAGACTCCTGGGGCAGATGACTGAAGCCTGTAAAATTCAGGAGTGGTGTGGAGACATGTTGTTCCTTTGTTCTGGCAGTGGAACCAAAGTGAATGAAACCAGGAAGAGCAGCAGATGCTCTTTTGCATGATGGACTGGAATGCTGCTTCTAAAAGCTGTGATGCTGGAAGTCCACCTATGATTTGGGGCACCTGGGTGGGCTTGTGGAGGAGAAACTCATCAGGGGGCTTGGGAAAAGCATGAGGAGGACAGAAGCTTGGGAATTGGTTTGGGAAATACCTCAGCATGCTTGGCTGTTATGTTCCCTCATAGCCATCTGTGCTGGCTGCTGTGACAGCCAGCACTGGAGCTGGCTGGACCTTGGGTCGTGCCCTGCATGGCTTTGATGTAACTATTAAAGATTTATTTTTTTCACTGGTACAGCTGCAGAAACTCTTTGCAGTTGGAGATACCAATGTGAGGTGTGGTGTTGGTGGACGAGAAGCTCCACACACCCCGGTCATGTATGCTGGCACCTGAAAATCCCTCCGTGTCCTGGACTTGTCACCCAGCATGGACAGCAGGGGAGGGGGATGGATTTTGCTGCTCTGCCCCGCTCAGGTGAGGCCCCATCTGCAGAGCTGCCTCCAGCCATGGGGTCCCAGCATCAGAAGGATGTGGAGCTGCTGGAGCGAGTCCAGAGGAGGCCATGGAGGTGCTCCCAGGGCTGGAGCCCCTCTGTTCTGGAGCCAGGCTGGGAGAGCTGGGGGTGTTCACCTGGAGAGGAGAAGGCTCCAGGGAGAGCTCAGATACCCTGGCAGTGCCTAAAGGGGCTCCAGGAGAGCTGGAGAGGGACTTGGGACAAGGAGTGCCAGGACAAGGGGGAATGGCTTCCCACTTGTAGAAGACAGGGTTAGATAGGGTATTGGGAAGAAATACTTTCCTGTTAGGGTGGTGAGGCCCTGGCACAGGTTGCTCAGAGCAGCTCTGGCTGTGCCATCCCTGGAAGTGTTCCAGGCCAGGTTGGACGGGGCTTGAAGCAACCCGGGCTAGTGGGAGGTGTCCCTACCCAGGTCAAGGGGTGGAAAAACATGGACATTAATGTCCCTTCCAACCCAAATGATTCTATCTTCTCTGTGCTGACACCTGGTGAGGATGGTTCTGCCATTTTACTTGTCCAGGTTCAAGCACAACACCCTCGGAGAAGGCTCAGGCTGGAGGGCTGATCCCTGTTTTGAGAAGGGATTTGATGTCTGGATCTGCAGGAACATGTGTCACTTAGGAGGAAGCATTGTCTGTGTTTCGTCAGCCTCCTGGGGGCAGCTGGATGGCTTCCTTTGGATCGGGAAAGCCGTGGGCAAGGAGAAGAAAGGTGTCTGCATGGTAAGGGGTGGGAAAGCAGTTCTGTGTCTTGAGGAAGAGCCTGAGGCTGGGTGGATGCCTGGGGCAGGGTGGAGGACCAATGAGATGCAGTGGGGGATGTGGCATTGGGCCCGTCCTGTCTCCTGAAAGCTGCAGCAATGCCCCAAAAACTGCATGTGAAGTCCAAAGGACAAGCCGAGAGCAGAGGTACATGCTGGCTGTGGGAGGGAAAGGCAACTCCTCCAGGCAGTGCATCGAGAGGATTAAGGTGGCAGGTTCACTCTGGCCTGGGGACAAACCCTGCCTGGGAAGCGAGAAACTTGCTCAGACTGAAACAGGAACGGCCACAACGTGACTCAGCCCAACCTTTGGTCTCCCTCAGCTTGTCCTCTGCTTAACCCTGTGCTGCTCCCGCTTCCGTTTCGGGCAGAGAAGCTGGTCTCCATCTGTGGATGAAGAAAGGGAGACTGTCTGTCCCTTCACTGCCTTCAGCCTGGGGTAGGCGACCCCCCTGTGGTAGATGCGTGCTGAGCCGGCAGCCGCCAGCCAGGAGGCTCTGTTGTATCTCCATGGCTGGAATAACGAGCACTTTAGCAGGGAGTATTTTTCCTTGATGAGGTGCTTCAATGCCGCAGCCAGCTCTTGCCCCAACCACCTCACCCCACTTGCCTCTACTTCTGCTTTTGTGTTCTTCCAGTATCTTGCTGTTGGGTTTGGCAGCCATCGAGTCCTTGCTGGGTGTAGGAAAGAGTTGTGCTTTGGGTTTTGCCATACACTTTTCCATGTCAGCCGTGGCTCCACGATGCTCCGTGGCTCCACGGGCGAGTTCACCCTCGCTCCCATGTCTGACACAGGAGTAAAGGAGCCTGTGGACATGGCCCTTGGGCTCTATGGGATATGTTTTGCCAGTGTGATCCCATGGCTCTGGTTGCTGCTTCCTGGGGTGAAGCCTTCGGAGCTGAATATCCCAAATACCCTTTTTCTTGGTGTGGATCTTGGCCGTGTCCTGGCTTGTTACGTGCTCTCCTCTAACCCGATGCCATCAGTGTGTTGGGACACAGGTGGTAACTTCTCCAGGGATGGGGCTGATCTTGATGAAACCCACTGGTGATAACCCTGCTGAGATCTTCCAGGGTCTCTGGGATGGGCTGAGCACCTCGAGAAGGTTTGCCTTTGGCTGTGGTCAGTGCCTGGGTGGCTCCTTGGAGCCCCAAAACATATTTAGAGGGGCAGCAGTGGGAGCTTAAAATACTTGCAGCAGGGAGAGATAAGAGCTTGTGCTGGTGGACTCACGAGCATGGCAACCAGTGGCTGGGTCAGTCAGCGGGGATGGCTGGAGCCGAGCTGGGGTTTGGTTTGGTTTGGGGGACACTGGTGCTGGGAGGGAATGGCAGCTCTCGGCAAGCTGCCGAGCTCAGCAAAATGGCCGCGCACAGAGGAGCAGCGCTGGTTTTGCCCCACCGGCCGCCGTCACGTGGCTGAGCTGGCCCTGGGCTGGTGGCTGAGCTGGCCCCTTCCTCACCAGCCCTGCACCCACCACACCGCCCACACTGGGCCCCTGCACCCGCTCCCGGCACTCTGGGGCGTGCTGGCCTGGCCAGGGGATGTTGAGCATTAAACAAAAGAGCCTCCCAGCTCTTGGCTGCCGCTCCGGCTTTGTTTTGATTGAGAGGTTGTTCGGCAGGAGGAGGGAGGGGGTTTTTTTTTTCCTTCTCTTCTGACGAGCGTCCAGATGCGACGCTGCTGCAGACAAGGGAAAGGCAAACAGAAGCCGCTGGAGACTCAGCTCTTCTGAAAAGCCTCTCTGGGTCACGTGTGCTGCGGTTTTGGGCAGCCAGGAGGGTGGATTCATCCGTGTCCCTCTGTGGGAGAGGGGGTGGAAGCCACCAGTACATTTTTTCTCCTGAACTTCTCCCAAGACACAGTGTAGTGATGCCCTGTGCGTGCTCAGAGCAGACATCCCTGCTATGGGTGACCTGATAGAGAGGGGCCATTGTAAGATGGGGGACACTGCAGTGTGTTCACACCAAAACTGGTGTGAAAATGCACTTGTGGTTCTGTGGGAGGACAGCGTGGCAGCAGAGGGGGTGCTTGGGGTCAGGTGGCAGTGGAGGCAGTGGGGTGGTGACACCACACCAGTGGCAGCTGCCAAAAAAGAAATACACCCAAAAAATACTGTGCACTGTCCGTGCTACTGCTGGCTTATTCAGCAGTTTGCAGGGTGGCTTTGGTGTCACCTTTGCGGACCTTCTTGCCCTAATCCAGGGATGCAGACCTGCGTGGTGTCTCCCATGCTGGTCCTACAGCCTCAGTGGGATGTGGGATGGACCCCCAGGTGCCAGGTGTCCTGGAGTGAAATCCAGGTGAATCCTTTACCTGGGGTGAAAGCATGGTTGCCTTTTTTTAGCCATTTTTCCATTTTTGGGGGGAGGGATGAAGCTTGGTTGTGGATGCAGCAGCAAGGATTGGGGTGAGGGATTCCTGTGTGACTCCAGCTTGAAGAGGTGAGATCTCCCAGTCCCTCTGCTGGGTCCAAGCCCAACAGGAGATGGCTGTAGACTCTCTTAGGAATATTTCTTTATGTGGGGGAGGGCCAGGAGGAGATGTTGCGGGCTGGTCCCAGCCCTGTGCTTTGAAGATGTGCTTGCGATTTTGACTGGTGTGGGGTTCCTTGTCTTGGGGCCAGAATTTGGGTGGAGAAACTCCCAGTGGAGCTGTTTTGGTGAAAACAATTGTTGCTTTACAGACCCTCCAAAGCCGGCTTTGGAGCAGCTGGCGTTCACCCTGTGCTTCATTTTCCCCAGGGATTTTTAGGATATGTGGGAAGCCCAGTGCTTTAGAAGGGACCTGCTCATGCCCTAAACCGTGGGGAGAAGTTGTTTCCCAGCCCTTGCTCTGCAGGGCTTGTCTCTTTCCAGGGAGCAGCAGCCAGCGTGGCATTGGCAGCTCAGGGAGGTGGCAGGGGTGTGCAGGCAGCTACCGGCTCCCGCCTGATCTGCTCGCCATAGTTCTTTTTCTCCAGCCGTGCTGGAAGCAGCCGCCTCCAGAGCTGCTGACAGGGCTGTGTTGGGAGTCCTTGGGAATGACACCACTCGTTTCCTTATCGTCCCCAGCCCCGCCGCCTGGAGCCTTCTGCTCTAGGAACAAGGCAAGAAGGGGGCATACAGCCAACATGTGTCAAGAGCTACAAAGGAGGAAATTGGCCTCGTTCACTTCAAACCATGGGGTTAGTGCTGGAGTTTTGGCTCCTGCTGAGAGGTTATTTATATGTGGGCTTTTTTTTATAACCACTGGATGTAGCAGGCTGGGAGTTCCAGCTGATCCCACCTCTGAAGGCTTTACAAAGGGAAAATTGCATCTCTCCCTGGTTGCTTTCCCAGATGGCAGTGTTAGGAAGGACTAAAGGTTTGAGTTAGCTTTGATGCCCGACCCATCAGCGTAGCTGTATCCCAGCGAATTGGCTGTCATGCCGAAACATGGCCCGATTTTCACCAGAATGGGCAGCAGGACATGTGGCTTCCCATTAAGGACATGGTGGTAGGAAATGGAGCAGCGCTGGGAAAAGAAGAGAAGAAACCTCCCGACTCCTGAACTGTGAGAGTGGAATGATGCCGTGGTAACGAGGGGGCTGATAGAGGGGGGACAGAGGAGGAACAGCCCCTTCTCCGCTTCCTTGGCGCAAGCGACCTGCAAATCCACTCCCTGGGTGCTTTGATGAGAGATTTTGATGGGAAGGCCGACGGGTGATTGATCCTGCTGATTCATGGACCTGATTCCTCCCCTGAGAGCAACAGGAACTGCTGGAGATAGGTCAGATTTTGAGGCTAACAGGCTCTGGTAGACTCTGTGGTGTTTTTTGCTTTGCTTCCAGGCTGGCGGTAGCTGCTCATTAGCCTAATGACCCCAGTTACCCAGCACCATTTATCTGCCGAGGGAGATTTCTTTAAAGGAAGATTTGCGCCTCTGGAGCGCTGTGCGACCCCGAAGGCTTCAAAACTCGGCAAGCTGCTCCTGAAGCCCTGCCGGGGAGCTGATGCAGGGGGAGTGTGCCAGGAATAACCCGCTAATGAGCAAAGCTGCTCCTCCACCCAGCAGCCAGGGAGGCCACGGGAAAGGGCTGCAGAGCACAGGCTGCCTGCATTTCCCCCCCTATGCTTTTAAAGGCTGCTTGGTTGGGGATTCACTGCCTTTTCCCTATTTTCTGCGGGCACGACATCTTCTGTGCCACTGCTTTCACAGTGCTGCATTGCTCTGCTGCTACTCTTGAGGATGCTTTGGGCTGGAGCTGTGAAATCCATCTTCCCTGTGAATCCTCATGTGCAGGCAACCCTGGAGATGTGTTGGGCAAGAGGGCACTTAAATCCCCAGAGCTGAAGGTGGGCAGGAGGAAAAGCAGTGGTGATTGCTGTGGAGTTTCTGGGGTGGTTTTGTGACATTTTTACCTTGTGGTGATCAGTGCCTGGAGCTGGAGCACTCATTGGGTGCAAGCGGAGCCACCCCAGGGCTCAGAGCTGTTGAGCGGCAGCTGGGAGAGCAGCCCAGGGCTGGGAAGCAACTGCCGGGCTCCGGAATGATTTAAAGCCACCAGCAGCCTGACGATATGTTGTATTTGGTGACAACATCTGCTCGAGATATTCCTGTCCCTGTTACTCATTCCTGCCCACGGACCAGATCAGGGAACTGATCTGATGTAAATAAACGTGCTCGGGGTTTTCTGGGGTGAGCTCAGGCTGAGGGCTAGCATGGATGGGTGAGCTGGGATGGATGGGGCATGGACAGCGGTGATGGCACTGGGGCTGGAGATAGGGGCATGGCAGTGATGGTGGCACTGGGGCTGGAGATGGGGGCATGGACAGTGGTGATGGCACTGGGGCTGGAGATGGGGGCATGGCAGTGATGGTGGCACTGGGGCTGGAGATGGGAGCACGGCAGTGATGGTGGCACCTGGGGTGGGGTTGGGGGCACAGCAGTTGTAGTGGCACCTGGGGCTGGAGATGGGGGCTTTGCTGGGGCCATGCTGTGGTGTAAAGGTTTTAGGGGCTCACTGGCCTCTCACAGGGCTCACAGTGGCTTTGACGAGCTCTGCTCAACCCAGGAGAGCACATGGTGCCTGTGCTCCCCATCCCTCCTCCTCCTGTGCTCCCAGCATTGCCAGCTGAATGGTGCTGGCTCCATCCCAGCATTCTGTGGGCAGGATAAATCCCTTTGCAGGAGGATGCTACCACAGAGCTTTTGTACAGTGTGGTGTGGTGGCATGTACTCAAATCTGCTGACCTTTCCCCTGTCCTTGACACTGAAATGGCTTTAAAACTTGGTATCTAGATTTACTTTAAAATACTGTGTAGCCCTCATTCACTTGGGGTGTCTTGGAATGTGTTGTGATGAATAGTGTGGAGAGCATGCCTGCTCTGCAGGCCTGAGCTGGAATTCTGGTTGGGATGTGGATGGAAGTCACCATGTTTTATGTCTTGTTGAGGGAATGGGACGTGATGAAGCTTGAAAGTGGATTTTGTCTGGTGCTGAGGGAGTAAGAGAACCCCCTGGGCTGCCCTGCCTTAATGCAGATGCTGGAGCCTGTGTGTCTCAGTTTCCCCTGTCCTTTGCGTGGATCGGTTGCTCCTGTTAGCTTGAGCATGGGGTTTGCTGGGGGGAGCACGAGGGTGCTCTGGGTAGAGAAGGCACCATTTCAGCTATAAATCCTGTGGTTGTGGTGCTGTGTTTTTAGGTTTTTTCCTAAGCCAGAAAGTAATTTCATTCCAGGAAGCTCGCTCGCTCCCCCAGTTAGCCATGGAAATGCAGTGTTGTGATATTTTCCCCAGGAACTATGCAAATGAACGCTGTTCCCAGACTCCCCCCGCTCGCTCCCCCACCCCTCCCTCCGCTCGTCAGGGTGCAGGTACGCTGCCTCCCGTGTGGGGAATGGCCCTCTCATCTGTTTAACAGATGGCTGTGGCATGTTCCAGAGCGAACTGCATGCCCTGTGGCTGGTGGTCACCATCCTAGCATTGGCTCTCAGAAAAGGACCCTGGAGCTGGGTCTAGGTCCTGTGTTCGAGCTGGGTCTCGAGCCTATGTTCAAGATGGGCTGGAGGAGGGAGAGCTGCACCCAGCCCGTGGGTTGTCTGTGGGTGGTGGCAAGTGGAGTCTTGGGGTGTGTCGTCTGAAAGGGGAGGCCATCCCAAAAATCATCGGTACCACTGCAGCTGGGATGCTCCATCAGCGTTGCGGTGCAGCGGAGAGGCTGCCATGTCCGTGTGGTCCCACACCAGGCGTGGTGCACGCCGAGAGCCATGGCTGCTGTGACTACACCAGCTCCCAGCAAGTATTTCCAGCTGGTGCTGCCCTGCCAGCTTGGGATCCTGACCTGCCCTCCCCGCGGGACACCAAGCCCCAGGTCTGCACTTGTGTGTCCCTCTGACCCACCGTGGTGTAAAGGATGGATGCTCCTTTGTGAGGAGAAGGGAACAAAGAAAGGGTTCACTGAAAGGGTGGCAAGGCATTGGAACAGGCTGCCCAAGGAAGTGGTGGAATCACCCTCCCTGGAAGTGTTTGAAAAGTGTGTGGATGTGGCGCTTGGGGATTGGTTGTGAACATGATGGTGGTGGCTGGGTTAATGGCTGGATTAGAGGTCCAGCCACTGGAGGTCTTCTTCAGCCTTTATGAATCTATGAAAGCTGAAGCCGAGTTCTGGGAATCGAATGGCTAAGAGAGGCTTGGAAGAACAGGAGAGCACTGGGTCTGGGCTCTGTGCTCAGGGTCCAGGGGAAATTGCTTTCCAAGGCTGAAAGGGAAGGATGGCTGGGCACCAGGCAACTCTTTGAGGTGCTGACAAAGTCATCAAGCAGAGCTGGCCCGTGCTGGCAAAGCCTCTCCTGCCCGGGTGGGTGGGACCAGTGGATCTATGGGGTACCTTGTACACAGAGCAAGGTTTCAAGGTTTCCAGGGCTGTTTGCTGTTCTGTGGCTTGGAGGGGAGGAAGGCAATTGTGTCTATATATCATGGACCTGGTTTGCTGACAGGAAGGTTTCTTTCTTTGCTCAGCATTAAAATTTCAAGGTGCAGGAACTCTTTGGGTATTAGTGTTTTATGGTCTCATAGGCTGGCTATTCATGCTCTGCTTTGTGGGTAGGGTGAGGGAGCTGGAGGGACTGAGTGGTGAATGTCCCTTTGAAGGAAACCAGCCTTTTGGTCAAACCTCTACAGCCACAAGCAGACTGCCCTGATGTGGGGGAAGAGTCGAAGCCCCTTGGTAGTGGGGAGAGCAGATGGTTCAGCTCTTGGGCTGGGTCTGGATCTTGCATCCAGAAAGACAAATTTGCATGTGAAACCGTGCCCAGATGTGACCAAATGTGCCATGGCTTTGCCAGATCACTGCCGGGCTTGTGGAGGAGCCATGTCCCAGGAAAAGGCCCTGCTTTACAGGGGCTCACAGCCTGTGCTCCTCCCTGCTGCTTCCTCCAGACCAAGAAAACAGGAGCTGTTGATGTTCCTTATGATAGATCCCTCGATGGTAGCTTGGATCAGCGTGTGTCCTGTCCTCGTGGTCTCTCAGTAGGGTCAGTGTTTTCCTGTTCCCCCAGGGACCATGAGGAGGTTCATGGCATTAAAAAATAGAAGTGTTGGGATTTTCAGGCCATGTACTCATCAGTAAGGCCTTGTCTCTGGCAGGAGCTGCTCCCCGTGCGGGGCCCTGAAAAGGACAACGGCACAGCAGAGAGGGCAGCAGCACATCTGGTTCTGGTTTTTCTTGCGTGAACAGAGGCTGTTTTGGGGTTCCCTTGCACCACCCCTGTACAGTGCTCTCGGTGTGCTTGAGCCCCAGGACCAAATTCATCTGCCTTCCCGCAGAGAAGGGGCTCTCCTTGACTATTCTTGGCTGGGAGGGCAGGAGCCATCTTCGTGGTGTCCCAATGGCCTCTAGCCTTTGGCCGCAGGAACGAGAGCGACTAGACTTGCAGGTGCCTGTTGTTTCTGGGCGAGAAACCAATTGTTTCATCCTGCAGGCCACCAAAGCAGCCAGATTTTTCTGGGCAAAGAGGAGATCCAGTTCGGTGCAGATCCCAAGCCGGTAGCACAAGGAGCCTGTGGTGAGAGGTTGCCTTCTCTTTTGAAGTCACCGTCATGAACCAGAGCATGTCGGGTGGGGGTGAGAGACCGGGCTTTTGGTAAATTGGGCGTTTTTGGGCATGGAGATGTGTTACAGTGTTACAAAGGTGCTTTGCTCCTTACCCACTGCTCCACTGTTGTGTGTTGCCCAAATGCCTTTGGGAACGTTCCTCTGTGTTTCACGCATGACACTGAAGCAGTGCCTGGTGAGGTGACTTGGCAGCCCCTGTCAGCTGAGCAATCCCAGCCTCCTGCCAGTGAGTGAGGCTGTTAAAACCCAGTCTCCTCTGGGAGCTGATGGTCTGATATGGGAGATGGGAAGAGCATTGCTTTCAGTTTCCCATTGATCCTAATGAGCCGGTGTGGGAGACTTGGATGGCCTGGCTGAGTTGGGGGCTGTTAACTCCAGCACTCAGAGCTGCTTTCAGGTCTGCTTTGCTTCTCAGTTCTAGGAAATGGAATAAAGAGAAAACCACTTAGGAGGATTTTAATCAGAACTTGGCAGGACAGCTTAAGGAAACCCAAGAAATCTTCTGACAACCGCACTTCACGCTGAGATTGCCAGTGAATGGAAAGGGCAAAGACAGGGCCTTGGCTCGGGTGGGTTGGGTTTCTTCTGGCTCGTTTAATGGGATGCCATTAACATTCCTGCCCTCCCCGGCTGAAGGGGAGGGGGAAAATAAGCCTTCTTCAATGTGCTGGAGACTTGTCAGCTGGAAATGAGGCTGAGTCCCCTGGGAGTAGATGATGAAAGTCATCCCAGACCTGCTGGAGGTGGCCAGCATGGCTCAGGAGGAGGAGATTGCGTAATTTTTACTCATAGTGGCCTTGAAGTTTGGGACAGTCTGGTGGTATGGTTGGATTTCTTCAAGAGGTTGATCTTGGCAGGCTGGAGAGATGGGTCCATGTGAACCTCATGAAGTTCAGCAAGGCCAAGTGCAAGGTCCTGCCCCTGGGCCGGGGCCATCCCTAGCACAAACGCAGGCTGGGTAGGGAACAGATTGAGCACAGCTCTGGCAGAAGGACCTGGGGATACTGGTGGGTGGCAAATTGGATGTGACCCAGCAATGTCTGCTTGTAGCCCAGAAAGCCAACCTGGGCTGCATCCAGAGAAGCAGATCTGGCAAGTGGAGGGAGGGGGCTCTGCCCTGCTCAGGTGAGACCCCACCCGCAGAGCTGCCTCCAGTCGGGGTCCAACATCAGAAGCTGCTGGAGAGAGTCCAGAGAATGCCATGGAGATGCTCTGAGAGCTGGAGCGCCTCTGCTCTGGAGCCAGGCTGGGAGAGCTGGGGATGCTCACCTGGAGAAGAGGAGGCTCCAGGGAGACCTCAGAGCCCCTTCCAGGGCCTAAAGGGGCTCCAGGAGAGCTGGAGAGGGACTTTGGACAGGGGCCTGGAGTGCGAGGATGAGGGGAAATGCCTTCCCACTGCCAGAGGGCAGGGTTAGATGGAGTATTGGGAAGAAATACTTTCCTGTGAGGATGATGAGGCCCTGGCACAGATTTCCCAGAGAAGCTGTGGCTGCATCATTCCTGGAAGTGTTCCAGGCCAGGTTGTATGGGGATTGGAGGAACCTGGGCTAGTGGAAGGTATCCCAGCCCATGGCAGGGGATTGGAATGAGATGAGTTTGAAGATCCCTTTCAACCCGAACTGTTCTGTGATTCAGCGGTACTGAGTTATTGCTAGTGAGTACTGTTGGGATTGAGAAATGCTGCTATGAGTTTCAAAGCCCTTGTGGATGATGTCCAGTTTCAAACTAAGACGTGTGAGGAGTGGACAAACCTGTTACTGTGATGGGAGATTTCATCAGCTCTCCAGATCCTCACTTAGAGCTGATGGCGAGTTTCTCATAACGTCTTCTTAGCCCAAGTTTCTTGGCTCGCCTGTAACTCCTTTTGTAAATTGTTATTTTGGAAAATTTGATTAAAAATCCATGGAGTGGTATGAGTAGCTTGACCATTTAGGGGCAGGAGAGCTGCAAGAGCAGTTCTTGCGTGTGTGTCCTGCAGCTGGGTAACCCAAACCAGCTTTTGTTTTCCGATTCCTGGGGAGGGGAGCGGAGCATGTAGTTCTGGTTTATGAGTGCAGGCCTGGCATTGCTGAACAGAAACCCCCCCAAGTTGTGTTTATTTGTAAAGGGCTCTTCAAGACTGTGTTGTACCACAGCGTTTTGTTTTATTGATATTCCAACATCTGGACTGTTTTCCTAAACGTGCTTTCATCCAAGGACAGATTAAGGGAGTGGGAACTGTTCTGATAAAGCTGCCAAAAATAATCTTTGCTTGAGACTAAGTACCTCTCACAGGACTTTGCCTTGTGAAACAATTTGTGGGTGAGCATGAAGAACCGTCCTAGGAAGCCCCGAATGCTCCAGATGGTCGTTCCTGCTGGGGGGTTGGAGGACTATAAATTTTCCACGAGAGTGTTTGAATTTGTCACGTGCTGCCTGAGGTGATCTAATAGCAGTCAGGGAAGTTTCAGGAGTTTGTGGCTGAGGTGACTGAATCCCTGAGAGGAGAGATCTGCACGCAACGTGGTTGGATTGACGGGAACACTGCTGATGCACACATCCATCTTCCTCACACCCCACAATGGATTGCTCATGGATGGCTTGTCATCTTCTGTGACGAGCTGATGTAATGAGGGCGATAGCTGGTGTAGCCTTAGGTGTTGAGGATGTGGTGGTGGCAGTGTGATACAGATGGTCCGTGAGGTTTTGTATGAAGATCCATCTGAAAGTAGGTTGGTGCCGCATTGGAGTTGTTTGGCTCTCAGCACCTGGGAGGTGCCGAGCTCAGTGGAGCACAGCAGCCCTAACGCTGCCACCTTTGTCATCCTCCTTCTGGCAGTGTTTTTGCTAAAAATCACATGTCCGTATGCTGTGGCTTTGTTTGACAACTTGTGCAGTGACAGGGAGCTGAACTTCTTCCTTGATGAGATGTGTAGGTATACGCAGCATGTGTTCTCCAAACTTGCATGGCCCTGAAGCAAAATATGGTTTGGATGCCATCTGCTTCCTGAGGGGCAGAGTCAGAGCTGCTGGAGGAAGATTAACATGCTGCTGTGGGCTGTGTGTTGCCCCCTGCCTCTCCCAAAGGACCTGGGATTGGCTGCCCTGGGTCAGTTCTGTTAATTCACTATTAACAAGGTGTTATTAAAAGCATGCTTGTAGGAGGGCTTTGTCTGAGGGTCTTGGCTAGTGGCTCGTGTATCCCACCTGGGAATCACACCATGGCCCATGAGCAGAGGATTGAAGCCATGACCCATTGAATATCTTGAGTCGGAAGGGACCCACAAGGATCATCAAGTCCAACTCCTGGTGGGCTTGACTCCATAAGCAGTTATGATATTAACTTGTAGGAGGTTGTGCTGGTGTGACTGTTCCTTCTCAGGGGTTTCTCTTGGCTCTAGAAACAGCAACTCTGGAAAGCACCATCAGAAAGCATAATCAAAAACCACCTTGGTGGCTCTGCCTGCAGAGCTCGTCAAATTCCCAGGATGGCTGAACGCATCCGTGCTGGCTGGGAGCCGTTCTGGCTCCTGCCTGGGGTCATAGGACAGGATTTGGGGCCTGGCTCTGGAGACTCACTGGAGGGCTCCAGCTGGCTTGTGACCCAACAAGGCTGAAAGCAGCCGCTCTTCCATCTGGGCCAAGAATTTGTAGGGGTTTAATCACCCTGTCCTGGCATTAGGCTGGCACACTCTTCCAGTGTCAGATTTACTGCTGTTGGCCCCCGAATGCCCAGTGCAGCTTCTTCAGCTGGTATGCTCCCAGTGGGGCAAACCCTGCTTGCTTTTGGAACCATAAACATCTCAGCATAGTTAGACTTTTTTAGTATCATTTGAATGTCTTCAGCTTGTTTCTTATGTTGAGATGATTGTACTGTGTGTGCTTTTGATTGAAGTGTGACCAGTTTGGTGAACGTTTTGGTCTTCTGTCTTACTCATATTCTCTCTGCACAGGGGAAAGGAGTCTTTTATCTGGGTATATTTTTTGTGGCCGAGGCTCCACATTCCTTCATGAGCCATGTGTAGCCTGGTAGTGTTTTGTTGGGAGGAAACTAATGGCTGAAGCAGCTGCCTGGGCTTCAGAGGAGATGGTTTGGGGGTGAGTGGGGATGAAGGGGGGGACTGCCTTGGGCTTGTGGCTTGATCCAAAGTTTCATCCCTGAATCACTGTGGGATGTGGGATGTTGGCATGTGGATGTGAGTGCACTACCTTGGGAAGTTGCAAGGTGTCCCTGCCCATGGCAGGGGTTGGGAACTGGATGAGCTTTAAGGTCCCCAACAACCCAAACATTTTGTGGTTCTGTAAGCTAAGTTTGGCTCTGGCAGGTGGTCGTTTCAGATCATTGATGTCCTTCTCTGCAGGTCTTTGCCCCAAATTGCCTGTCTTCTTGTTGTTGACAGCTTCAGTGCCTCTGCCATTCCCTTCCGTTGTCCTGGTGGGAGAAGCAAGAAAGCTGGAGGAGCCAGGTTTGGTTCCATCTTAGTGTTTCATGGACTCACAGGCAGGTTTGGGTTGGAAGGGACTTTCAAACTCACCTCATTCCACCCTGTGCCATGGGCTGGGACACCTTGCACTAGACCAGATTGCTCCAAGCCCTGTCCAGCCTGACCTCGGATGGGGCAGCCACAGCTTCTCTGGGCAGTCTTCACCCAGGCAAAGTGTGTTTTCTTCCACCTGTGTCCTTTGAGAGTCTGGCTCTCCTGGATGACAGGCTGAAGTGTGAGGTCCTACTGTCCAGGAGAAGATGACAGCCATGGTCTTCCTGCTTACTGGCTCCTGCCTGGAGAAGGGAGCAGAATACATGTTGATGGGAGGCAGGACTGGGGGATTGTTCTACTGTGGGATCTCTCATCTTGACATTGTCCCGAACCACTTTCAGCCCAGCCACGTTTCAGGACCAAGCTCTCTGGACACAGCTGGTATTTGGTGATGATCTCTTGGAAGATGGGAGATCTCAGAGGAGAGCTTCCTCACAGGTTTGTGTTCAGCCTAAATGTGGGCACGGGAACCTTCCTGCCTCCTCGTGCAGTCATCAGAGCTTTGCTGCTCCCCCACGAGGTGTCCTGCCTGCTCCTGGCCACCCCTTCCCACATCAATGCTCAAGGGTTTGTGCAGCCATGTGGGGAACTGGGTCAGGGACGTGATCCAATTAAAAGCTGTACTGAGCGACATCGAAAGCAGATTTTAACCAGGCAGTTTCCCGACAGTCCACAAATGCTTGTGTTGGGAAAAGAGGGCTTTGGGCCACAGCAGGAATAAACAGCCGTGGATGGATTGTGGTGGGATGTTTTTTTCTGATGGCGATGCTGGTCCATGAAGGCTTGCTGTGATGGTAGGCAGCAGTAGGGACAATGAACCCGACTCCCACTTGGATTCTGGCTGGTGAGTCTTTGTTTTCTTCCCAGAGAGCCCAGTCTCGCTCCCTTGTGTCTGTTTTGTGGCTGCGTTGCTCATGGAGAGCCTCTCATCAAGCGTTTCTCAGGCTCCTTCTCTCCAAGGGTGCAGCCAAGGGCTGTGGTCACAGGGGAAGACTGGAACTGCACCGCACCCATGCCCATCCTCACTGCCTGGGCGAGGGGGAGTTGCCTTCAGTAATCCTGACTAATCCTTTAATCTGTATCAACACTGATAGGTATTAAAGCAGCAGATAAGGTTCAGACCATGGCTTGGAGCTCAGCGATATCCCCACCCTCTTCCAGCTAAATCTGGGCTGATTGTGCTTTCTCTTAAGGGGACCGTGCTTGTTTGCCAAGCAGCTGCATTGGGTTGAGAGGATGGATTAGCTGTTCCCAGCTGGAGCATGCCCTTGTTGCTGGACTCCAGCTTGCCAGACAAGTCCATTGATCTGTCTATGTGTGTTCCTGGTGACCAGCATCCCGTGCTTGCTGGAGCAAACCCCTCCAGGTTAGTGTTCCTCTGCCAGTCTGCAGCAGATCTGTAGCCTCCTGCTTTTTATCTGTATTATTCACATGGATATAAGCCTAATTCAGCTGTAGACACTTCACAGAGTTCTTAAGCAACAACACGAAGCTTTCAGTGCAGCAACCGGTGCTGCGGATCTGCGGTTCCTTGCTGCCTGCTGCTCACAGCAGGATTTCCCTCCTCCTCCACCTCCAGAGCAGGACTCCCAGCACCACGTCCTTCCACTCCAGGCCTTCCTCACTCTTCTTTTTGGGCACCTTTCCTTGTGGCTGAGGTCTGCGATGTTCTCACTTGTGCGGCTTCAGGGCACCTCCGGTTACCCCCAATGATCCAGCGCTGTGAACGTGGGACTCCAGAGCTGGCTGTCCCATGTTTGGTGGGCAGCAAGCCAAGGTTGTTAATGCTGGGAAGAGCTGCTCCTGGTCGAGTTCACTGTGCAAAACAAACTGTCCCTGTTGTTCACGCTGTTGTAGGCTCGGCCGCCCTTTCCCTGTCCTCTTCCAGCTTCTCCGCATGCTCATGGGATTGCTCCGAGTTTGCCACTGGTTCCTTCATCAGCAAAGCCATGGTTAATCCTTCCCATAAATCCTTTAAGCTGTCAGCAAACAGCCCCCTTCTTAAAATTCTAGCACGCAAGCTCAGCTGGGATGGAGCCTGGCTCATAACCCCAAGGTTTCATTTTTGTTCCCACATTATCACCTCCTGGTCCTTCCTGGTCTCAGTTTTGGCTGGCACTGCAGGTTTCCCGCCATGGCTGTGGAGCAGTGGATGGCTCACGCTTGTGTGTGGCCTTCTGTGATATATCTGAGATGTAAAAACATTCAGGTTCTGGATTACCTAATGAGGGGTTCCAGGTGTGTCAGGTGGCTTGAAGTCACAGGTGAGAATTTGTTCCTTAGATTCCATGTGGATGAGGTCTCACCTCCCTGAGGAGCCACCTGTCCTGTGGGACAGAGTGTGTTGGCCCTGTTTCTTGTGTACATGAGCTGGACATGCAGCTGATGGGGCCAAAATGGGCTAAAAAATGAGAGTAAAGCTTTTTTGTGGTCATGCTCACCTGTCTGCCCCCCCCAAACTCTCACATCTTTGCTGTTTTGCTCTCAGCCATGACTGTTTGGCTCTTTCAGGCTTGTTTATTCCCGTAAAAACACAAGGATGGGTCGCTGTTTTGGGCTGTATTTTCATTGGTGATTAGGTTAGGAGCTTCAAGTGTTGTACATCATCTTTTGGAGGATCTCTGAATATCCCTTCCTTTGAAATTTGACATCCTCCAAGGCATTTGGTAGAATCCAAGAGAACAAAAAATTGGTTTCCAAAGTCTCAACCCACTTCTTGAGTTTCTCTCCTGTGAAATTTGGTTTCTCCCTTAAAACTCCTGATGAAATACACTTTGGAATTTATGGGATTCTTGTTACAGGACTGTCATACAAGAACCACAAACATTTTTCCACTGTTGATCCCAGAGGGAGGAAAGGCTCTGAGACTCCCCGAGGAATATTGAATGACATCTTGCTGCCGGGTGGCTGCATCTGGGGATTACTCACTAAAACAGAAGGAAGGAGAAAAAAAGGTTAATGCAGTGTTGGCAGCCGGCGGCTCCAGAAGCCCATGTCCTTCAGGATGCTGTGATTCAGCTTGGTGACTCGGATGCAGGTGGTTCTCAGCTTATTCCTCAGGTCTGCCAGAGGAAAAGGGATTTGGAGGAAATACTGTATTAAACCTAAATTTCTGAAAAATTGATTTCTTAAAATTGATTTTTTTTGAAAAAAGTGCATTTGTCAGCAGGGGCTAATCGTAAAAGGCACGTGGCTTGTGTGCATGGCCCTGTGAGCACCCTCTTTGCACAGGCTGTTTTCCTGCTTTCTTAGCTCTGCACCAGCGTCAGGATTCATGGAGTAACCAGCTCTATCCCAACGCCTGTAACACCGTGAAAACCCTAGGGCTGAATTTGGGGTGAGTCGAGGTGGGAGAACACCCACGGGCAGATGCCAGGCAGCTGCAGAGCTGCTCCCATGAGCGCTGCTCCTGCTGCTGGCTGCCATCGTGCTTTCCAGGAGCTCCGGGGAGGATCAGCCTCCAGGCATTACATGCTTTCTTGCAGGCTGGTGTGCTTGCTCACCTACCACTGGCAAGCATGGGCTTGAACAAAAGCTGGTCGCCTGGATCTACAGGATTTTATTTATTTATTTAATTTTTTTTTTTTGCAAACAAGCTGGGTGATCTGGGCTCGGCTGTTGGCACTGCATCCTGCAGCATATGACAGATAATCGGCCTGGCTGCTGGCCCGCGGAGGAGGCGAGGCTCCCATCAATGTGTGACCTGGGAAGTCACGTCAGCTCCATAAATCACTGCCTGCTGCTGCCGGTGCCTCGCGCCGCTCTTCAGCTTCTTGGCAAATTTGATATCCGCAGCGAGGCTCCGGATGGCTCCTCGCCGCTGGGCGAGCGTGCAGTCAGCGCCTTTGCGGGGCGAGGAGGCAGGACAGGCTTCTGTCCAGTCCCCTCGCCCCCTTAATTGTCATTCCTCAGACAGAAAATAACTTGGATAAACTGGTGTCTTGCCCTTCTAGCTGTGTTCCTTGTGCTGGGGAGCACGGCTCCTTATGGACACCAGGGCTCCTGCCTGGTCCTACTGATGATGGCCTGAGTCTTTAAAAGCCAAGGATTGGTGATAAAGGGTGGGTTTTCTGGGTTTTGAGTAGTTACCTGGTGCTCAGTCATGGAGTGCATCTGATGCCTTAGGTTTTACTTCTATGTTTTTCAGGTTCTGTACTGCTTAGTGTGTAACTCTGAAGTTCCTTGCAGCCTGTTAGCTGCTGTTCTCTCATGCTAAGATAGACATAACAAAGTCTTTCTAGGTTTGCTCTCCAAGGACATCTGGACTGTCCTAGGCCCAAAATGTGTAAACCAACATCTTGAGAAGGGGGGTAAGCTTGGAGAAATGACGTCATTAACCGAAGCTTTAATTGGCAAATTTATGCTGATATGCAAATGGACCAAACCTATAAGAGTGTGAAGAACTCGTGACTCGGTGTCCATCTTGGGGGTCCATCTTGGGGTCCTTTTTTTGGATGTAGCCTTTGGTTCCCCAGGGTGTACCTTAGAAGGCCTTTCAAATAAATACCTACCTTTATTCCCTTACTCCTGTCTAGTCTCTGTTTCTAGGTAGCCACTTCAGGCATCACGTCAGGTTTCTACTTCATGAGGGTTAAACTTACCCGGGTCTCCACTGCTTTGCTGTGCTCATTCCCAAACTGTCCTGGGAGCAGCCACGTGCTGGGAACAGGGTCTGCGCTGCTGAGCCTTTTTCTAGAAGCAGTGAAATCAGCCTTTGGGGGTGCCAAATGGGCCGTTCCTGGAGGTATCCTCAGAGAGAAGTCGCTGCTGCCAGCACCCTGCTCCAGCCAGCAGCTTTCTGGTGTGGGGCACCTCATGCTTCTCCTCTAAGCACACATGAATTCACGAGTCCAGCTCCTTGGACTTTTGAGGTTTACTCATGAACAAGAGGAGGGCTTGGGATCTGGCCAAGGGCTTTGTTGGATCCCTGCTTGGGATTACCAGTACTGAGTTTTGGGGTGCTTGAGATTGTAGGGAGCAGAGGAGGTGAATCCCATAATCTCAACATAGCCTTGTTAATGATCCGAAGGCTATTTTCCATTGTGGGTGAAATGCCCAGGGCGTGCTCAGAGGGAGCATGGCCAGGCCTTGAGCCTTTTGAGCACTGGTAGTCCTGGCACTCGCTAAACAGAGCAAAAAATTGCTGTAGTGTGTTATTCCAACAGCGGGAGCTGAGACGATTGGAGCTGCCAGGGGAGGCTGCCTCTGCCTGGCTTTGCCATCCTGGAGCAGCCTGGGTTGCCAGCGGGACAGAGTAGGGTTAGGTGAGACTGCTGTAAGCCATTGGTGGACTATTCCCATGGATGCTTTCCTCATTTGTCTGCTTTCCTTTCAGAGCTGAGTTTTCCAGCTGGGGATCAGGCCAGCATCTCCTTGATTTCCCCTTCCTGGAAGGTTTTTTATCCAGCTTTTGGTGCTCCAGTGTTAAGGCTTTGTCTTAAACTCTGCTTCCCATGGCTAAAGATGTGGCGAAGGTGGTCATGGATCATGGTGCTTGGTTTACTGCTTTTTGACAACAATGCTTTCCTGGCATCCCAGCGCTCCCCTTTCCAGGTTGTGTTTGGGGAGCTGCGGTCTCCGGGATCAAGCCGTGGAGCTTTGCAGGATGACATGTCCCGGGAACAAGTGTCTCTCTCCTGCTGCTGTTGTCGGGACGGGCAGGGGTAGTGATGGGGACTGGGCTCTGCTTTGGGTGGGAGTGACGGTGCCGTTGCAGACCAGAGCTCCAGGGTGGTGGTGCCAGGCTCCATTTCCAGTCCCTGTTTGCCCTTGGCATGGGCGTTTGCCTGGCTTGTGGCTCTTGGGAAGCATGTGGAAGGGTTTGTGGGTACGGAGGGGTTGGAGATCTCTGGGGCTGAGATGACTGCTAAGGGACTTTAGGGCTTAAAGCACAAAACAAGGCATGGTAGTGATCTGGGTACAGCACAAGAGATGTTCCAGGAGTGGGATGCAGCCAGTGAGGCCACCGCAGCTGCCGCTGTAAGTAGTGCCCCTCTGCTTAGGGAAGGAGTAAATGGTTCCCTTTGCTTGCTGCACCCCTTTCTCTCTCCCAGTGCGCTGTTCCTCCTCTTCTTCCTCCCTGCCATTAATTGCTTAGGGTTTGCTGATGCAATTAAAACAAGATGTGTCTGCAGCCGTGGTGCTTGCCTCCCTTCTCCAAGGTATTCCTGTGCCTGTGTGCGAGGAGGTGGGAGCTGCTGGCTCAGGAAAGGGCAGGTCTCCACGTGGGCTGGCTCATGCCCATACCGGTGGTCCCCAGAGAGGGGAAGCAGCTGAGCCAGGGCTGTCACAGGGCCGTCTCTCCCGGCCTGAGGAGGTGGCTGGCTGACTCCTGGCACTCCCAAGGTTGCGCACAGGCTGGAGCAGGGACCGTCTGGCTTCCTGCAGCTGATGTGTGACGGCGATAGCTGCCAGGCTGAGTTGGCGATGACTGATGGGCAGGACATCTTGCCGGGCTGGGGGTCATTTACGCAGCAGCTAAAGCTGGCTGAGCGATGAATTATGGTCTCTGGACTTTCAAGGGAAGAGAATGACAGTCACGGACCATGGGAGATGCTCAGGACCCCGGCTCAACAATCTCCGAGGATGGCAGCTGTGGAGGCTGCCAGCATAGAGGGCAGAGAGGGCACTTGCTCTGCTGTGGGTGGGAAGGGAAGTTGCTGATGTGGTGGAGAAAGGCTTTCTCCCTCTGCCAAGCTTCCTCCCACGTCTCTCCCTGCCTGCGTGGCACTGCCCAAGGCAGCGTCCCCGGCGTGACTCCAGCTGTGTGCCAGCTCTGTCTTTTGGTCTCTTCACTTGCTCCTCTGGGGTGTCAGTACTTCTCCACCAGCACTGACCCTTGGCTTTGGTGTGTCCCATTGGCTTTTCCCATGCTTATTTGTTACTTATTTGCCTGGCTACTGTTACTGTACCCAGGAATGTTCTTCAGGTCTCCTTCTTCACCCTGTCAGTTGATGTTCCTCCATGTGAAAGGGTGATTTTCAGGCTTTTTACCAAGTTTTAGCTCTTTAATCCTGTTGAGCCCCCTCCCAGCCCCAGGTCCTTTCCTAGTGCCCATGCAGCTTTTCTCAGGCTTTCATACCTGCTGCCATCAACTTCCTTCTCTGAGGCACTGCCCTTCAAATGCCAGTGTTTGGTTCTTAGTCTCCATGGCCAAGAAGCATCTCTGGGATCTGCCGTGTCAGCCGTGCCCCTCTCCTTTCCCAACAGCCTCTTGGAGGCTCTTTGGTTGTCCCCGCATGAGCTGTGTGATGTTTAGGGGACGTTGCCATGGTCTCTGCTGTAGAGAAGACCTGGGTGGTGTTCAGACAGGCACCAGTCACCTGCTTTGGCTTGGTAAAAGCCACCGTCAGGTCAGATGCGGGCAGAAATCCTAAATTATGGGAAGGGTGAGCAAGGAGGGCTTTTGCTGCCCAAACCACTCTGAGCACAGGTGATGCCTGAGATGGCCACCTAAAAAACAGAGACTAGACAGGAATAAGGGAATAAAGGTAGGTATTTATTTGAAGGGCCTTTAAAGGTACACCCTGGGGAGCCAAAGGCAACACCCAAGATGGACCCTGGGTCACGAGTTCTTCACACTTTTATAAGTTTGGTCCATTTGCATATCAGGATCAATTCTCAAATTTCAACCCCAGTTAATGATGTAGCTACCCCAGGTTTGCCCTCCTCTTCAGAGGCCTCAGTTTACAAATTCTGGGGCCTGGGACAGTCTGGGTGTCCTTGGAGAGCAAACCTAGAGAGGTTTGTTATGTCTAACCAGCATGGGAGAACAGTGGCTAACAGGCCACAAGAACTTCAGAATTATGCACTAGGCAGTACAGGATTTGAAAAATATAAAAGTTAAAACCTAAGGCATCACAGGGGTTACACAAATATCCATCCATCCATCCATCCATCCATCCATCCATCCATCCATCCATCCATCCATCCATCCATATCTCGTCTTCATACTCACTTTCCTGCCTGCTCCTGCGTGTTGTAGAGCTGCACAAAGCCCTGGTGCTCCCTGGCCAGTGCCTGATTTCCTAGCCCCAACCTGCAGACCAGCAGCTCACTAGCATGTCCTGGCTATCCTGGAGCTGCTGGTTGGCACGATGGGAACCTTCTCCCTCTGTCCAAACCAAATGTCTCACACCAAATGTCTGGTGTGATTATTATCAATAAAAGGCTGTTGCTCCTTTCCCTCAGGTATGAGCAGCAGTAGAGGATGTGTATGGACATGCTGCCTCTGTGTTTTCAGAAGAGATGGTGTGATTAAAGGTCAGATGGGTTTATTACAGACAGAAAGGCATTTTGGCTACTTCAGGCTGCAGTAGAGGTATCAAAAGCTGTTGGACAACCATTGCAGGGGTCCTGGAACTTCCAGAGTAGGCTCTGGAAGACTGTCCCACTAGTAGTGAGGAATCCTCTCTTACAGGGCTCCATTAAATCATGACACTGATCTAGTGGCATTTCTGGGAGGGACTCTGGTGTCCTGCTTGTCCTGCTTGCCTTGAGTTTGTATTTTTGTCATTCTTTTTTTCTTTTAACTCTCCAGGATCCTGGACTGTAAAAAAGAGATATATCACTAATTAAGAATTAAATGCTAGGAAGCACTGTGGGACTGTTTTCCCAGGGAACCTGAAAATGTGGAGCTGTGGGGGGGCGGCTTCCCCTGTGCTAAGGACATCCTTTTTATGGATGTGACCCCAAACCCTCAGCACGTCTTGGTCAAAATGGCTCTTTTATCATTCCTCGAAGCCAGCCGTTGGGTATGGAAACCCCTGGAGAGATGTGGAGCTCCCTGATCCCTTCCCACCTCTCACCAAGTCGGGAGGCGAGGTGGAAGAGATGGAAGCATGCAGCCAGCAGGTTGTTGAGCCCAGTGCTGGCTCCTTGTTGACTTTTCTTGCCTGGGAAGAGCTCTCTGCAGCTGGGACCCTCCGCATGCAGACATGGAGGTGCTTAATGACTACCGTAGGCTATTCCATTGCTGAGCTCATGGTTGCTTTCCCAGGCCAGCTGGGATGCCCAGGGTGCAGCATTGGCACTCCCCACTCCTGCCAAGGGCTCCCTTTATTTATGCCCCCCTTGCTGGGCGTAAAAACCATCCAGGCTCTTACTTATGACTCTGTTGTGTCTTTCCAAACAGGATTTGTGTTATCCTCCATGGGCTGCCTGTTTGAGCTGAGAGCACTGTGGTCCCTCTGGCCCCCAGAGGAACAGTTGAATTTTAATGATGTGTGGCCAGGTTCAGGTCTGTGGTGGCCAGCAAACCCCAATACTCCAAGGAGCATGGCATCCTTGGGGCTAAAACTCCCTTACTTATTATTATTCCGCTCTTCCTCATGCCACTAGGATTTCACTGCCATAGCTGGCAGGTAATTTAAAGAAATTTCGGCAGCGCAAGAAATTAAATTTATGAAGATCTGGGCTTGTTTATGATGGGTCTAACTCCAGCAGTATCTTTGCCTTATTTTTGAGATGCCAGCTAAAAATCCAGTGTTGATTGAATATAAACTTGGCCCTGCTTCTCCCCTGATCTGTGTGCCCACCAGCCCCTGGCATCTCATTTTTACATGTCTGTGTGCTGTCTGAGGTGCTGCTGGGTGGAAGGAAACATAGCGACTGCTGGCATCGGGTGGTGTTTTTTCAGTGGTGACTGTTTTCTGTCTCATTTTGCTTTGTTTCGTGGCAAAGGGGAACGATTTCTCGCTAGCTAGAATTCGGTGACCCGTGGGTATCCCTGTGTGTAGCCTGAGAATCACAAGGTTAGAGGCTAAAAACCTTCCTGGAGCTTAATTGGGCTGGCAGAAAGCTTCAGCTGTGGGTGGTGTCAGCATCCATCCCTGTTTGGTGGGGGCTGATTTGGATTTCAGATCCAAGCTCTTCCCCTTGCTATGGTCTGGAGGAGCTGATGAAGCAGCTACTTGAAGCTATTTTTTCTATTTTTACATGGAGTGCTCTCAAGGAGGAGCATGGCTGCGGGCAGCACAGTCCTGTGATGCGAATCATGAAGCTCCCTCTGCTCCCAGAGATGTGCTGAAAGCCCCACTGGCTCCACCGCTCCCTGGCTGTAGGTGGCCTGCAGGTGATGAGTTATGGTCTGGCTTGGTTCTGGCTCAGCTCCTCTTCTCTCTGGCTGCTCAGCTTCCCTGCAGGGTGTGATCGATCCTCCTCAGCCTTGCTGCTCGACCGCTGGCGGCTGCTCGTCGTCAGCACAAAACCTGCCAGGTGAGACCTTCAGGCATCACAGCCCAGCTGTGTCCAGCAGCCAGGCACTGGCTCCCACAGGAGCATCTGCTCTGCTTCCTCCTGGCAAATGTCCCTGCCCACAGTGGGGGCTTGCTTCTAGATGAGCTTTAAGATCCCTTTAACCCAAACCAGTCTGTGATTGTGTTATCAGAGCAGAGGCACCAAGAGGCATTTGAGCCAAAGACAGGTAAACTGCTTTTCAGCCCCGAGGCTGGAATTAAAGTCCGGAGTGAGGGTGGATGATGGGAGCCTGTGTATTCACGTGGAAAGCTCGTTCCTCCTCCTCTTGCAGCTCATCTAGAGATTTCACGGCAATACGAGCACATGTTGTGCTGCTTTGGGGTCAGTGCCCGGGCACTGTTCTGCTCAGGGATAGTGAGGCAGCAGCTTGATTTCAATAATTAATAAAACCTTGGGGACTGGCTTGGAAAACTTCCTATGGCAATTGCTGTGTGTCCTGCAGGCACCAATTCCTGCATGTTCCTGATGGGAGCTGATGGACACATGTGCAAACTGTTGCTTGAAGGATTGGGGTGAGCTCAGCATTTATCAGCCAGAATAGGAATATTGACTTGTGCCATTTTAAAAATAGCATGATTGAAAGAATTTGCTGGAAAACTGGGGTTTGGGGCCTGGGGGGGGTGACGCAGTCATGGGACGCAGCACATTTGTCATTCCCATGTTAGCATGAGGTTTCCATCTTGTGTGCTGGGAGACGGAGGCACACTCCAGACATGAGTTCCCTCTCTGTGGCCACTGGTGTGAGACACATGTGGTGACACCGTCTTCCTCACCCACATCCTCGTGTATCATGTGATTGGGCTCATTTCTTGCTCTCTCTTCTCCTGCAACCTCCCCATCAGGCCGTGGAACAGAGCTGGCTTTGTGTCTGGAAAGCACCAGGATCTCTCCTGGCAACTGGAGCAAAACCTACAAAGAAGAGGAGATGAGAGCCAAGTGGGCGGCCTCCTAAACGTGCAGCCTGCGGGGGCTGGGACGTGCACATCATACCAAAGCAGGTTTTTAATATTAAATAGATGGAAGGAAGATGTCTCCTTTTGCCTGAGGGATAAATAGATCTGAAACTCCTCCTAGACTTTGCTGCTTGTTGCATCTGAAATATGTGTGTCTCGCCCTGGAATTGAGCCTCTCCAGGAGCTGCCAATACCTGGCTACAACCCATGTGTAAAAATGCTCCGGTGTTTGTGGTGTATGTGGGATGTGATGGAAAGTCTTCGGGAGAAGCATCCAGTGAGTGGATTTGCCTCTTCTTCCCCCAGTCCATAGCTACGTGCACCCCATGGTCTGGACGTGACGCTTCTCATGGTACCACCAAGGCAAGTGTCACAGCTGTGGTCCTCTGATGCCCTCCCAGTGCTAGATCTCCTCCAGGAGCTGTGTGGGTGGCTCAGGAGGTGCACCCTGCTTTGCAGGGACTGTGTTGTCTCCTTCCCTCCCACCCTTCCCCAAACAACAGGCGTGAGCCCTGAGCACATGGCTTGGCTTCTCGTCCATGATCCACAGGACCTTCAGGATCAAATGCTGTTTGTAGCTGCGGGCAGACGGCTTCTTGTGCAGGAGAGCTGCTTAGAAAACTCTCCATCTTGCCACTGCCATTTGTTGGGAGATGGATGGGATATGAGAAGGATTTTTTTTCTTATCTGCTTGGCCGTGGACCTCCTGGTCCAGCCATAGAGGTGGACCGTAGAGCTGAAGCTGCTCTCACATCAGAGATGCTTGTTATAATGGTTGCAGTGTGGAAGAACATCAAGAAAAGATAACCCTGCCAAAATTTAAGTAAAACCCTGCCAAAACCTGGCAGATCTAATCTGAACTTGAGCAGCTTCAAAACTGCTGGATGCTGTCTCTATGAAAGGAGAAGGACTGCTGCCGTGTCTTGGGAAAACCTTGAACGTGGCTTGTTGGCGATTCAGAGCCTGGCATGGGGTGGGTCTGAGGTGTCAGCAGCACTTAGGGGGTGCTGTGGGGAGTGATCTATGTTGTATGGTATTAATGGAGTGTTGTAGGAAAGGAAGAGGAAAGGAGGACAGCAATGGAAGGATGAAGGATTTCTCACTTGGAAAATACTGGTATGCTTAGGAACAATTTCCCTGCCAGAAAGCTGTGGCCAATGTCTATCTTAAACGTTCCTATCTTTGGTTCATCCCATTTCCTCCTTGCTCCTCTGTATCATCCTCTGCGTAATTCCTCTCTCTCCTTTGATGTTTTCATCCCCCATGTGTTTGTAGATTACGGCTGTGTCTCCACATAGCTGTCACTGAACCAAGCTATCCATATTTAGCTCTTCTAATCTCCTCTTCCAAACCAATCCCCTCAGCCTTGTTATTTTTGTGCCTCTTCTCTGAACTTCCTTCAGTTTGTCTCTTCTGTCCTTTTCTGTCCTGAATGGACTAGTGGAAGGTGTCCCTGCCCATGGAAGGGAGGTGGAATGAGATAAGCTTTAAGGTCCCTTCCAACCCAAACCATTCTGGAATATTAAGATGGCATCTTGGAGATGATCCCCTCTAGGGCACTGAAGGGATCACCTTGGGGTGGTGCTTGACTGTTTTATGCATGTCTGTAAGTCCATATTCCTCAGTTTTCTTGCACAGTGACTCCGAATGTGAGTGACACTTGGTTTTGGCCCTGTTTGAGGCCTTGCAGGCACAACCCAATGCCACAGCTTTGGCAGTTGTGGAAGGTCCAGCTGTCCCCACACCACATTCACAGCTTGGTTGATCAAAACACCCCCACATGAAGCCCATCTTTAACCCCGACTCTATCTCTCCTTTCTCAGTTCCGCTCTGAAAACACCAGGGCCTTTTACCACATCATCTCTTGTGCTTTACAAGTGTAAAAGTTGGTTTCTTGGTGGTGTAATAAAACCACATCCATGCACGTGTCTGTGTTGTCCACCACGGGTCCACGATGACAGAGTGGTTGCAGTGGCTTTGTCCATTCTCACCTGGAAGTGGGCACTGGATATTGGGATGGATGTGGACAAAGCTGGTCCCTGGACTGTGCACCGAGCAAGCAGTGGAACCCATCCTAGATGAGATAGGTCTGAGCCCAGCTCATTTTTACTCCGAGGCTTGGATCCATCTTCTCCCTTCTACATTTACAAGAATCCAATTTTGTACTGAAATGGTTTGTAAATCCCAAGCTGTCTTCCCTCTGATTGACTCCTATGTACTGCAGCTTTCCAAAGGTAAAGACTTCGTGCCTGGCTAAGCATTAATTAAAAGTGATTGAATTATTAATGCTCTGAGTTTCCACGTAAGGGTGGGGGGGTGTGTGTATGTGCGTGTGGCCGTGCCCTGGCATGAATTGCTGGAGGCCCAGCAGCCACAGTGTCCGTGTTTTGGATGTTTAGATTTGTGAGACTGAGGTAGAGGAAAAAATGGGTGAAAAAACTGAAGGAAAGGTTGAGGCGGGTGGAGCTGTACCATTCCCTAACAGAGAGCTGAGCTGCTGTGCCAGCTTCTTGTGCTCAGCCCTGACCTACCAAGTGTCAGCTTTGGCTTGCAGTCCTTGGTTGGTGATCCTGGCCAAGGTTTATTGGTAACTTTTGTGTTCTTGCTGTCTCCAGGAGCCTGTTTTTCAGCCTCTTTCAGACCGATCTCTTGATCTGTTGAAATGGAGATGCCAAGCTCTGCAATATGTTCTTCATCCCTGGAGCTGCTTGGGTGGTGTGGCCTGTGCTTGGTGCTCAGGCCAGGGTGTTGTGTAGCACAAGGCAGACCCTGTAGGCAGATTAAAGCCACTCGCCACGAAAATGCTGCTTTTTCATGTGATTTCTCTTGCCCGCCTTGCAGATTCGGGTTTTAGGGATGTCTCTAGCTCGGCTGTTTTAACCTCTGTGTCGTTTGGCCAGGTTTGTGGAGCTGGTGGTTATCAGACGGCTTTTAACAGTGGCTGGAGCTGCCAGTGGTTTGTGAAAGGTCTCATGGATTTATATCCTCCTTCCGGGCGATTGATGCGCTTGAGGCGCTCGTGAAACCTTTTATGTTCTCCTTTGCCTGCTTGACTGTGCTGGTCAGCGAGTGCTGGTGTTAATGGCAGCAGCTGAGCACTGCTCGGATCCTTGAGTGCAGCTGCCCGGTTGTTTTGGTGGAAAGAAAATAAGTAAAAGCAAGACTTTCCCTCACAGTGGTTCTTCCACATAGAAACCTGGCTTGCAGGACACGTGGCTGGTGTCAGCAGTACAGGGGATGCTGGAGGACGGAGATGCAGGAAGCAGCAATGTGAGAAGCCGACCACACATCTGCAATGGTGGCCTTGTTGACAGAAGGGTGGGTGCAGGTTGTGAGGCTTAATGGGAGACCTGGGTTCCCAGTGGGAAGTCACTTGCTGTCATCAGAGCTTTCTTGCTCAGGCAGCACTGCCAGAGGTGAGGGTGACTGGTGACCATGGCAGCAGTGGTGCTGAAGAAGGGGCCCGAGGCTGGGTTGGTTGTTTTGAAGGATGCTTGTAGCCATCCATGGTCAGGCTCTGTGTTTCCAACCATCTCTGCTCACCCATGACCCAGATGCATCTCCAGTGCTTTTCCACATGGGATCTTTCCCCTTTTCCCCACCAAGTGAGCTGCTTCACATTTTAATTCAATAAATGAGGAGACCCATGGCCAGTCTGTGGGATATCAGTGGTTGATGGTGGCTGAACAGAGACCCAATGACATGTGGTGGGACTGATGCACAGAGGTCCCAGCGTGGATTTCTTTCCCGTGTCTCTCGCTCATGTCACCTGTCCCCTTTCATCACTGCTCTTCACTACCTCTCTCCTGCTGGAGACACCTTTTTTTCCCTTCCAAGAGCAGATCTGATAGTCTTGTAAGTGGTTGGAGCAGGTGACTTGGTGCCAGCATGTCTGCCTTGGATACTATTCCTGGCTTTATTGAAGACACGGTAATATGCAAGACTGTGCCTCTGCGGTGTCTGCCTCCTCTTGATCTCAAAACGCTGCAAGCACTGAGATAAGACCGGCTGCGTTCAAGCAGGGATTTTATTCCCCTCTCCTCTGCAGAGAGAAAGCAGCTCGTCGTAGGTCATGCTGGGTTGTATTTGCATTTCTCCAGCAGCGTGGCTGAGCTTGATAGCATCCAGCTGTCTGCATCACCTGGGTGTTTGGATCAGTCCCCCATCAGCGGCACGGTGCGAGGTTGTACCTCCAGCGTCACTGAGTGGGATATCTCACCCTGATATTCCCATTAACTGTGACCAGGTCTGCTTTTGGTGGTGCTGGTGGTGGGGCTGTGAGCTTTATGCAGAAATCCTCTTTCAGGCTTCGGTTCCTGTGGCCCACTCACCTGCAGCCAGAACAGACTTCCTCAGCTGTGTCTGCCCCAAAGTGCCCAATTAAAAATGAGTCTGAGTTGGGAATGTGCTGCCAACCCCCGCATTGTGCCATTGCTGCATTGTGCCATCCTTCTGGCCACCCTCTCCTCTGGCCATTCTGCAGGGACTTGCTGGCCAGGGAAGGTGTTGGCATGGATGGAGGCAAACCCCCTCCTGGATCTCAGAGCTGGAGCGCAGGTGCTTGGCATGGGCAGGAGAGGACAGGAAGCACCTTTTGTTGGTAGAGCATTTCCATTACACCTTGGCATCAACAGCCCCGCAGCTGGGAGATGCCATGAATCCCAAGTCTGAGGGGCGAGAGCAGAAGGTGAGGAGCAATGGGAGCAAGTTGTGAAGGAGAGTGGTGGGGAATTGGCCTCTCTTGGCTTGTTTTTAGAGGGATGCTAATAGCCCTGGGGCTGGGAAACTGGGACCTCTGCTCCTTAAAAATCCTTACTTCCCATCCAAATTGCCTGGCTCTTTGGCGGTGGTGCTGGACAGGAGGTCCCACTCTCACTTGTCTTCTCTGCAGAGCGAACTCCGAGAGTGCGATGCCGAGCCCACTCCATTCTGCACATGTGGAAGCACATGGAAGCATTAATCCTTCCTTGTAAGCTTTAAGGTCCCTTGGTTCAGGGGGCTGTTGCAAATGTCAATCCTTTTTTCTTGAAGCAGCTACCCTCTCGCCCTGTGGGCTCAGATTTGCCAACTAAGGAATCCAGTATATTCCCCAAGTGTTCCTATGGTCTGTAGAAATAACTGGCTTTGTTTATTTGAGCTTGTGTTTATCCAGGAAAGGAAGACTTTCATCTAGAACAGAATCCTTTTTTCACGTCTTGATGTCAGCAACCTCAACCTCCTGTTATAGCAAGAGGGAAGAGCAATGGGCAGCAGCGTTGTGCCCCAGACCACACTTCCGGCTCCATCCTTGGACCTGACACTTGTGCCACCATTATTTCCCTGCATGTGGGTGTTTGTTGGAAGCTCTTGTTGGCTGCTTTCTTGCTGGAGAAATCCAGCCAGCAAACAGTCGGTGCTGAGTGGCACCTGCACTGTTTGGGGAGGGGATCTTCTGTGGTCTGCCACACATGGCCTGGGGTTGAGTACCTCCAGTGCGTTGGGATGATGTTGCTGGGGGACGTGTCTGGGAGCTCTGCTTGCAGGTGGATTTAAGATGGAATCGTAGACACGGTGGCACCAGGGCCAACAAAGTGGTTTTGTCTTCAGGCTCTGCATACCTGGATTTGGGGACCAGGTTGGAGAAGACTCTTTGAAATCCCTGCTGAGGTCAGCAGAGGGGAAGAGACACTGTGGGTGCTGCAGTTTTGGGGTCTAGAGATGCCCACCAAAGATGCTTGTCAGCTGGATGGATCTACTCCCTGGGGATCTCTCTCCAAGGAGCTGGAAGCTAACGTTCTCAGCTCCTACTCTGAAAAAGCAAAGCTGTGGGGGATGTGGTGACAGACAGACCAGGACAGGAGTGAGAGCATCAAGGTTCCCAAGGGTTGAGCTGAGCTGGTCAGTGATGTGGGATATGTTCAGCGCAGCCTCGAGCAACGCTCCTGTAATGGAGCAGTTTTGGTCCATATTCTGTCTCCTGACACACACAGTCATGAGTTTGTGACCAGTAACAAGGCTCCCTCTTGGCTTTTCTTGTCTCCATGTCTTCAGGAGTGGAAGGACCTTGTAAGTAAGAAAAATGGTCCACATGCTGCATAGCTTCTTCATGTGGGGATACACTGGAGCCTAGAACCATCTCAGATGCTTCAGTGGTCTCACCCTGAGCCCTGCAGACAGATGGGGTGCAGCTCTTGGGGGTGCCCTACACCTTCACACCCTCTCTGCCCTTGGAGATGCACCACAGATACCTCTGCTGGTCGCTCTTCTCAGGGGTTTTGGCATCGCTTTTGGCTTTCATTGCTCCAAAATGCACGTTTCTTGCCTGACTTTGATTACTGGGGACAAACCAAAATTCTCATAAATATGAATGGGTGGTCTGGATGGTCCAGGGAGTGGCATTAAAATCAGTGGAATGTTTTTATTTCTGGTTTGCCCTCTTCTCACTCTCTCGTTGTTAATTGCTGCTGTGATGTCCCCTTGAGGGCGGCTGATGCTAAGGAACCAGTGCTGCTAAGATGGCAGAAGCTGCTTTGTGGGCATCTCCCCATGCCAGCACCCACTGCCGTGCTTCCTTTTGTGTGGGACCCCATCCCGCCTTCCAGGGGGGCTGTAAGGAGGGGTAGGTTTTAATTATCCCCCAGAGCCTGGCATCCCACGGCGCCATTGACATCACCCTGGACTCTCAGTGGATTTGCTTTTCCCCCATCGAGCAGAGCTTGTGCTGGCCGCTGCCGCCCAGGCTTGGCTCTGTTCCACTTCTGTCCTCGGCGGTGGTGAAAGCACGTTCCTCGTGATGGGAAAGCCTCCGCCAGAAACACAAAGGGCTTTCATTAGAGGAGGCAGCGGCAGGCGGACACGGACAGCCAGCACCGGCACGGGGAAGCTTCACCCCATGTAACTCCCACAGGGGTGGCTGGAGACACACCAGGTTCCTCCAGCAGTGAGCATGTAGCTGGTATTTAATCTTAGAGCCTACCCAGCATGGAAAGAAAAATAAATTTTATTTCTGCAAAGGGGCTTTAGGGCCCAGAGGTGGTATGGGGGAGGTGGCCAGAAGGTGCAGGGCTCGCTTTTGGGGCTGGGGATCTCGGCTAGCACAGCCCTGGAGGCGATGTGAAACCCACTGCTGTGGGGTGTGAGTGCTGCCCACCACCCCCAGGTCAGCATCGCCCTGGGCTCCCTCTCTCCTTCTGAGGGGAAGAGTGGCCAGCAGAGCTGCCCCATGGTATGTAGGGCTCTCCCAGCCATCCTGCATCTCCTGACCTTGGAAAGCAGGAGGGTGAAAAGATCGTGGCACCAGGAGATAAAACACACATGGAGGGGGAGGTGAATTTCAGGGACTGATCCATATGTCTTTTCCTCCAGCATGGCTTTCAGCTTTTTTTGGTTTTGTCCCAGTGGGGAACCTCTGTTCCTGCCCTCACCCTTGAAGAACCATCCTGGGCCTTTTTATTTTGCTCTGGAGCTTCAGGCAAGGGAGCAGGAGAGCCGCCTTGTCTCCCCACGGCTGCTGAAAGAGGCTGTTTGTTCCAGAGCAGGGTGAGATATGAAATCCCATCAAGCCGCCTTGCTTATTAGAGAGATCTCAGCGAGCTGCTTATTATGCACTGTGGCATAATGCAGATTACGAATGTGACCGGGCGATAATTAGCAGAGCTGGAACTGTAATTAAACGCTCCTGTGCTGCACTGTGGTTTCTGTTGCGGAGTGGAAGGAAGCTGAACCGTCTCAGAACCCGCAGGTCCCCAGCACGCACACGCAGCCACCGGTCCCTGGGCAAAGGGGGCGAGTGATCCCTGCCACCCCCTGGGCCGTTCCTGCTGCTCACCCAAGCCAGGCGGCCCTGCCTGGTTCCTCCCTGGCTTTTCCTTTGCTGGACACTGACTTGTGGTTTGCAGAATGTGGCGTTGAGGAGCCCCTTCAAAGGAGCCTCATGCTTCCTTGGAGCATCTTGCCCCGGATCTGCTGATGAGGTTGCTGTGTTCTGGGGGGTGATTTTCCTGTGGGAGTCTTCTGGAAGCTCCTCTGGCAGCCTTCTGGGGTTGTTTTATGCCAAAACCACCCTTCTTGAATCCCATGGGGTGCATTTGAGCCACTGGCTGTGGGGCAGCCTTGGAGGTGGGTGGTCTGGAGATGGGCTCCTAGGTGAGAGCTGGTCCCGTTGGTAGGAGATTGGAGGTGGTTGTGGATCACAAGGTGTGCTGCTGGGGAGGGGACTGTGGGGTTCAACCACTGTTGTTCAAGACCTCCAGGCCATCTTTAGTGCCCAGTGGGCTGCATGTTGCTCTGATGAGCTGTCTGGAGAGAGGATGGATGCAGGACAAGGAGAGGGCTGCAGACAGAAAGTGCTTTGTGTTCTGCTGGAAGAGCAAATACACTTGCCCTGTCAGAGCCAGGATGTGATACCCTCCTCTCTGCTCCTCTGCCTAGAGATTTGTGTCACCAGGGAGGTGGAGAGGATCTGTGGGTCAGGAGGTGGTGGGGAGGTCGGATTCTCCAGGCGCTTGCGGCGGTTGTGGGCACCCTATTGGGTGGGGCAGGCGAGGCTGGACGTGCAAGGTTCTGCTGGAGTTGTTTCCCTTGCTTTAAGGATGGAGATGTGTGAGCAAGAGAGGGAGCAGGCGAATTTGGCAGCTGGTCAGGACCAGGATGGGAGTCAGCAGCAAGGCTGGAAGTGATCATGGGCTGGTGCCCGTGTCCACACTTGGTAACCACAAACTTGGGCTCTCCAGTTCTATCATGTTTTCCCTCAGCAGAGATTTAGGAGGTCTGGAAGTAGCACTGGGTGCTCTAGAAGAATCTTCACCTGCTTGAAACTGGAAGCCAGGTCAGCACTTGCTGCTCATGTGATGAGTTTCCTCAGTCTGCTTCTCTTCTGAGGTAGCCCAGTGTCTAAAGATCCCAAATGGTGAAGAGAGGAGGTCTGAGCTGAAGGAGGAGCGGCTTGCCCCAGAGCTGCTGCAGGTCCTCGCAAGCCAAGGCGCGGGGGTGGCTGGCTGTGGCTGGCTTGGCTGATGAACCCCGAAGGACGGGAAGGTCTCCACCCTGCCCTTGCCTTGGCCAGCCGCAGAATCAGCCCGTCAGCCGTCCTGCTCCTGACACTGCTGTAATCTGCTTGTGTGGCAGAGCGGCCAAGGACCTTGGCTTCTCAGCAGCAGGGTGGCTTGGCCGGGCTTCCACTTGGCAAGTTGGCTTGTTGGCTTTCCAAACCCAGCTCTGGCTGTGGGATCTGGTTTCCATGTGCAAAGAGAGCACAATGCCTGGATCGGGCTCTGAAGCAGATACTTGCATAGGGAAGAGGGATATGATCCAAGTGCCTGTGTCTTCAGGTGGTCACAGGGTAGATCTGGAAGGAGAAGATTTTCATGGGTGCTGGAGGGAGTCTGCTACTCATTTGTCCTGTCCTGCCTGTTGAGCAGAAGCTCTTCTAGTGAGCCATCGGGTCCAGAATCATTGACTGCATTAACATCTGAGCCATAGCCAAGAGGCATCCTCACTGGGGATGATTACAGAAGCCGTCAGGGAAGGAACTTGGCACAAGCTCTTTCAAGCAGGAGCACAGATATCTCCTGCACAAGGACTTTTGGGTGTGATCCCTGTGACTGCAGAGCTCCCTGGTGTTACATGGGTATGGGCGTGCCAGGGCGGCAGAGCCGTGCAAGATCTTTGTCCTCTGATGATGTATGGGACGTGAACCGAAGGGGGCAGCTCTGAGCTTGAGGTTCTCCAGGAATGTAAATGTCTGTTGATACTTGTTCTCCCTTCTATGTTCCTGACAGTATTCCTGATGGTGACCACATGTCTCTTTTTCCCCACAGATGGAATCTCCGGTCTCTACGCCTGCAGTGTTGCCCTTGCACCTCCTTGTCCCTGTCGTCAACAACGACATCTCGTCGCCGTGTGAGCAGATCATGGTACGCACCCGCTCGGTGGGGGTGAACACCTGCGATGTGGCCCTGGCCACCGAGCCTGAGTGCCTGGGCCCCTGCGAGCCTGGGACCAGCGTGAACCTGGAGGGCATCGTCTGGCAGGAGACAGAGGACGGTGAGTGTCACAGAGCTTCTCGCTCTCTGACAGCGTCACGAGGGAGTTATGGCAGTCCCTTCCTTCCCATGTCCCTGCTGTGTCGTTCTTTGGCACATCCCGGGCTTTCCTGCCTCCAGCTGGGTGGTCAGGACAGAGGAGCCGTGTGGGAGCAGCCCATAATCCGTCCAGCAGTGGGCCAATACTTGCGTCAGCCCCATGTGTTGCGTTATCCTTTTGCCCAGGCAGCGGGTGAAAATCTAAGCTGCCGTTTCTCTGCCCTTCGACAAGAGCTGAGTTGTTCCGGAGGTGCCAGGGGAAAGGCTGTGCCAGCCAGCACGGGAATTTGACAGAGTTGACTTCATTTTTGCTTGGCAACCCGCAGGTCTGTCACAAAAACGCTCAAACCCTGGGAGGCGGCAGAAATCTCCTGCTGGATTAAAAAACCCCAGCAGAGCTCTCAAAATCGACTCGGCGGGAGATCAGCCTCTCGGCTCTCTTGCCAAGCCAGTCCAATCTTTTTTTTCCCTTGGAGCTCATCTCATCTGTGCACAGCTTGGTTTGCTTTCCCAGGTCCTTTGATGGGTTTTCGTTGCTCTTGGGGCTCTGCCAAGGAATGCAGGGATGAATAGGTGGCTCAGCGGCCCACAACGCGCGCTGGAACTTGGCCTTCCCTCTAGCCTCAGTAGGATGCTGGAGGTTTCTGCCTTGGGAGGTGTGGGGTGAGCTCCTTCTATTTGTGTCTGGAAGCAGAAACGGTCCAGAACACAAAGGTGAGAGAGAGCAGTGGTGGTGGAGGCTGGTTGATGGGTCATCTCAGCTAGGTATCCATGTGCTCCTCTTGGATATCTGCTCTCACTCTTCCATTGCTGTTCCGTGTGGCAAATGGAGCTGTTGGCCTTTATCCCAGCCACTCCTCACTGAGACTCTTTATTATCTTCGATGGAAGCTCAGCTGAAATCTCCATTTCCGTGAGCTGCTTCCAGTGAGGTTCTCTTCTTGTCCCATGCTTTGGGAAGGTGGGGGTGGGCCCATTTTGCCTTTTGTCTTCTTCCTACTGGGAAACTGGTTTTGGAACCATGGTTGGCACAAGACCGAGTGCTGCAGCGGCCCCCGATGTGAGCACTGAAGTTGTTCCCCTTGGAAAACGCATACTGAGAAATAGCACCTGAGATGTCTGGGAAGAGAGCAGTGGATGGACCATGCTGGGGAAGACTGGGATGTCTGGCTTGGGATGGGGACCTCCACACTCCTCTGCCCTCTGCTTTACTGTCCATTCCATGTGGAAACAATTCACCCTCATTGAGGCAGCTGGGAGCTCTAAGTGTGTTTTCTCTGCTGCTCCAAGGCAGAAGGATGTCACACATTGTAAAATCTGTGAGAAGGAAACACAAAGCAGGAGAGTTCAGGAGCTCTGCTAGGCACATCCCAGGGCCAGGGGATCTGCAGGGTGGATCTGCTCCAAAGAAACCTGCAGAAGCTCTGCATTGATTGACCACCTCCCCAGCACCGCATGATCAGTGTCTCCAAGAGCCTGGTCACTTTATAGGATACAACACCTTCAGCTGGGGAAACTGAGGCACAGCTGGGCTGGGTTTTGGGACACACAGCAGTACAGAGGAGCATTGGCACCCTCCACTTGTGGAGCTCCCTCATCTCCCCAGCCCCATCAGCCTGCTGTCCTGGTATGAGTTCCCTCAACCCAAAAGCCCTGGAGCTGCAGAGTTCCCTGAAAATCCCAGGGCTGCTGGAGAGCCCCACGGGCAGTGGCAAAGCTGATGAGAGCTTGGACCTTGTGTGCTGGTTTTGGGTGGAAATCAGGAGAGGGTCACGGTGGCCGTGCCAGGATGGATGAACTGAGCATCCCTGAGGCAAGGAGCACAAAAACATTCCTCCCTGCCAATTCCTGGTTGAGAGGCCTTGCCGTGGGAGCGGTTGCTGCTCTCTGTTCCCTTTTCTCCTGCTCCTCACCCCACCGTGGAGCTCCGTGCCTGTCTGCCTGTCTGTCCGCATTACCCCTTGCTTCCGCAGCCACCATTTCGGAGCGTGTCTTGGAGGCGTCCTGTGATTTCCCACAGCCCAGATATTTTTAGTCTGTGGTAATTCAGTGAACTTGTGCAGAGATCCTTCTCTGCCAGCTGCTGATGGTTGCCACCGTTGGGAGCAAGAATTTCACATCCAGCCCTGCGCAGGGCGAGCCCTGATGTTGCCTTTGGTCACTTCTGGTCTGTTGCGTGCCTTGGCTCCGGTCACACAGCATCTCTCGTCCTTGAGTGAAAAGGCAGCGGGGAACCATCCCTGTTTTTTGCCTGGTGTCTCTCCCCTGCCTTTCCATTGTCAAAGATGGAGTCAAGGGCAATGGGAGCTGGCTGTCGGAAGCTGGAGGTTGTGAAATGTTCAGGGATGCAGCGAGCATCTCCCCTTGCCCAAAGGATACAGAGGAGAAAGCTACACCCAGGGCATGTCTGCAAAGCCAGATGAGGTGCTTCCAGCATCTGGAGACTTTCAAGATCTCCAGAGGGATCTCAGCATCTCACCCAGAGGGATCCATCTCTTCCCTTGCTCCTTGGGATGTAGCAGCCTTGTAGGACTGCTTGGAAGGACCCCAGGGCAGTGGAGCAGCTCTTGGCCTGCAAGTTTAGAATCACAGAACTGAGGAATGGTTTGGTTTGGAAGGGACCTTAAAGCCCAGTTCATTCCACCCCCTGACATGGGCAGGGACACCTTCCACTAGGTCAGGTTGCTCCAAGTCCCATCCAACCTGGCCGTGAACACTTTTAGGGATGTGGAAGCCGCAGCTTCTCTGGGAGACCTGTGCCAGGGCCTCACTACCTGGACAGGGAGAAATTTTTTTCCTAATATCCGATCTAAATCTCCCCTCTTTCAGCTTAAAGCCATTACCCTTTGGCCTGTTGCTTCGTGGCCTTGCAAAAAGTCCCTCTTCAGCCTTCCTTTAGATCCCTTTTGGGCACTGGAAAGGACTCTGGGAAGCCGGCCTCCCCCTCTCCGTGTGGAGCTGCAAAATCATGGAGAAAAGCTTCTAAAGCCAAAGCCTGGCAATGCTTGGAAGGATAAGTTGGACAAGAAGGACAAGTCCATCTGAGATGGGAGCATGAAGCTCCTAGGAACCTGATGATGTCCTTCCTGCCCTGAACACCAACTTTGTCCTCATCCCCCACTAGAAGACCTGCTGAGAGTGCATGATCCCCGCCAAAGGCATCCCAGAGTGCTCCCACCACCAACCACCTGGCTCTGGGCTTTTGGTCGACTTTCTCCTCCACCATTCCAGGTCGGTGTTGGCCCAAGGTCTGGTCTCACTGGTGGTGGACGCTGTTGTTCATGCTCTCTCCTGGCCGTGCTGGTGAAACTGTCCCTTTGCTGAGCCTGGCTTGCACAGGGATGTGTTTTATCAGGACACTTTGTGGGGAGCAGCAGTCTTGGCAGCTCCCCAAGTGCTGTTACGTCTGATTCTGATCTGCAGGAGCTACAGGAACTATTAACTGATCTGATCGCACCGGGAAGCATCGCTGTCTTTGCTGCCTCATGAGCTGACGGGTCTCCTCCATCCCCTTCAGTGAAGCTGGTGTCACCTGGCTTGGACTGTGTCACCTTCTCACCTCCCCATGGTGCCACACCAGTGCTGATCGCAGCAAAAGAAACACAAACCGTCTGAGCAATGAGGATCATGGTGTGGCAGCACCCGGAAAACACCGGCACACTGCACATCCCTTCCTCCAGCTCCTTGCTGAGACATTAGTGGCAGGTTACCCATGGCTCAGATTTCTGTGCTCCGGACATTTGGATTGTCCTTTTGCAAACTTCTTGTGAGGGTATGATGGAGCATGGACATGCCCAGGCTTGGCAGATGCCAGCGTGGATGTGTCCTTGCTTGGAGCAGGAGGGAAATGCAATAGATGGGGACAGAATGGAGAAGATGGGAGGGTGAGAGCAAAGGCTTCTCAAATATAATGGATAGTGGCTTAGACGCTTCCTCTGCCAGTTCCCATGGGACCCGTGAATGCATCTCATCAGGTCTCACGGACTTACGCACCTTGAGCTTCTCCTACAGGTGGTTCTTCCTTCTCCCAGTCCCTGTCTTTGCCTCCTGCCTCTCAGGTGGTGTGGCTGGAGCGCTTGCTGGTGAAGATCAAGGCAAACAAGTCATTGAGTCTCTCAGCTGTGGGCTACCCCGACTGCAGGCTTCCTTCGTGTGTTTGAGTTTCTCCAAGAGTTCCTTGTTAATCCATCAGGCCTCCTGGCATTTCCGCCTGACTTCTCTTTGTTGGGATGCATTGCTCCTGAATTCAGAGATGATCCCTGAATATCAACCAGCTTCCTTGGGTTCCTCTTCCCTCCAGGGCTCTATCCCATGGCACTCTGTCAAAACAGGTCTCTGAAGAGGCCAAAGTCTTCTCTCCTGGAGTCCAGGGCAGTGATCTTTCTGTGTGCTGCAGTCCTTGGAAAGCAGTTGGATGGCCAGGGACAGTCATGCACCATCTGAGCGTGCATCCGTGCATTGTATGATGGGATGATCCCATCTCCCTCTGGCCCTGCTGGGGAAGCTGTGTTCAAATTGCCTGGCAAGGTTCCATAGAGGGGACTTCTCTGTGAGGAGACACCAGAAACTTCCCCCATGTTGGACAAGGTCAGCCAAGGCCAAGCCTATCAGCAATGAGGGCAGCACCTCTGGGATAATGTATTTAGGAAGGGGAGAAAAAGCAGCCCCCATTCCCCATCCCCCTGTGCTATTTGGGGGCAGAGATTTAGAAATTAGGAGTGAAGTTGAGCCTGGGAAGAAGCCAGAGGAAAGTGCTTTAAGATTCGGTTTTATTTCTCATTACCCTACTCTAATTTGATTTGCAATAAATTAAATTCATTTCCCCAGGGTGAGTGATTTCTCCTCACTGGGTGAGGTGACAATTGTGCTGGCCACACCCAGCCCCATGGTGTCCCCTGTCTCCTGGCAGGAGCATGATGGCCATGAACAGCTTTGGGTGTTGTGTCCCAAAGCCTGGGCACTACAGATCAGGTGGGATCTCTGCATGTGGGCAGGGTTTATGGAAAAGCTGGAGCATCCTGAAAGTGATGCAGCCAGAGGGGAAATGACAAAGATCATCTCAAAGATGATGCAGCTGGGGAAGAAATTCGTGGAAGAAGGGGCATCCCAAAGTCAGGGCGGCCTGGAAGTGATGCAGGTGGAGGAGGAATTCACTGAGATGTTCTTGGTTGGGCTTAGGGGATTAATCTTTGAAAGGGGGGGACATGTGCCCCAGTAGAATGGCTCCTGGTGCCCACACCAATGTTGTCCTCCATCCCACTTAATCCCAGGATTTTCTCATACGTTGACTTCCTGGATGGCAATTTTGCACCATCCCCAATCCTTAGTTTTTCCAGCCAGGATGTGACTCCGATGCGAGCACTTGGTGACCAGGATGCTGAGTGGTTTGCACCCAGATTTGGGTGGTATTGATTCTTTAAGAGCTTCAAAGATGTCACCTTCCCATGAAACCAGGTGGGATGGGAGTTACCCAAGTGGAATTCCTTCTGTTCAAGAGCATCTCTGTTCTTGGAGATGCAAGGCCTTTGCCTCCTCACTGCTGCCCTTGTCGTGCCTGCTCATCATCCTGCCGCGGGAGGGGGACACAGCGGGTGAAAAAAGCTGCTTAGGATCTATCCCGGGGTTTAAATTGTCCTGGGTTATTGTTGGAGGATTAGGAGGGGATTTGGTATGATTGGTTGCAGCGGGTTAAATATAGGCTGGTGTGTGTTGGAGGGCTGACGTTCCAACAGGGAAGGAGGGATGGTGCCGGCTCACTTTTGCCCCTGCCTCTTTCATCTCTCTTGTGACTGTGGTGGTAGGGAGGAAAAACGCCAGCACCTCCTTTCTAATATCACTCACAGGCCCTGGGATACAAAGAGACTCCAGTGGTTTGTCATGCAGTTAACTTCCAGCGGCACATGTGGTCTTCTCTGGCTTCAAAGAGAGATTGAACTGGTGGGGAGAGCAGAGGGACTGGGAGGGATGTGGCCTGGGTGCTGGGTGCTTGTCCCTCAGTGGCTCCCAGGTCCTTGGGCAGCTCCTGGGAGCATCCCACAGCAGCTCCCCAGAGGTGTCGTAGGAATGGTGGGGCTGGTTTGGGGTGCAGGATGCAGCCAGGAGCTTCCTTGGGTTTTAAGGAAAGGGGGACAGGCTCCTGCCTGCCAAAAACTGCTGCATTAGGAAGAAGGGAAGACCACACTCCATGTGCCCTCTTTGGGATGCCTGGAACCAGCATCCCACTGTTCCCATAGATATTCCCATGTGTGAGGCTGTGGGCTGCCAGCATTTGGTTTCTCCCTCAGGTTGTCTCTATCATCACATCCTGGCCGTGTCTTTGTTAAGGCAGGTCCCCAGCAGAACCCAGCGTTGTTAAGGCAGAACCCAGCATCTCTCGCTCACTGGGATGAGCTGGTTGTGGCTCTTGGCCGTGTGCTGGCACCATGTCTTCCCACGACCTGCTCCCAGCATTTTCCAGGAGGAAAAGGAGAAAGAGGAGATGTGCATTTCATTTCTCTTTCTGAAGGAGCCCCACGTGTCGGGCCTCGGCTCCATGTATTATCCATGCTGAAGCCTGCAGCTGGCTGCTGGCACAGCACAACAGGGGATGTGGGCTGAGATTTATAAACATGCTTCAGGCACAGCTGCTCCAGGCTCCCTCGGCTCCATCCATCTCCCGGGGCCGTATATCTCACTGCACTCATCAACCCTTGCAAACGCGTTTCTTACTTCCCGAGCTTTACCTTGCTTGGATAAATGTGCCTGGCACAACAGACTCTGCTCCAGTTGCGTGGAAATCAGAGTGATCCGTGGCAGGGAGGAGACATCACAGTGCTGAGGGATGCTGTGGAAGACCCCTCTGCTTCCCAAAAGAGGTGCTGAGGGTCCTTGGCCTTGGCATGGGCATGAGCCAGGCAGTTCCTCTTCTGAATTAGCGTGAAAAAGCTGAAACTCCAAGATTTTCTGAATGCCCAGAGACTTTGCTCCATGATGGGAGGATGTGGCCCCATGGATGGTTCTCTAGATGGAAATACAGGGTAGAGGGATGTCCCTGGAGGTGCTGGAGCAAAGTGGCACAGGGCAACAAGGGTTATTCCACCAGAATTGGGTCTTCCTGCCAGGGACAGTCGCCTGAGCGGGAATGCTGGGCTCAGCTTGCCATCTAGTGGCAGTAGCAGCCTTATTCAGAGGGTCATGAGGTTGATGGCCGTGCTGGTTCGTAGCCCTGCTGGGGGGTCTGCAGCTCCGCTTTGGGGTCCACGGCCTTGCTGGGGGCTTTCTGCATTTCCCCCAGGGGCTTCCCAGCTCTTCCTACCTGGAGATCACCTTCCCTACCCTACCTAAGCACACATGGAACCAGTGTGGATCTTCAGGTTCCCTCTGAAATCCCACAGCCCTTTGGGCATCACTGGGTTTTAACATCCCATGGAAGCAGGGAACAGGAAGAGGGGGTAGGTGAGACATGCCAAGGGAAGGGATGAGCTGGGAGTCTCCAGCTCCCATCTTGGTGCCCCTCCAGCCCTGAGCCTCATGTCTCACCTCTTCTGAGAGCCCAAGACCCCTTGTCCACCCTCCTTCAGCCCTTGAGCTAAGCTCTTCCTCCTGCGTGTCTCGAGGGGCAGGTTCCTGGTGCCGTGGGATCGCACCTGGCCCCGTCTGACCCTTTCCCCTCGCCTTGCAGGGATGCTGGTGGTCAACGTCACCTGGAGGAACAAGACGTACGTGGGGACGCTGCTGGACTGCACGCAGCATGACTGGGCACCTCCCCGGTAAGCGGGCGGGGGCCTCCGGTGGGATCCGAGTGCTGAGGGCAAATCCAGCCCCATACGGCCCCCACGGCACCCAGGACACTCTACCCTGTGCCCACGGGGCTGCCACAGGGGCAGGAATCTCCTCCTTGCCCAACCCAACTGCTCCCATGACTCTTTGCCCCTGCAGCCACACGTCCCTTGTCCTGGGGACTGGAGGTGGTTTAGCACATCCCAGGGGACCTCTCTGGTGCCTCTTTATCGGTCAGTGAGGGGAGAAGTCTATGGGATTGGTAGTGCGGGGAGTAAGGGGGTCCCCACTGTGCCTTGGGGACAGCACAGCCCAGCACAGCCATGTCTCTGTTAAAACCTCTGTGTCCTCCTCCCTGCAGGTTCTGTGACTCTCCCACCAGTGACCTGGAGATGCGCAACGGCCGGGGCAGGGGCAAGCGCATGCGCCCCAACAGCAACACGCCAGTCAACGAGACGGCCGCTGCCTCGGACAGCAAGGGGACCAGCAACAGCAGCAAGACCCGGGCGGGAGCCAACAGCAAGGGGCGCCGGGGCAGCCAGAACTCCTCAGACCACCGCACCCCGCCTGGTGGCACCACCGAGGACGTGAAGGCCAGCCCCTCCTCCGTCACCAAGCGGAAGAGCAAACCCCTCTCCGACATGGAGCTGAACTCCAGCTCGGAGGACTCCAAGGGCAGTAAACGCATCCGCACAAACTCAATGGGCTCGGCCACGGTGCCGCCTGCCGCGGTCAAGGTGGAGCCGGCTGTCCTGGAGCGCAGCTGCCCTTCTCCCATCCTCATCGACTGTCCCCACCCCAACTGTAACAAGAAGTACAAGCATATCAACGGGCTGAAGTACCACCAGGCCCACGCACACACGGATGATGACAGCAAGCTGGAGGCGGATGTGGACAGCGAGTATGGAGAGGAGCCTTCCCTGCATGCCGACGTCGGGAGCTGCAACGGTGCCGCCGGGACACAGAAGGGCTCCCTCTCACCCGCTCGCTCGGCCACCCCCAAGGTGCGTTTGATGGAGCCCCACAGCCCCTCCCCATCCAGCAAGTTCAGCGCCAAGGTCCCCTGCAAGAAGAAGGTGGGTGGGGAAGGGGACACAGACCCGGGTGCTCTATCCAATGATGGCTCTGAGGATGGTCCCTCGGTGGCCGATGAGACAAGTAACGATGACTTTGACTCTCTGGAAAAGCGATGCGTTGATAAGGACAAGTCAAAGAAGGCCTCTGGTGCTAAACAGGAGAAGATCCCTTCCAAAAGCTTGAAGTCCGCCAGACCCATTGCACCAGCCATCCCCCCGCAGCCGATTTACACCTTCCAGACTGCCACGCTCACCACAGCCAGCCCCGGCTCCTCCGCTGGCCTCACCACAACCATGGTCCAGACCATGCCCAACAGCCCCCAGCTCAAACCCATCCAGCCTAAGCCAACGGTGATGGGAGAGCCCTTTGCCGTCAACCCTGCCCTCACCCCTTCCAAGGAGAAGAAGAAGAAAGACAAGAAGAAGAAAGAGCCCAAAGAGGTGGAAAACCCTTTGACTCCTGGCAAAGCCTGCAGAGCAGAGGAAGGTAAGAGCCCTTTCCGGGGGGAATCCAGCGAGCTGGGAATGAAAGGCGAGGGGCTGCTGAACGGTTCATCCGACCCCCACCAGAGCCGGCTCGCCAGCATCAAGGCTGAGGCAGATAAAATTTACAGCTTCACCGACAACGCACCCAGTCCCTCCATCGGCGGGGCCAGCAGGCTGGAGAACAACAACCCAGCCCAGCCCCTGACCCCACTGCACGTTGTCACCCAGAACGGGGCAGAGGCCAGCTCGGTGAAGACCAACAGCCCGGCCTACTCGGACATCTCCGACGCTGGGGAGGATGGGGAGGGCAAGCTGGAAAGCGTGAAGGCAAAGGACCCAGAGCAGCTGGTCAAGGAAGGCGCCAAAAAAGCTCTTTTCCCGCCACAACCGCAGAGCAAAGAGTCTCCCTACTACCAAGGCTTTGAAACCTACTATTCCCCTGGCTACCCCCAGGCCAGCCCAGGACCCCTGAACCCCGGCGGGCAGTCCGCGGCCGAGACACAGGCCTTGAAGCTGAAGAAGGACGAGGAGCAGGAGAACCCGGAGGTGAAGGTGAAGAGTGAAGGCTGTGAAGAGAAGAAGGCAGAGCTCGGCAGTGGCTCCAGCCAGCAGCCCTCGGTCATCCAGCAGCGGCCCAACATGTACATGCAGTCCCTCTACTACAACCAGTACGCCTACGTGCCGCCCTACGGCTACAACGAGCAGGGCTACCATGCTCACCTGCTGAGCACCAACCCTGCCTACCGCCAGCAGTATGAGGAACAGCAGAAGCAGCGGCAGAGCCTGGAGCAGCAGCAGCAGCAGCGAGGGCTGGAGAAGAAGGTGGAGCTGGGCTTGAAAGAGAGGGAGGCGGCGCTCAAAGAGGAATGGAAGCAGAAGCCACCCATGCCCCCAACACTGACCAAAGCCCCGAGCCTCACGGACCTCGTCAAGTCGGGGCTGAGCAAGCCCAAGGAGCAGGGAGGTCCTGATATGGCCAAATCCGTCATCATCCCCAAGCTGGAGGACTCGTCCAAGCTGTCCAGCAGCCAGGTTGCCGAGGGGCTCAAGGTGAAGCTGAGTGAGGCTGGTCACCTGGGCAAGGAGACGGCTGAGACGAAGGCTGGCTCCGAGTGTGGCCGGCAAGCGGAGGTGGACCCTGTTCTCTGGTACAGACAGGTAATACCCTGCTGTGTCTGCCAGCCCAGCCCTGGCTCTGCTCCTGGAGGAAGCTGCTCACCGGGCTTTGCTGGGGCCTTCACTTGGAGAACACGTGTTGTCCTCTGCTTTGGTGGGACTCCGTGAGATTCCCCTGGGGCCGGAAAAAGGGTGGGGCTGTGAGGCCATGGATGAGCTAGGGAGAGCCTAGGGGAAGGGGAGTGGGGTTTGCTGGTCTCCTCCAAACCCAGCTTGGGTTTGGGACAGGTGAGGCTGTGGGGTGGCAGCTGCTCTGGTGGTTGGCTGTTCTTGCAGGAAGTGGAGGCCACGGATGGGCCAAGGAGAGCCCAGGGAAGGGGAGTGGGGTTCGCCAGTCTCTTCAAATGCAGGGTGGTTTTGGGACAGGCAGGGCTGGAGGGGGCAGCTGTCCTGATGGTTGGCTGTTCTTGCAGGAAGCTGAGCCCCGGATGTGGACCTACGTGTACCCGGCAAAGTACTCGGACATCAAGACGGAGGATGAGCGGTGGAAAGAAGAGAGGGACCGAAAGTTGAAGGAAGAAAGAAATCGAAGCAAAGAAGCCTCGTCCAAGGAGGATGGGAAGGAGAGCACCAGCTCCGAGTGCAAGCTGACCCCCACTGAGGAGGCTCGCATGGTGGGGAAGGACCCCAGGCCCAGTGTCCACGTCCCTGTGTCCTCACCCCTCACGCAGCATCAGTCCTACATCCCCTACATGCACGGCTACTCCTACAGCCAGTCGTACGACCCCAACCACCCCAGCTACCGCACCATGCCCACCGTCATGATGCAGAATTACCCAGGTATGGAGCCGGGGGCTTCAAGGGGTGTCCGTTCCTGGCTGTCCCTGCTCCCAGGGTGGGGGATGGCTGTGGGACATCCTCTCACACACATACAGAGCCACATGCTCCCACCGTGCTGCCTGAATACTCCTGGTGCCCTGACTGCTCTTCTCCCCCCAGGATCATACCTACCCTCCAGCTACTCCTTCTCTCCGTACGGGAGCAAGGCGTCGGGCAGCGATGACAGTGACAAGTCCCGAGCCAGCCCCAGTGTGAGCTGTAAATCCAGCTCGGAGTCCAAGGCCCTGGACATCCTGCAGCAGCACGCCAGCCACTACAAGAGCAAATCACCCACGGTGAGGGTCAGGAGGGCGCTGGCTTTGCCCAGCTCTGTGGGATAGTCCCTGGATCCAGTAATGAGGTGGGGGCAGCTCCGCTTGCCACGTGGTTTTGCTATTCCTGCTGCTGTGGGAGACCTGCAGCCCTGGAGTATTCCAACATTACAAATCTTTGGGATGGACCAGCCAAACCTGTGCCTCAGCACTGGGGCTTCTCCAGGCCCTGCAGCAACCGGTTGACACTTAGCCTCAGCCCTGGAGCTGGCAGGTGGGGTGTGGGGGGCTGTCTCCATCCCATGGCTCCTCCTGGGCTGAGCTGGGAGACAGAGCTTGGACACAGTGAGGAAAGAGCTGTCCTCAAACAGGCCCTGTGTCCTCCACACGGCTTTTGGCCGTCCCACTGCTTCCCATCAGCATCATGGGAGCCTTTTGGGCAAAGGCAGAGGGAGTATCTCGGTATGTGCCCTGGGATAGCTGGTCACGTCCCTCAGTATGTGTCTGCTTTCCCCTCTCCAGATAAGCGAGAAGACGTCTCAGGAGCGGGACCGCGGCGGCTGTGGGGTGGTGGGGGGCGGCGGGAGCTGCAGCAGCGTGGGGGGAGCGGGCGCGGGGGAGAGGAGCGGCGACCGGCCCCGCACGTCGCCCTCCCAGCGCCTGCTCTCGACTCATCACCACCACCACCACCTCGGGTACTCGCTGCTGCCGGCGCAGTACAACCTGCCCTATGCAACAGGTGAGAGCGGGGCTGGGCTGGGGGGGCAGCTGCACCTGCCCTTGGGCTGCGGGACCCTCACGCTGTCCCCGGCGAGGTGCCCGGCCCCGTCTGCCAGCTCCTGACACCTCTTTTCCCCCCCAGGTCTCTCCTCCACAGCCATCGTTGCCAGCCAGCAAGGCTCCACTCCCTCCCTATACCCACCTCCCCGGAGGTGAGAACGGTAAGGCTCTGCTCTCGCCGCACCTCCATGTGGGCGGCTGGGCTGGGCCGGAGGTGGCCGGGATGGGCGCACACGGGTGCCCTCGAGGGTTCAGGGTTTGCCCGTGACCTCGGGGCTCGCGGGAGCTGACTTGCCCTTGGGTCGTGGCAGGATGTGACACGCCGGGATGCCTGGGCTGTACAAGACGTGTGACTGGCTCACATGGGGAAGCGCTGGAGACTCCTTTAGACATCAGTTGAATGGTGTTAATTGTACTGCTTGACGTTCCTGCCGTGATCCGAGGCAGACTCTGTCTTCTCCCCCCGTCAGACACACACTGACTCCCCACCACACCCCTCTTTGGTGAGTGGATGAGCTGGTACCTGCGGATATGTTTATTCTACTGGGCACCAGCGCTCAGGTTGGAGGCGACTCACCTGCCTGGTGCATATGAAGAGGAAACAGAAGCACTGAGGTTTCTCGATGAATTTGGGACCTTGCCATGTCTCTGCGAGCTGCTGCTTCATGACAGGACTGGGGGCAGGCAGGGACTTGGAACACGGGGCTGAGCCTGCCGTGTGGCCACAGTCTCAGGAAAGGAAGCAAGGACTGGCTCACAGAGCCTTGGCGGGTGTTGGGGGGCTGGTGCAAGCTGGGCGGGTGGGTGGCAGCTCTCCCAGTCCCTCATCTGGTCCTGCACCCTGCAGCACCCACAACTCTGTGCCTGTGGGCAGGATCTGCCAACACACGGTCGATGGCCGGAGTGGGGCTGGGGAAGCTCTTGGCTCTGGCAAAGCAGCCTCTGCCCGTGGGGGCTGGGGCTCCGTGGGGCTGGAGGCAGCAGGGCACAGGCTGCCAGGGCCCCCCAGGCTGTGCATGGTCCAGACCTGCCTGAAGCTCCTGCCCATGGCTTTTGCTTTGATTTCTGAGCTGCAACTTTACAAATCCCAGCCTTTCCTCTGCCCCACTACCATGGCAAGTGCCCCCCAAACCGTGGGGCAGCACATCCTGCTGTGGGGGGCTGTGGCTCCCCTTTTCATCCACCTTCTGCTTTTAGGGTGGCTTCCCCAGGCCACAGGCAGGGCGCAGTGAGGAACAAGCACACTTAAGTTCTGCCAGAGGCACGTGGGGCCATGCCGGTCCCTGCTCCAGCCTCGTGCCAGGGCTGGGGGCACCAGGTCCTGGAAGAAGATGGTCCCCACTCCTGGCTGCTCCCCAGCTCCGAGGACAGGGGCTTTCTGGTCCTCTGCCCCCAGCCCCAGAGCGGCTCTCCCCAGGCCGACACTCTACCTCGGCCCCGCAGCGGCCGGGCCGCCCCTGCTCTCCCCCCGCCTCTCCCGCTGCCCAGCCGGGGGACATGGGGGCCATCGGTCTCGGTTGTGTGTGTCCGTGTCGCACCCGGCCACGAGGGCCGCTGTACGGGGATGCTCTGCCCGCTGGGCTCTGTACATACTGTAAAAAGCAATTGTTTGAAAGCTGTTGTTTTGGGTTTTGTTTTCTTTCCCCGTTTCTTCCCCGTCCCACTGTACCCAGTTGGAAAGGAGGCACTGGCTGCTCTCAGCCCCGGTTCAGGTGCCGGCAGCACGGTAGCCCCGGCCTGCTCTTGTTTGACTCATTTTTCTTCCACTCTTCATTGTCTTTGGAAGGAGACGGGGCTGCGTGGCCCGGCACACTGCGCAGGGACTGGGTGGGTGATGGACCCACCCCGCACCCGTCACAGAGCCACGTGCAGCCACGGGGCTGGGGACCAGCGGGGTCGAGGGGCTTTGGGGAGCCCCACATCCCACCCGTGGAGGAGTGTCCCACTGGCTGCTCCTACCTCCAGCCTCGGCCGGCCCAGCACAGCCTGGCTCCCGGCACAGCCGGGGCCCACAGTGGCTCCAGTGGCACAGAGGAAGTGCCTGGGGGTGTTGGGGGGTGCCACAGGCTTTGCTGGCAGTCGGAGGGGGTTGGGGGGCTGCTCCCCACCTTCCCAGTTGGGTCCCAGTTGAGTCTCCCTTTAGGTGTTAAATGAAACAACAGTTGATGCAGAATAGGTTTGAGGTTTGACATTTCCTGGGTTCTCTGGGCCACTTGTTGCCCACGGGGCCACCCCCGGCCTCGATGTCAGACCATTGGTGTTTATAGCTCGTTTCCATTGGCGTTGCTGTGTTGGGTTTCATTTCAGTCTTCCTGACTCTGCCCTTCTGTAAAGTGTACATTATTACCAAGTTCCTTGTTTTTTTATATATATATATATAAATATATATATATACAAACTGTACTCTTCTTGCCTTTGTACATTTGGGCAAGGAGGGAGAATAAATCTTTTTAAGAGACAATCACAAACCTGTGAGGGTGGCTTTTTCTTCCTGCTCCCCCAAGTCTGGTCCTTTATCCCCAAAAACTGTGGCCAGTTATTTTTGGGGGTGGGAGAGGGCGTTCCCCCATCTCGGGCATCTGAGAAGGCTCCTGGGGCTCACTGATCCAAGGCTTTTGCCCTGCGCCCCTGGATCCGGCCCTGCCCCAGCACTCATGGCTCCGGCAGGGCCTGCAGCTGAACTCAGACCTGGTAATTGCAGGCAGAACCCCCCAGGCTTGAGCCCCTGGGCACTAAGGCCCTGCCCTGCACCAAGGCCCCAGGGTAGAGGACGTACTGGGCGCACAGGGCGGTCACAGGGCAGGGCTTGGCTCCTCCAGCTTCGCTACAGAGGTGATCCGTGTGAGAGGCAGTGCCCAGGGACATCAGCAGCACCTTCCAGATTTTCCAGAGGGTGTTTCAGAATGCATTTGGTGATCGGAGAAACCCACATTTGCCCACCTTTACTTGAGGCAGGGCAGGAGAGGATTTGGAACTGTCAGAGAAGCAGACGCAGTGGCACAGCCCTGCAACTCCAGCACAATGAAGGGCTCCGATCAGCCTCACTCCAGCTCCTGTGACCAGAATCCTGCACTTTACCAGTCCATTTTACCAGTAAGGAGGAGCAAAGTGGTTCCCATCTCATCAGCTGGGATGTGCCAGCCTGGAGCACCATGGGGTGGCAGCAGGCTGCTGGCACATGCAGGCACCCAGGAGGTGCCCGCCAGTCTCGGGCCAGAGCCGGGGCAGCTCCAGCTTCCAGCAGGGATAAAACTGCGCCCTTCTCAAGCCAGAAGCAGCACTCAGCAGTTTTAGCCAGGGAACACCCATTCCCAAGGGCTCCTCTTTCAGAGGACAGCGCAGTTGATTTTAAACTGATGCAGGGTCTAATGCCCTGCTGGAGGGAGCAGAGCTCCTTTAGGCCCCTTGGTTTCATGGAGGGGAAGGAGGCCAAAAGAGACCCAAATATGTATTCACACACATTCGTATCTCAGCCCCACCTCTCCCAAACCAAACACTGACCGTGGTGGATATGGAGCGATTCAGGTCCAGCTTCCAACAGAATCGTCCGTTGAAGGGCGAGAGCACAACAGGAGCAATCCCACAACGAGGAGCCAGGCCAGGAAGAGCTGAGGGCACGGCCCTGGGGCACATCCCTCTTCCCTGGGGCCTGTCAGACAGAGCCAGCCAGGATGCAGTGCCATGGCACAGGGACAGGGCACCTCCTTCTCCGGCCTTGGACAGGGGCTGGGCTGAGCCACGACCTACTGCCGGCACCATGGCCCCTTCCTGGAAAAGCTCCTGGATGGGGAGAGCATCCCAGCACCTGCCTCCACACAACCCTTTGGTTTGGATACAGCCTTGAGCTCGTCCCTGTGGGAAGGTGAACCAGAGCAGAGGTGAGGGCTTGGGGTTGCTCCGGACCCATCCTGGGGTGGAGGGTAAAGGCAGGAGCTTCTCTTGGCTCTTTGGACCATCCCAACTCTCATGGCACAGGTCAGGAAACTGCTCCTCCCAAATAAGCAGCCCCAGGTGTGTGAAGTTCATCTGAATGCCCCTTTTATTGAATGCCGTGATAGTGCAGTGGGAACATGGAACAGGGTTAAGACTGCGTAAAACAAAAGCTGGAAGAGCAAGAAGTTTCCAAAAAAAGCGAAAAATAAAGGTTAGACCAGTTAAACCAGCATCAGAGTGGAGACGCATGGGGGGGTTTAATGTAGTGTTAAAGGATAAACTCGAGCGTCTCCTGCACGTGCCCCACACCAAGCCAGGCCGTTTTTAAGGTCTTGAGTGGGAAATGAACAGGTCGTGTCCCAGCTGAGCCCACGCCGGGCGGGCAGGAGGCACCGACGCAGGTTTGGAGGAGTCCCGAAGGTGGCACCGACCCCGGGGCTCCCACACCACGCAGCTGCATGGGAAGAGCTCCTATGCCAGTTCATGAACATCTTCCTTTTCCTAGTGATGATTACATGTGTGATAGATAGTTCTCTAGGCAACACGTTTCAATGAGAGTCAACTCTGGGGATACACAGCCCAATCTAACAATGAGAAATGCGCTTGCAGTCCAACAGAAGCTTGGCTTCCCTTTCCTCACGAAAGGAGGTGGTCCCCTCTCCCCTCCACAGCATGCTGGGGTCCTGCTGGAGTCCCCCTCTGCAGCTATTCTTCATCGGAGGAAGAGCTCTGATCCAGGGGGTACACCATGAACATCACGTCCGGCCGTGACGGGACAGCGGGATGGCCAGGCCGCACAATCTCAAAGCCCAAGAAGCTGAATGTCTTCAGGAGTGGAGCTACCAAAGAGAAGGAGATCTGTTACCACCAGGAATAATCCTCTTTACCTCTCCCTTGAGCCATGAATATCCATCCAAGTGCATGGGACACCCTCTGTGAGTGGTGAGGTGCAGAGAAGCACAGCCCTCTCCAGCAGGGGTTTTTGTCTCCTCCTGTGCTCATCGCAGCTGCTCCTAAGTGTGAAGGGATTTTAGCTGTGCAGCTGAGCAGCTTTGTCCGTATTTCTCCTGCAATGTTTCTACTATCCCCAGTGAGAAACAGCAGTGGCTGGTTGTCTGCCTGCACCAGGTGCACACCCCTGCTTTCCCAGGATGCACGTGGCCATCCCATAGGTTTTGTCCTGCCCCAGCACCCCTTGAGCGCCGAGAGGACAGAGAGCAGCAAAGAGGAATCTGCTTAGGGACGAGGCAGACATTTGCTGTCTCCATAAGGAGGTCCTGGAGCTCAGTGGAGACTCCAGACAGCTCCACACAGCTCGGGGCGGGACCCCAGGAAAGCCACTTTGGGAATTCAGAGCGGGGCCAGCCCAGAAGCGCCCAGACCTTGGGGCTGTCAGATGTGGTTCTGTGATGCCATGCCTGTGTCACTAAAGCAGTGGCTTCCCTGTGACACTCACCCTGGTGCAGTGTCCCATTCCTACGGCACCCTTGGGCGATCAGCTCCAGGACACTGAATGACCATGCAGAGGAGCTCCTGAAGATATTTTCTGGCAGCACTGAATTTCAGCTGCATAGACAAGGACCCAGGATCTGGAGCACTCCAGAACTCCTACAAACAACCCCTGGCACTGGCTATCCCCAGCCTCCACGGGGGCCACCTATGCAACCAGTGCTGGTGGTGACATAACAGCCAGGACTTGAATTGGAAATTATTCCTGGTATGGTAATACGGGATGATGACATCTTCCTGGGCTCAGCTCAGCTTAGCTTAGCTCTACTAAGGCCCTTCATTTCGGAGAAGCCGGGGCAGCTCATGAAGCTGCAGAGTAAAATTAGAACCGGGGTTGGAATTACTCTCTAGGATACAGCCTGAGTCTGGTGGGATTTAGAGTGACATGTCCCCAGCCTGGTACCTCCCCCAGCCCCCCGGCTGTAATCCTTCACCCAACATGTCTATCTTTAGATCCTAACACAGCCCCTGAAGCCATAAGCATCTTGATCCAGGGCCAGGATTACCTGTAAGCCTGGAAAGGACAGAAGTGCCAGGAGATCTTTAAAGAGCTGATGAATTTTAGGGCAACAGGCTCTAAGTGCTTGTTTTCCAACTAATAACTCCTCCCTGGTTTCACCTTCCATGTCACAGCAGCCTGGTGCCAAACAGAGACTTCACTGCTCACCAAAAGGGGAATATGAACTGACTCTGGATATGGAAATCCCCCCAAATCATTCAGGAGCAGCTTTTTGCACCAGAGTATTTAATGGCAGGGCAGCAAAGCAGATTTTATCATGGAATCCCAGATTGGTCTGGGCTGGAAGGGACCTTAAAGGTCATGGAGTTCCACCCCACTGCCATGGGCAGGGACAACTTCCACTAGACCAGGTGCTCCAAGCCCTGTCCAGCAGATCTGCTGGAGAAACCACAACACTCCCTCACCCTTACCCTCCAAAAAGGGCTTATTTCCTCCACAGGAAACTATTCCCCTAAGAATTACACACATAACCACCCCTGCACTAGGAGGGTCCCGTGGGTCTTGCCCTGGGATTACCAAGTTTCTTTACAGGTTCAGCAGCACCGTGTGGGATGTCGGGAGCAAACCCAAGCGTGGGCCAGCCCTCACCTCGATCTTCTCTGCTTTTTCTGAAGCAGATGAAGACATAGTTGACTTTCATTTTTTCTTCAGCAAACTCCAGCAGTGCTGACAACCTGCCAAGGAGGAGGAAGACAAAAGGACATCAGCTCTGGGAAGTCCTGTCCTGAGGAAGCCTCTGAGCATTATCAAATTATCAACTGTTTGGATGTTTTCAGACACAAAGATTATTTACAGCCCCCTTCCAGCGAACAATGGGTGCTGAAACAATGGGCTTCCTGCCCTGCAGATTCAAGAGCCGTCTTTGCTCCGAGTCACGACAAGTCCCTGTCCTCACAGCCACAAACACCCTCCCCACCCGTGGTGCTTTGGGACGGAAGCCTTCGTAGGCAGGAAGTGGAATATCGCAGCTGCTCCCGGGCCAGGCTGCATTCCCTGGCAATGCACATGGGGGATCTGGGAGTTCTGTGCATTTTGGGAAGGAAAACTGCCCAGAACCGAGCTCATGGCAGGCAGAAAGGGAGAACAAACCATCCCCAGAGAACATGTGTGCAGGCAAAGCCATTTCCTGAGCGCACTGGCTGGATGGCACAGCTGCTGCCCCCTGAATCCTCGCTTCCTGCCTTTCCAGCTGGATTATTTCTGCCACCTCTTGATGGAAGTGGCGCTGCAGTAACCCCTCTGCGAGCCTCCAGGGTGGCACATGGAACAACTGCTGTCACTTGTAACCACTGGCGCTGCCAGAGCAGTGACAAACAGGCCTTCACTCCACATCTCATTAACCAGCCGCCAGCGCAGCGCAGGAGATTAAATTTGCAAGGGTTCTGTTAATATGTTAATGAACTACTTTAATTATGGCCTCTCCTCAGCTGTTTCACCCAGCTAAAAATAACCTGACAAAATTGCGCTTTAAGTCACAATGACACTGGCAAATAAATCCCCTCCCAGAAGGACCCATTCCCGGGAGAGCCCAGAGATTTACGGGCCAACTGCAGAAATTACACAAACATTCGTCTGGACTCAGAATCAAACGAGACAAGTGTGAGACAGCGACAACACTGCCACTTCCTGAAGGTGCACAGCGGTGGGTTTTTCCTTAATTAGCTCGTGTCACTGAGGGATGAAGCCTACTTGGAGATTTAGGCGGAGCTGATCGCTCCACAGAGGAATCCAGCAAAGCCACATCTACGCTGCAGCGGAGACCTCTGGCACAGCACTTGGCAGGAAGGAGCTGCTCTGGAAGCTGCGTTTACCCAAACTTCCCAGAGCAGAGCTGTCTGGACAAAACACGACTGGATTCTGCCAAGAGAAGAATCAGAGCTCCTGGCAGAGCCCAGCGCCAGTGCGGCAGCGCTCCAAGAGCAGATCCACCTACTGACGAGGAGAGCATCAATAGGATGGAGGGGCTTTTTCTTCCCTGAAAGAGAGGAAAACCTGCCAAGAGAGGCTTGCCAAGTGGCCAGCGGAAAAATAAAATGAAAAAATAATAAAATATCAGAGAAAATCTTGTTGGCTTTCTATACCAAAGTATACAAAGATTCACTCTGCTCATTTATTGCTTGTTTTTCATTGGTGTTGGGACTCAAAAAATGGTAACTCATCTGGAGTATCACTGGGGGGAAAAATATTCCCATGGGGGACTCTGCAGACAAGGGAGAAGAATGTGCACAAACCATGAACAGAGCTGCCACTGCACAGCCCATCCTCCCTGCACACAGCATGGAATCCCAGGATGGCTGGGGTGGGAAAGGACCTTAAAACTCGTCTTGCTCCAACCCCTGCCATGGGCAGGGACACCTTCCACTAGACCACACTGCTCCAAGCCCCGTCCAACCTGGCCTGCAACACTTCCAGGGATGGGGTGTCCATCCACCATCACCCATGTAAGCAAAGTCCTGCCCCCCCAGGAGCCACGGCTGCACCTCTGGGATCTAGAACTTACCCTTCTTTGCTTCCATCAGCTAATAATCCATCAGGGATTTCCACAAAGAGGCTCTGGTTTGAGAGCACTGCATCCCAGGAGGAGGTCTTCACCTCGGTGACCTTGTACTGGAAGTGGACAATGTGAGGCTTCCCTTCGTGCACTGGGACATCTTGGCTAACAGTGATCTTCTCATCCTGGGAAAACGAAAAATGTAAAGTCCTGAACAGCCAGGGGACAACTGGAGAAAGCAAATGCAGAGAAATGGTCTTAGGGTTTTACTGAGGATTATGATTTTCCCTTCCCCTTTTGCTGGCTCAGGGACACATCACACAGTTCTCAGCCCTCAGAGTGATTTCTAGCTGTGTTTTCCTGTTAAGGGAATGTAGTTTAACATATTGACATAATACTAAATTTCAGAGTAGAAGACTCCACTCTCTCACTGCAGGCTCCAGTCACATCTGGTGGTGCTTCATGAACTGCCCTTCCAGGAACACAACTGGACCCAACACACTGGCAGAGCTTCTGCTGCCGCAGCCCAACCAGTTTCGGTGCCTCCCCCATCCCCAACACAGCCTTTCTGTTCCAGGAGTGACCACAAATTGCTTTCCCAGATTTTATAACCAGTGGTTTGCCTCCTGGTGTGAGGGAGGGAAACACAGAGTGCAGGGAGATTCCAGAGCAGGTCTGAAGCTTGTGAGGAGGTCTTCTCCAGAGACCACAAACACACACGTCCCTCCCCAGTCCTGCCCCATGAGAATGCCAAGCATGCAGATCACTTGGGATCAGCTCAGCAGTTCCTAGAAAACAATTCCGTGGTTAAAGCTCCATTCCTTCAGACAATTCCTGCAGGCACTTGGCTTGCCCAGTAATGATTTCCATGTTTCAGGGCAAAGAGCCCCAGTGGAAGAAGCAGAGCCCTGAGTTACCGCTGTTACTGCAGTGAAGCTGAGCTGTCCCCTGTGCTTGGTGACAGCTTGTGTGTCCCTGTCCCTCACATTCACAGGCATCTGCACAGCTCTGGAGGGCAGAAGTAAAGCAGATACCCGAGGTCATGAGAGCACCTGGGGAGCCATGTGTCCCTCCCTCCTCAGCAGGGGGCTGGGCAGTGCTTCACTCCACTGGGTCATTGGGTGAGCAACTGTCCGGCCTCCAGGTGTTTTATTTTAACAGGGCGATTAATTCAGCAGCTCCTTACAAGCCTTTCCGAGCTCCTCAAGCCACTGTCCCAGTGCTTTAATTCCTATTACCTCGTGTCTTAAAATAGATGCCCCTTGGTTTGACTATTGTATGACAGAGAAGGCACCGAGGACATTCACACTGGTGACAAAGTAACACCATGTGCAAATTGGGAGCTGCTTGGCCTCTGAAAGCAGAGCAGAGGAAGCTGCCATTCATTGAAAGCCCACAAAGCTGAGCTGAAAAACAAGTTTACACTTCACCAGAATAAATATCCTGTAGGAAATAAGTTTATTCATCGAGTTTGAAGGAAGTCTGAGTGGCTGAGTGCACCAGAAATGCACTGAGAGCTGCTCCAGTGAGGTCAGGCTGTGGCTGTGATGGAGCCAGCAGAGAGAGGCAGGGCTGAGTACAGAGGTACTTAAGAAAAAAACAAATCCAAGGGGCTTATGTACATATCCTTCAGCAGTGATTTTACAGGAGCCTTTACAGCTGTTGTTCCAGTGCAGAAAGTGTTTCTGTTCCAGAAAACATCTTTCTCTCCAGAAAAGCTCACAGATCATGCTTTTCCCATGCTCACAAAACTAAAACCGGGTGAAGAAGGTAAGGAAAGCAGGCTGGGATTGACATGGGAGGTGTGCCTTTGGGTGGGAAGACTGGCATTGCCATAGGAAGGGAAAAGCATTCAGAGCCATTTGGTTCAGAACCTCCTCGTCACCAGAAATGTCCGGTGCTCTAAACGCAGTGAGGTTGTTCCACTGAAACCCCCCTGTGACAGCCCAGGAGCCAAAGGCAGCACAACCACAGGGATTAACAGAACCAGTTCCCCCAGTTCAGTGGGAATTGCGTTTATATAGCCTGGCTGGGGCAGCTGACACTTTATTTCTAGGCATCCAAACAAGAGATGCTGGGGAAGAGAAGGGCTCTGTGGGCTGCTCCTGTGAAGCAGCAGCAGCAGCCCAGAATTCTTTGGAAGCTGCTCAAAGCAAAATCCTGTTTACACAACAAGCACTCTGTTTTAGTTCACCCTGGAAAAATCCTCACACAAAATCCCCCTGCCATGTTCCTGTGGACAAAAGCCCCTGCCACTAGACTGAATTTTACCCAGCTGCCCAAACCCTGGCTCCCCAGCCCTCCGGCTCCGTTTCAGCAACGCAAAGCCGCAAGGACCAACTTCCACTTGGTTCCAATTCACTGAGCTCAAGATTCTCCAGCCCTGCTCCGCTCCTCAGATGTCCCAGGAAGGATGGGGGGAGGCCGTGGCGTGTTGGCAGGGTCAGAAGGAAGGATGTTATGATCCACCCTGGCCAAGTGGCTGGAGAAAGCCGTGGCAGCACCCGCTGCTGGCATGTGCTACGCCTGCAGCCTCCTGCCAAGTCTGCCAGCCAGGGCACGTCTCGGCTGCGCAGCACCCACACCAGGCACTGTGGCATTCCCAGCTCCAGCAAAGCTCCCCGGATGGAGGGCTGAGCTTTAAGTCTCTTAACACAAAAATGCCAACACTTCTAGGGAGCCCAAATTTACAGCAGTGATGTATCCAAGCACTGCATGAGCCCGCAGAGGCAGGCGTGTCCGGAAAGGTCATCCCTTGGACTGCAACAGCTGATACAGCTGGAAAAAGGACTTAAGCTTTTGGATCCAGATGCCTTTCCAGGTCATGCTGGTGGCTGCTGGCTGAAAAGCTCGGGCTGCTGTAACTACAGCACTGCCAGACTGAGTGGGCGACCGAGGGGGCAGACAGAGCCCTGTAACCCCTCTGAGGTCTGACACACCTCAAATCCTGGGGGCAGTTCTGGGCCCCTCATTCCAAGACAGACATTGAGGGGCTGGAGCATGTCCAGAGAAGGGAACAGAGTTGGGGAAGAGTCTGGAGCATGAGTCTGATGAGGAGCAGCTGGGGGGGCTCAGCCTGGAGAAAAGAAGGTTCATGGGGGAGCTTCTTGCTCTCTACAACTCCCTGACAGGAGGGTGCAGCCAGGGGGGAGTCATGCTCTGCTCCCAGGGAACAAGGGATGGCATGAGAGGAAATGACCTTAACCATTTCCAGGCCAAGGGAGGTTGCATCTTAGGGAAAATGTTTTCACTGAAACGACCATCCAGCCCTGGCAGAGGCTGCCCAGAGAAGTGTTGGAGTCACCATCCCCAGAGGGATTTAAAAACCCTGTGGATTTGGCACTTGGGGACATGGGTCAGTGGTGAATATGGCAGTGCTGGTGGAACAGTTGCACTCAATGACCTTAAGAGGGTATTTCCAACCCAAACGCTTCCATGATTCTTTGTTACAGAAGGGGCTGATTTTCTGATAGGTTCTGCTGGTTTTGTCAAGCAATGAATCCAGGAAGAATTCCATCCATATTTCTGGGATGCAGCTATCTGGATGACATCCCCTGTGCCTACACACCACTGCCAAAATCTGTGCAAGTTCAAGGCTGCACTGGAATCAAACATTCCAAAGTCTCCAAACCATCATTCCTTCCACCTTCCTCCTCCATGCTGAGCCCATTTTCTGCCTCTGGGCCTTGCCTGGTGCACACATGAGGCTTGGCAAAGCTGGCTGGCACGAGTTCCCATTTCCCACCCAGAGGGGATTAATTACTCGTCCTGAGCCCTCTTGAAGCTATTTTTGTACCTTCTTTCTGTGACAGGAAGCCCATTGTGCTGCTCCTCTGGAGTTTGTACCCCCAAACATCGGTGACAATTCACCTCGAGCATTAAACTGATGGGACCCTGTCACCGGAGGCTCAGAAGCTGACATTTTGCAAGGGAAGTGGGTCAGGAAAGTGCTGAAAATTCACCACAGGTAACTCTGAAAGCAACCATGAGGTCTGTGATTCTCTCAGGAACTCCAAGAGGATACTCTGGGAGCTTTGGCCCAAAAGGGTCTGTATCTTTTCATCATATAACATCTGTGTGCCACCCACGGGTTAATTAAAAATCAGGTCTAACACCTATGACAACACCCCTGGCTCAACAGCCAAATCTGCAAGGTGAGCATAAATTCAGGCTGCCTCATCTAAATGCAAGAGCAGCCCTTGTCCCAGAAAGGAGACAGATGTGAGCCAAGTCACACAAGTGCCAATTACTCTGCAGGAAGGAGCAGCCAGATCTCCTCACTCGAAAGGAAAGGTCCCGTGGAATGAAGAGGAACACAAAACGAGAGAGCTGCAAGTCTGCGGACACAAACCCTTCCTGACCTTGCCCCGCCTGGGCTCACGTTCTAGAAGCACCCCTGTCTGGGAGCGGGACGGCTGCCTCTCCCATCTGCACCTCGGTTCAGGCAGCTCCCGGGCCCTGACGGCTTCACCTTCCGGACCAGGGTGCAGGAAGGAACTTATCAACCCTACCCTCACTGCATTTCACCTTTCTGCTTCCCGCTTCCTCTCTGTGCCAGACGTTTCAGAAGCCCTTTCATGTTATGATAATGCAGGCTCTGCGTACAATAGCTGCAGCCGGCCCCTGGGGACAGGCTGGTGAATGATCTGCTGCACAATGGTCTCTCATTTCTTAATAAACAGGTGATGTTTAAGCTGGAGAGACCTGCCTGCTGCTCAGTCCCCGAAAAATTACCTGTTCTCCCACTTATTATCTTGGAGTTCTTTGCATTTATTCCCATCAGACTGCGAAAGGAACTGAACACAGTTGTAACACAGGAACAGGTCAACGTTTAGATGTTAAATCTTCCTCACCTTATATATCAGAGCTGAAAGAGAAGGATCCCTGCCACCCCCTCGCCCACCGGGGATCTTCGACAGTGGGTGAGGGGCATCAGGAGCACCACAGAGGCCCTGGAACGATGTGCCTGCAGCACTGCAGCTGGGGACAGTTACTCAAAGGTAAAATACTACTGCAAGAAAAAGAGAGAACACCAGGTTACATTAGCAGGGATCACATTTCAGAGGCTCCAGCTTCTCAAACCCCCAAATCATTCATATCCCTGCTCCTCCACAGCACCCAGATGGCAACATCGAAACCACCCACTGCCCCAGTGGCACCAGAACCCAGCGTGTTTTGTTAGCAGTGGAGGAGGGGCTGGAGCCAGGAACCCAGAGAGAGTGCTGAGCAACCTCATGCTAATAAGGGAGGCCTGGAAGGCTGCCAGGAGCAGATGGCTGGGAACACATGACCAGATGAGCACACATCTTCTAGAGACAAATATCTACAAATAGATCAACAGGGCCCAGGAGGAGAAGGTTTAAGTTTCACATTTTCAAACCCAGGAGTGAAAGCGTCGGTTCTTCGGACACCTTCAACATGCTCCACAATGTCCACGGTGACATTTTCACACACACACACGAAGTGTCATGCAATCAGCCTCCACCCCAACCCTAAAAATTACAAGTTCACCCCACAGAACAACTTTGAACAGCAAGAAAATACATTTCCCTTGCAGTTTCCAAGTTTGTTTGGAAGTCCTACACACGGTCTTCCAGGATCGCTTTGGACACAGGCTTCAATACCTGCTCCAGCTTTCAGGAAGCTCATCAAAGCAAATTATTTTACATCTGGAGCCTTGGTTCCTCTCTCAGCACCACAAAAGCTCTGTGCTGAGGCCCAGCAATGTTCCTCTAGCACAGCCTGCAAAAGCCAGGCAGGGAAACCAGTCCTTCCCCAGTGCTCCCATTATGAAACACACACAGCACAAAGCTGTGGAAGCACCACCAAAACAACGGGGTGAGGGAGCACGGGGCGAGGAATGAGGCTCAAGTGGATAAATTCTGCAGCTGTACTGATAACTCACTGTCTGTCCTGAAACTTCCCACTTGAGCTGTTCTCAATGCAGTGTTTTTCCACTCTAATCCCCCTCCACGAGGCAGACAGGCTTAAGTATCCAAACACCAAGTACAGATCTGCACTGTCAGAACCACCTGAGACACCTAGAAACATGGAATCAGACTGGTTTGGGCTGGGAGGGACCTTAAAGCCCATCCAGTTCCACCCCCTGCCACAGGCAGGGACACCTTCCACTACACCAGGTTGCTCCAAGCCCCATCCAACCTGGCCTTGTAACTTGCCTGTGCCAGTTGCAAACAAACTACTAAAATTTGGCATTTCTGAGTGCCAAAACCATAACTCGCAAATGCACAAGGCAGAATTCGCCACGGATCTCTGCTTACCACCAACCACCAAAACCATCTTTCTACAGGAAACACTAATATTCTTCCTCTACACATTCCCTCCCCCAGGTTCGGTAGACGGGGCTCTGGGGCAGCATTCCCATGTGCTAGAGCAGGGACCTCTTGAAGAAAAGGCAGTTTGAATACACCAGGAGATGTCCAGGGGCAAAGCCCGGTGTTCTGTGCTCCCTGGTGTGCCCGGGGCTATCAATGGGCCAGTGTGTGTTCAGTAGTAGTGGATGTCGAGAGGATGACAAAGCACTTTGTGCCGTCCCCACCCCCAGAAAGCTGTTGGCAGCTTTGTTATTCCCTTCCCTCCTCCCTCTACCCTCCAGCCAACAATGTACTATTGATAGCTCTTTCCAACTTGCGGCCAAGGCATCGAGAAGCTGGATAATGAAGTGGAGTTGTGGGAAAAAAAAAAAAATTAAACAGAGAGGCAGTTTTCATGCAAAGCAGCCCAAGACACTTCCCAGTTTCACTTCCTCTGGCACATGCAGAAGTCAAAACACCAGCCCCCTTCAGCTGCCGCCTGCACGTCCTGGCCCAAATCTGAACACCTCCACTGTTCCCCCTAAAATCAGGGTCCCTGCACGCCACCACTATCCCCCCCAGGATTAGGGTTCTGAGAGCAGCACCCTCAGGGAAGAGAGTGCGTGTGGGGCACAGATTAAAAGGGCTTTTGCTTTCTCCAGCTGTGCTTCAGCTCCCTTGGAAGAAATTCATGCAAACACCCGACAATGTCTGATCCCTTCACGCATCCTTGCGCAAGCAGCAACTCTCCCTGAGGCCCGTTTATAGCTTAAAAGTTAGGCTTGTGCTCCCTTCTGACGTCTCTCCTCCTCGCAGAAGCTGCTTTCCTGCAGCTTGGTTGAAATTAAGATGCATTTAGATCACCAAGGCCTTTCCCTGGAGAAACTCCTCAGTAAACGCTGCTCGGCTGAGCCCTGCCGGAAAGGGGAGCTGGAAGCCGGTGTTACGCTCTCATCCCGCGGGTGTAATTTTAACTCACTAAGCTCCCAGCAATCCCAGCCCCGTGCCCTCTCTCTGAGAAGTGCAAAGGGCAGCTCGGCAACTTCAAAACCCCATCACAGCTGCTCTTAGGCAGCCCCGGGACCCGGAGCCAGGCTGGGACTACCACCAGCACATCAGGGGCTGAAATCGGCACATTTCCTTCTGTTTTGGGGGTTTTATTTGTTTTGAACACTTAGACAAGATGGAAGGATCCACAGAGCTCCCCTGACGTTGGAGAAATGATTGTTTTGTTTGTTTTCCTTTCTGCCCCTTGCCGAAACAGGCTCTGGAGATGCAGCTGCATAATAATAATAATAATAATAATAATAATAATAATAATAATAATAATAATAATAATAATAATAATAATAATAATAATAATAATAATAATAATAATAATAATAATAATAATAATAATAATAATAATAATAATAATAATAATAATAATAATAATAATAATAATAATAATAATAATAATAATAATAATAATAATAATAATAATAATAATAATAATAATAATAATAATAATAATAATAATAATAATAATAATAATAATAATAATAATAATAATAATAATAATAATAATAATAATAATAATAATAATAATAATAATAATAATAATAATAATAATAATAATAATAATAATAATAATAATAATAATAATAATAATAATAATAATAATAATAATAATAATAATAATAATAATAATAATAATAATAATAATAATAATAATAATAATAATAATAATAATAATAATAATAATAATAATAATAATAATAATAATAATAATAATAATAATAATAATAATAATAATAATAATAATAATAATAATAATAATAATAATAATAATAATGCTAGACACATATCCAGGAGCCCGATTTGAGGAGTAAATTGTAAATAACCATCTGATGAACACAGTGCAGCTCAAGCATCTCCCACACAGGCAACGGCCAAGAACCAAGGCTGCTTCATACGCATCCTCTGGGCTCTTATCGGCGACAGAGGCGCAGGAAATGACACTCTGGGGACTCTAAACAAGGAACAGACACACGAGATAAATCGGTCAGCTGAGAAAAATACACAGATCCTGCAAGTTCGTGCTTGCTGACACCCAACCTGCCCGGAAAAGCCACCTTCCTCCAGACAGAGACGTGCGGGGAGGGACTGCTCGGACCCCGCCGCGGCGAGGGCTGCTCAGAGAGAGGTGCTCAGGCCCCGGCGAGCCCAGACCCACCCCCGGGGGGTTCCTCCATGGGGAAGCGACGCCTCGATGAGGATTTTAAGCGGGGAAAGGCGGAGCGGCCTCCCCACGTCCCGCGGCCTCCCCGCCGCCTCAACGCCCGCCCGCGCACCGGGCCCGCCCGCCACCGCCGCGCTGAGGAGCGAGGGAGAGCGGGGAGCGCGCCGCGCACCTGTCCTGGGTGTTTATCATCCTGGGCTCGCTCCGGTGCGGCTGCGGTGGCTGCGGTCGCTGCTGACGCTGGTGCCCGGCTGTGCCCCTTCTCCGCTCCGCTCGGCGCCGCGCTCCGACTGACCCCGCGGGCCCGCGCGCGGACACGCCCCCCACGCCGCGCGCTCCCGGCCCCGGCCCCGCCCCCAGCCCCGCCCCGCGGCGCGCGGGCAGCCTGGGAACCCACCGCCCCAAACAAAGGCGCGCGCCCGGCCACGCCCCCGCCNCAGGGTCCCGGTTATCCCCCCAGGCTCCCGGTTATCCCCAGGTTCCCGGTTATCCACAGGCTCCCGGTTATCCCCTCAGGCTCCCGGTGCTCCCCAGGCTCCCGGTTATCCCCTCAGGCTCCCGGGTCTCGCTGTGGTCTTGTTCTCCTCAGGGTCCCGGTTTTCCCCTCAGGCTCCTGGCTCTTCTCGGGCTCTCGTTTATCTCCTGGGTCCCAGTGTTCCCTGCGGGCTCCTGCTTCTCTCCTCGGGCTCCCGTTTATCTCCTGGGTCCCAGTTCTCCCCATGGGCTCCCAGTCCTCCCCTCAGGCTCCCAGCTCTTCTCGGGCTCCCGGTTCTCCCCCCACACCCCTGCGGGGCGAGTCTCAGGTAGTCTCAGGCCGGTGGCCTGGGCTTTGGGAAGTGGCAAGGCCCAGGCAGGAACACGGGTAGAGGTGGTGGGAGAAGAGGTTTGGGAATAGGGACAAGGAATGAGCAGCCAAGCACTGGTGGAGCCACACAGAAGAAGCCCTTGGTGCAGAGGTAAGAGATTGGGAAGAGATTCCTCCCTGTGAGGGTGGTGAGGCCCTGGCACAGGTTGCCCAGAGCAGCTGTGGCTGCCCCATCCCTTGAAGTGCCCAAGGCCAGGCTGGATGGAGCTTGGAGCAACCTGGGGTAGTGGAAGATGTCCCTGCCCATGGCAGGGGGGTCGCAACTAGATGGGATTTAAGGTCCCTTCCAACCCAAACCATTCCATGACACAATGATTCTATATCCTGCTTGAAGTATGTTGCTGGTGCATAAAATGTGGCCTGGAATACAACAAGCTTACAGCCCAGATAAGTAGGAGCTGGAGTATGGAATGAACACATGAATAACAGAATGTGGAGCTGCCCATGGCAGGGCTCTGCAGGGGCTTTTGGTGAGCAGTGTATCCATAAGAGAAAAGCAGTCACACAGCCGAAGATGAGGCTCCTGGAGAACCAGGCAGACTGAAGAACTTGTGGGGTTCAGTTCTGCAGAGAGCTTGGTGGGTGCCGAGCCTTCGCATGGGGTCAAGGACTGAGCAGCCCTCTGGAAGAGAAGCTCTGGGGTCCCTGTGGATGCCGGCCCCAGGGCTGGAGTCCTGCGGAATCTCACACTGACCCACCTGGTCTCACACCTGGGCATGGCAGAGGCGGCTTCTGAATGGCAGTGCAGGCTCCTGCGTGACACATGCGGCAGCCCAAGGTACAATGCCCCGGTAGGCTCCAGGGCTCTGGGCTGGGGCTTCCCGGTTCCCAGTGCAGCGGCACTGCCCCTCGCTCGGCAGGAAGGGACCAGCTGTTCTGCAGAAAGCTGGACATCAGCCAGGGCCCAAGTTCAAACAGAGCCCATTAAATGGCCTTTTCCCCCTTCCTCCACATTTCCAGCCCTGCTTGTAGCCCTGATTCTATTTATAATGCCCAGGAAAAGCGAACTGAGACTTTCCCACAGTGCCGGTTTCTCAAGCGATTGTTGTTCGGGAAGCTGGAATGTACATAGTATTATTTTTGCATCCCCCTGGGAAGGGTTTTTATTTTTTATTGCATGTCACTGCGTGTCCCCATCTGTGCTGAGGAGGAGAGTGTGTGAAGCACAAGGTGTCTGGTGCTGCTTGCAGCTCCCTGCAAGCGATTTGCCACTGCTGGTTTGGGGATCTGTTCACATGAGCCCCTTTTGGGGAGGGTGCTGGGTGCTCTGAGAGGTGTCCTGACGAGCCATGGGGATGGAGGCCAAAGAGGGGCATCGCCCTTGAGACATAGCCCCTGTCTCGGTGCCAAACCCTGGGAGCACCCATCATGTCGCTTGCTCTGTGCCTCAGTGTCCCCCAAGTGCGGAGGAGGGAACAACAAGAACCCTGCTGGGAGCAGTGGGCTCATCATTCCTGCTCTGCCTGGGGGTTGGCATTGAGACATGCCCTTGTGCCACAGTTTTGGGGTGGCAGAGCTGCCACGTGAGGCTGGGCCTGACAGCCAGGCCGTGGGGTCACCGTTTGTGTGATGCCGGTGCCAGCAGAGGCCAGCGGGCTCTTTATTTGCCATTCTTGGCCATGTGAGGCTGTTCCCTGCACGGAGCTGCTGTGGGATATTCTGGGCACAGCCAGGCTGCGGCAGCTCCACGCTGCCCCCGAGCTCCCATGCCCCCGGGCAGGCAGGTATTTCACAGAGCAAAAATCACCTTGCTTGGACTCAGGTCCTGCCTGTCCTCTCCCTTGTCACTGTCACCTGGCTGCACTGCCTGCAGTGCTCCTGGCTCTCTCTTCCCCTGCCCTGCAAGGTCCTGCATCGCTCCATCCCCTCTGTGCCACAGGGACTTCCTTCTATCCCTGGGTTTTATCGCCCTGCCCAGGATTTTGGCAGTGAGAAACGCTGTTGCACCATATTTTTGGACAGTTTCTTTTTGCCACAGCCAGTCTGATGAAGGATGGGCACCTCCAAATAGCTTTACTCTGGGTCACACTGGGTTCTGGGGTTGACTATCCCAAATTCTAGACGTAAAACAGATGCAATCTGCAACCTCTATTTTAGAAGCTTGCAAACAATAATTGAGCATCTCCTTAATTATTGCGGTTAATTATGTGGACTGTGTAGCTCTTTAAAATACTTTCCATGAGGACAAACTATGGAAAGAAGTGATCAATTTTTCCCCAGCTAGGGGATGGAGACTCAGAGCCCCTCTGTGCCTGGAGCTGGTGACACTTGTGGGCTGGGGCTGAGCAGGTGGCTCCAGCCTCTTGGAGCTGCCTGACGCCAAGATGGAAGCTCCTAGATGAGAGAGAGGCGAGGCCAAGGCGAGATCGCTCGGTCACAGCCGCCTTGTGCGCAGGGCTGACAGCAGAGACACTGCCCAGATGTTCGCGGCCATTGAGGCAAGTGGGGCTCCTGCAGGACAGGCTGTCCCTCCGACATTCGCTCTGTGCTCTTCCTTGGCCGCAGTCCTGGCTCTGCCTGCGTGTGAGAAAGCGCCAGGAGTGAGTTCAGCGGCTCTGTGACCGTGCAGTCACAGCGGCTCTTGCCGACCTTGCGGTGACGAGGCCACTCAGATAAGGGAAACAGCCCCTCTGCAGAGGGGATTGTACCCGGGAAGCCCTGGGATGCAGCCCTTCCCCATGTCAGTTCCCCAGGGAGCACTGCACGTGTGTCCGTCCGCTGTCCCCGCGCAGCGGAGTGCGGGCAGCGCTGGGGTGTGCGATGGGCATCGCATCAGACGGTTCCTCGGTACCTGCAGGAGCGCTGCATAGCTGGCTGTGCTTAAAGGTGTTGCCTAATGGAAAACGCTTCCAAAGGTTTCCAGACAAAGAGGGAAAAGGGTTGGTAGCTTTAAATGTAATTAATACCCTGTAGTTATTTAAAAACATCATTAGAAATGTATCATTCAGAACTTTCTAGGGCTGGACATGTATCTGGGGATGTAATTAAGTTTTCAACAGTGCCTTTTCATCCCCCTTCTGCTTTTTTTTTTTTTTCCCTTTTACGTGAGGATCTTGTTTTCCTAAGGAAAAAACAAAAGTGAACCCTGCCAGGGAATTCTGTTTTCATACCTCAGTCCCAGCCCTTCTGCCAGCTCGGTCTCCCTGTGCTGACATGTCTGTGTCTGTTACAACCACAACAGCACCAGGAGCATTCCTGGGATTTTGGCTCCCTGTGTTTTGAGGTGAGCTGTGCATAAATTCCCTGAAGCCGGCCCATCTGTGCGTCTGGAATTGTGTCCCAAGTGCCCATCTGCAGGGTGAGTTTTAATTGTTTGAACGGTCAAATTGGTTGGTGTCACTCACCTGTGTCTTCGATCTGCTTCACATCTGTAACAACAAATGAGGTTCCTTCCAAACCATGCTGATAATTTTCTGCTCTCCCTTTATATTTCCAGCAGGATGACTTGATTCCTTGGCAGACCTGCCTAGAGCTGAGGGTCAGATTTAAGGCACGTTGCTGACATCAGTGGCTTTCTTTTTTAATGAGCTTTGTCAGAATTCGTTCTTTACCCATTAAGCGGTGCCAGCGCAGAGTTCATGCATGAGCTGAGCTGAAACCTGCTCGGTGTGAATTAGTGATGAGGGAAAAGGAGGTCAAGGAATGTCTTGTTTCAGAGAACTGTGATAACTGTGTGTCCAAGGCCTGGAACCCGGGAATAGGCAGAAGAAAACTTAGAAATCGTGATGAGGGATGAATTCCCACCACTGTGCTCTGAGGAGGCCTTGTCCCTCCTTCACGGCAGTGGGATGTGCATCAGCACCAAGCAAAGGTGTTCCTGTGCAGCCCGAATTTGGGTGTTGTTGGGGTGGGCTGAGGAGCTGGATGGTGTCAGGGGGATGAGCTGGTGATGTGACATGGTGGCCCACCATGAGAGGGGTCTGTCACGAACTTGTGTCATTGGTGGGCCCTGTGCTGCAGAAGGATGCTGTGGGCCAGCGTCAATGCCTTTGGAGAGGGCTCTGCTGGAATGAAGAGATGGCCGTGTGGAAGACATGCCCGAGCAAGTCCCTGACTGTCCCTCCAAGCACTGAGTGTCGGGATGGGTTGTCCTGAAGAGGCAGAGGGGTTTTACTGGCAAACACTGGAGGAAAAAAGGCAATTCCTCCATCTGTGGTGATCTGGCGCAACAGAACCTGGGAATGGGGTGTGATGGAGAAAGTAATCCATGGAGTACAGAGCCGCCAGCAAGCCAGGAACATGTAGATGCGAGGTTCAGGCATGCGGCTCCCGGCTCTGGACTGCGTCAGTCGAGCTGGCAGTGAGGAGTATCTGTGGGAGCTGGGGTTCACTCCGGAGGTCACTTCTTCCTTGGCCAAAATAAATACTTCTGTGATTCCCTGCCCCTGTTTCCACTGCCTCTAGCTTCTCTGCATCATCCCTGCTGCTCTGCTCCCGAAGCTCTTTTCCTTGGCTGCTTGTGGAGTAGGACACACTCCAGGATACTCAGGGCAGGGTCTGGTGGGTGGCACAAAGAGACAAAAAAGGGATAAAATCGAGGACAAATTGATAAAAAGGAGCATACAGGAAAGCCTTTGGGTGGTGGGGAGGTGCCTTGCTTCTGGCATTTGCACTACTGAATCCAGCCAGAGCTTCGTATTGATTCCTTTAAAAGCTCTTTCAATTATTTTTACAATGAGCTCATCTTTCCTGGCACATCCTTGCTCCCTGATCATTCCATACTGGCATGGCAGGCATTGTTCACCTCTCTGTAGTCATCCACATGCAAGCTGGGAACAGCAGCTCTGCTGCTTGTCCCTGAAGACAAAGAGGGCTTGTCTTGGCTCCTTGTAGGCGCTGTGTGAAGGTGGGATGGGTGGAGCTGGAGGTGTTCCTGATGGAGCTGCCTGAACTTAGCCAAAATGGGGCCTGTGTGCTGCCTCTGTGCAGTGGGACTTGCACAAAAGCTGGTTTTCTGTGGTCAATACTTAGGGAAATGTTCCCGTGAACAGAAACAGAGTTGTGGAAAAGACTGAGTGGTGTGTTGGTACATGGTGATGAGCCACTGCTACTCCAGCCAAAAATCCAAAAGGCCTCTTGGAGTTGCACTTTTAAGACCACCAGTCGACTGCACACTGCGAGGACAGTAAAAAAAAATTTAAAGCCTTGTTTCTGCCTATGGCATTCACAGTGCCTGAGTGAGGCTTCTTAGAAATTTCACATGGCAAGAACTCAGAACTGTGTCTTGAGGGAGCTTGTTTTGTATCATTCATCTTAACCTATGGCTGTACCGTAAAATAGGAAATCTTGGAAATCCCAAATCTGGAAATCGAGTCCCTGCAGATCTGAAATCCTTAAAGTGCTGCCCCAAAGCTCCCTAAGCAGAAGGTGCTCCCTGGCGAGGTGACACCAGCAGCACCCTAAGCCTCGCTCTCCCCACGTGTTTGATTTAAGCTGACTGAGCCAAGGAGTGGGTCCCTTGGATCGACACGGGGGGTTGGTCCCATCCTCCAGAGGGACTCGTGTCAAGTCTTGGGGATGCTGCAAGGCAGTGCCAGTGGTTCAGGGCCGAGGGTTCACCCCTGGCTGCAGAGCTCCTGTCTGCTGACACCTCCTATGCTGGCGGTGAAGCCGTTGGAAACAAAGAGCCAAGAAGCTCAAGGACCTGTCCAGGCAAAACACCTCCTTTTGCTTTAATAATTTTGTTTTTCTCAATTCTACACCCCCATAATAATGTGTCCAGGCCTGTTTCACTGCGCTGGATCACTCAGAGGATTCATTCTGAGATCCAGATATTTCTAGAACATGATCATGACTCTGTCCCATCTTCTGGAAAAAAGGTAGTGCTGTTTCTCTCTTTCCATGTCACACATGCAAACATGGATTTTGCCAGCTGGGTTTGGGGGTGCACTCCCTGCAAAACGCCCATTTCTGTGTGGATTCTTTTCCGTGGCTCTCTGCATGTGAGATGTCTGCTGGGCACGTTTCTGTTCCGGTGCAGTCGGATTCATAAAGCTCCTGTTTTTGCAGCCCCACAGGAATTTGCAGGCTCAGTCAAATTGCTGGGGGCTCCCTGCAGAGGCTGGCTGGGTGTTAGCCCTCTGCATCATTTGCAAGCGGAGGCAAAGGGCTGATGGAAGAAAATTTTTCTGCAAAGCTGCCTGCCCTGCTCCAGCTTTTGGCTCCTGTCAGCAGCTGCAGTGTGTTAACCACAAGCCAGGGTGCTGCTATTCCTCAGGTTGCTCATTTTCTGGAGATGAGCTCCTTTATAATATCCAAATACTGTTAAAATGGTCCTCTGGGTAGTTTTGTTATGAATGTCTGTGTATGTAGGTGCTTGTCTCCTTGAATTTTGCGCTTTATGGTCTAATGGATATTTTTCCAAGTCAAAGATCACCTGCAGGTGATGCAGGTCACTTATTTATTCACAATATGCTAAATTCCTTCATCTGATATAAACTTAGGATCTTTTCCTGTTTCAAACCCACCAAATACACCTTTCCCTTGTGATTCAAAGTTACTGTGGTTTTGGGATTTTAAAGATACAATTAATTTACTCTTATAAAATTATATTCTTTATTTGAATCTCTCCAAGAAATCACTGCTTGGGCACGCAGTGCCAAGAGGGAGAGAAAAAGCTTGGATTCTGGAGAAGCTGAAAGTTTAATTTAGGAAGGGCAGTTTGGGAGAAGAATGCGAAAAATGGCATGAGCTCTTTTACAAAGGTCTACACTACCATCATAGAAGACTCAAAACTCCCATCACCTGGAACTCTTGGGGGAGACTGAGACACAGAAAGTAAAATCAGGGTTTCTCATGCAGTTTCCTGTTACAATAGATGATGAATGACTTGGTTTTTACCTTGCAAAAATGACTGCAAACCATTTGGGGGCTGTTGGCACATATCCACAGCAAGCGGGTGTGTGTCTGCCTGGGCGCAGGGAACACACCTGGGAAGGTTTTGTGCCACCATGAGGTGGGAGAGGAGGATCTTTTATTCTCAGAGCTCCTGTGAGTGTTTGTGGGTGCCTGCAGTGACATTCTGTGCTCCTCTGCCTGCTGGGCAGCCCTGTCTCCTGTGGCTGCTCGGGCCTGGGGGCTCATGGCAGGGGTGTGTTGTGAGTGTAGTTTTCCAGTATCGTTATAACTGCAGTGGAAAACAGGGTGAGGGTTTGTCAGCTCAGAACATGGCCAGATGCCAAACCTTTTCATCCCGGTTACCTTGCAGTTCTCCTTGTTCCACGGAAGTGTTATTTGAACACAGCTTTGCTCAAAGAATGGAGAGGAAAGAAACAAGAGGGAGACAGGAAAAGGGCCTCCCGAGCTCTGCATGGCTTTGCCTGTGATTTGGGACAAGAACACCTTTGAGGTGCAGGTGACTGCAGCTGGATTCATCCTGGTGAGTTGACCATCAGGAGGAGTCCCTGAGAAACCAAATGTCTGTCTTCAAGAGCCCACAGCTAAACAGATTTCCAGACACCTCTTTCCTTCAGGAGACCCAAACCAGGTGCAGGCTGGGCTGTAACTGTTGTCACCATGTGTAGGGACAGCCTGCTGTCCTGGAGCTCCAGTTCCAACCTCCAAGTGATCCTAAGCTCCAGAAAAGTCTAAATGTTTTGCAAGAAGAAACTTGAGAACGTGCCCATTGAACATGAGCTGCCACCTGTAGTGCTCTGGGACACTGACAAAAAGCTTCCCAAGACACGTACATGGAGGGCATTCCCAAATTCAGTTTTTGGATAGCTTTGCCCTGCCATGTGTGTGATGGGTAGGTGTGGAATGTACCTGAGACAGATGCCTCTGTGAGCTCTGGTGCCCAGCCTGAGCAGGGAAGCACTGCTGCTCCCTGCCTGCTCCTGCGCATCTCTGGAAGAAGGGATGGGAACCACTGCAAGGCCAGGAGCACTGACACCTGCCTCCAGGAGTGCCCCCTTTCAGCCCATCCAGAGCAAGGGGAAGTGGTTTTGCACTGGAGCCAACCCTGGGCATTTTACAAACTCCTGTAATGTCTCTGCTCGGGGTGCCGCCTTGCGCTGGACATGGAGCAGAAATCACTTGGGACCAAGTTTCCCAAGACCTGCTCTCCCAGGGCACCCACAGACCCGCTGGAGGCAGGCAGAGCGGTTCCTGGCCGCCAGTGGATCCCACCCCAGGTGTCACAGCTGTGGGGAACACCACATGGAGGCTGTTCCCAGGCTGAGGCCAGCTCTCGGCTTCTCCTTCCACCCCAATTGCAGCGCTTCCGCCACCACGTCCCGGAGCCATCCAGCAGCCGCCAGCCACAGGAAGTGCAGCAGGTCGTGGGAACTGGCCCGAGGACTGGAGGCTGAGCCACCACGGGAGCCGAGAGCAGCGGCCAGCACGCTGCCTCTGCTCTCCTGGGCGAGGAAGCGCGGAACGCTGCGGGGAGCTGGGGTGCACGGGGCACATGCACCTCCAGCTCAGGCACACGGCCCCTTGCCGCCCGGCCTCGTGTTCCCACCGTCGCACCCCATGTGCTCCTCACCAAAGTGTGGGTGCCCAGCACCCCCTTCACCCTGCTCCCTCCTCAGCCATCACTCCCCCGCTGTGCCCCTGTCTGAGCAGGTGCCAGGTGCTGCGTGAAGCTGGGCAGGTTGTTATGGACCAGCTGAAATGCCTCATGTGCCTTTCAGTGTTTTCCTTCTTTTTATTAAGTGAGGAGCCTCCTCTGAACACTAAAACCTCTGAGTGCTTGGGAATTATTGAAGTGTCACTTTTAGCCCTGACAGCATTTTTGTTAAAGCATTTTTAAAGCTATTTGCCGAGTTTTCCTTTCAATTGATCAAAAAGGGCTGTTTTTTGGAGTTCCTTGTCCTCCAGATCTCTCCCAGGTTTTGCTGGATCCATTATCCTGCAGGAAGAGCCCTAAAAACATGAGTGCAGCAGTGCCCTGTCCTTGTCCCCAAGTGCAGCCTTGCTAGGCCTGCTTCCACCAACAGCCCTGTGGGGCTTTTATGGGATATTCAGCTCAGCCACCATCTTCCAGCTGTTTTCTCCATGCACTTCCAGGTCACTGTCTTGCAGCTGGGCTGGATGCATGTGAAGAAGGTGGTTTATTTGGGACAGGAATGTGGGATTGCTTGGAAGTCAAAGGGAACAACAACAGAGCAAGGAAGCGATGGCAAGATGCAGACAGAGCTTTTCCTGTGGAAATTTCCATTTGTGGCGGTGAAAAAATTCCAACCCAAAGCTGCGGTTACCCTCTTCATTGGTCTTTGGGACACAGGACAATGATTGCAGCCTCTGGGAGGTGTGGGATGGATTTCCAGGCAGCTGGTGGGTTATATTCTGCAGTGTTCCCAGGCTGGTCCATCTTTCCCTGGCTGGTGTCAGTTGTTGAGGGTGTCCTGGGATGTGATGGAGTGAATCCAGGTGTGAGTGATGCTGAGGGGGCTGCACCCCATCTGCCCTGCAGCCGGAGGGGAGCACTGTGGGGTGACAGGTCCTTGGGACCAAACCCAGGCTTCATCTTCACCCCTCAGCCACCCTGTTCCTGCTGTGCCACATCTCCAGGCAGCCCCTGTCAGTGTCACTTGTCACCTCATCCATTACCTGGTCTTTTGTCTCTCCCTTGGTCCTCTGTCCCCTACATTCCCACTAGTAGCTGTATTCTCCTCCTTTTTGGGGTTCATATCAACTCCTGTGGCTCTGTAGGGGCACAGGTGGCTGGTGTGGGCCAGGAGAGTTCCCAGTACCAGGAAGGTGACACCAGGAACAGTGCTGTGTCTCAGTGCTGTTGGCAGTGAAAATGGAGAGCTCAGGGCATTTAAATCCTAGCTGAATGTATTTTTCAGTGTTTTAATGGCAAACTAGGTTCTCACCAGCCTGCTTTACTCCCCCCGCAGCAAACTCCTGCTGGAGAAGGACAGGGAGCTGAGTCCCCTGCGAGACCCTGTAACTTCTGTTCCTGTCTTGTGTCTCCCCGCAGTGGTTTCACGCTTTGCCCCGGAGATTTCGGCTCTCGCTGTCTGGCATCTCACGGCTGAGCGGCAGCAGAGGTTTCCTTCCACCGCGACAGCTGGGGTCACTCTTTCACAGCGAGTGTTTTCCTCCTGAGCTCCAGTTGCGCTCTCCAATAGGACGAGCTCTGAGCATTGCATCCTGTGCTGGCTGGGATTTCAAGCTCCCAGGACTCTTCACTGGACAAACTCAGGGTCAGCAATATCTCCGATTGTAATACTTCAGCCATGCAGGAATAAGATTTTTCTGTGCTCTTGGAAGCTTGATAAATTAGCGTTCAAGCTCCCTGGGCTTCTCTGGGTGTGGATCCAGCAAGGGAGCTGGGGTCTGCTCTTCGTCTGGCCATTCCCAGCTGTCACTGGTGGGGAGGGAGTGATGTGGCTTAAGCTCACGGTGTCATCCCCAGGTCTGGCATGTGAACACACGCCATGGCATTCGTTGCAGCCTCCTTAGCACCCCAAACCTTCCGTGCTTCCATGGGGGGGAGTGTGAGGTGATGTCAGGACCCTGCTGGGCTTCCTGTGGGGAGGTCTTATCCCATGTTTGGTTTTCCCCTCTTCTTGGTGTGAACAGGGCACCAACCCACCGAAGCCGTGCCTGGTGTGCCAGCACACACCCTGCGGCACCCTGCCCAGCCGGGGAGAGGAGCCGATGCCGTGGTGGTGCAGGGGCTGGCTTGCGGGGGGCACAGCAAGGTCGCCCCGGTGCTGGGCTGAAGCCTGCGGGCTCTTCCCTGGTAGTGAGGCTGGAGCATCCTCAGGGGGTCCAGCCCCACTGCTGTCCCGTGTGAACGCGGCTGCTCCCAGCCCAGCCAGCTCAGGCNGGGGGTGGGAGCGAAGCATCACCCAGTGATGGGAACTGATTGTGCCGGGGAGGGGGTCTTCAGGGATAAATTCAGTGGTGGTGAAAGAGCCCAGCTGGCTCTGCCTGATGTGGGATGAGTCAAGTGTGCCAGGAGTGTCTGTGGTTCCTGCTGTCACTGGGTGGCAAAGCCCTGGGCACCCAGTGGGGACAGGAAGATGAGGTGGGACAGGGGTAGCAGTGACCCAAAGCAGCAACCCCAGCCAGCCCCTTTGCCGATCCTCCTTGGTGGCTCCGTTGTCGCTTAAGGAAGAGGAGCTTGGGGAAGACATGCCAGGGCTGACTTGGGAAGCAGGTCACCCAAGTGCAGGGTACTTTTCAGTTCCAGGATAGTGGCTTTGTGGTGTCATGCCAGGGCCCAGCCATGCTGGTACTTGAAGGATGTGCCCAGTGCTGGGAGGCAGCCTCAGCCTGGCACAACAAGGGGGGCTGAGGAGATACTTTGCTGTGTTATCAGCGAGGGTGGGGGTCCCATCTGCTAAGCATGGGGACCAGCCAGGCCTGGTGACACCCTGCTGCCACCTCACAGGGGACAGGGTGACAGCAATGTCCCAGGCCTCACTGTGTGGCCAGTCTGCCATGTGACAGGGAGGTGTAAAGGGCCATATTTGCATGGGCAAAAATATTTCCTTCTCTGGGCTTGATCCAAGGTCAGGCTGGATGGGGCTTGGAGTGACCTGGTCTAGTGTAGAGTGTCCCAGCCAATGGCAGGGGGGTGGAATGAGATGATCTTGAAGGTCTGTTCCAAGCCAAACTGTGATTCTATGATCCTCACACGGGACCAGCCCTGCATGGTGCTCCCTTGGGAAATGGTGCTGGCAGGGAGCCTTTCTCGCTCCTTTTATGTTTCCCTTTGCTCCCTCTTGTGTCAATCCTGGAAATCCCATCCCCTGGCTTTTCCTTTGGCACTTACCTCCCTGGCCCACATTAGGTGATGTCTCACATGCTGCTGCAGTGTTTATCCCACCTCTTTTCCCACCATCCTGTCCTTACACCTCGCTTCTTGTGAAGATGTTCACAAGGACACCCAAACATCCTCCAGAGAGGCAGCCAGGCTCAGGTGTCAAGCCATGCCACCCTCTCACACCCATCCCTGTAAGTGTTCAAGGCCAGGTTGGACAGGGCTCTGAGCAACCTAGTCTAGTGGAAGGTGTCCCTGCCCATGGTGGTGGGTTGGAACAAGGTGGGCTTTAAGGTCCCTCCCAGCCCAAACCAGTCTGGGATTCTCCTTGCACCCAGCATGTTGGATTGGCCGTGGCAAACCAGCCTTTTCCAACAGAGCTGCATATCTCTCCTTCCCACTGCCTGGGGTTTTCACAGGTGACTTTCCACCTCTGTACCAGGCAGAATCATTTTGTGCTTCTTTCCCTGTGTCAGGCAACAGTCGCCATGTTATTAATTAACCTGGTTCCTCACATAACTGTAGTGCTGGACTCGCTATTGTGTAAACCGGTGAACCTGAGCCTCAATTCACTCCCTTCTCTCTGGTCCGAGGTACTCCAGCTCCAAGGAGGGGGAAGTTTGCACTGTCAGCTGCCCTGGGGAGAGCTGAAATGCAGAGGGCAGCGAGGCATTTCCAGGAGGGGAAGGAACCCCTTGTCTGCTGCAAGCTCTGCAGGGCTCTGGGCGTTCCTGAAGCCTGGGCTTGGTTTGGGTCTGAGCGCGGTCGGCTGTGAGGCCGTGCCTTTGCCGCTGCATGTGCCAGCAACACCGCTGTTCCTTCCACCTCGCCGAACAGCAGCCAGCCCAAGCAGGGCCTGTTTAATTCAGCAAGTCATAAATTCATAATGCTTATTTACCACACAGTGCCATCAATATTTGATAGCGGCCACTGGCCTGCTGCAGCATGGCCTGCAGAAGAAGGGGATGGCGCTGGCCTGGGGCTGTCGGGGACTGGCAGTGGGGCTGGCATGCAGTGGGGCTGCCCAGGTCAGTGTGGTGGTGCCGAGATGGGGCTGTAGAGATGTGGGCTCTTCCTCCGCCCCTGCAAACCTGCCAGTGGCGGGTTGAAGCTGCGAAGGCTCTGCAGAGGGATGCGTGGGGGCCGGGCCGGCAGCTGGAGGCTGTCAGGTCGAGGGAGGAATGAAGCAGGGAGCCGGGTGCAAGGAGGGGACCTGGCAGTTGGTGGTGAGGAGGGGAATTTGCAGACCTCGGGGGACACACACAATTCGGTTGTCCCCAGAGCGTCCCAGGAGGACCACGGGGACTGCCCTGTATGTGCCGCTTGGGGCCGGCTTCGCTTGGCAGCGCTTCGGAGATAAGCGCCATGAACTTGGGAAGCCCCTTGACCCCTGACCCCAGCTCACTAATTGACTGTGGGGAGGAATCCTGCCCTTCGCGGAGGGGTGAGCAGGAAGGAACCTTCTCCCCGAGAGTTGCTGAGGCCTCAAGGAGAAGGCGCGAGCGGGGGAGTTTAGCTGTGCAAAGACAATATTTTGCAGCTCACTCCAAAAGAGCCTCTTCCTGCTTATGGATCTTGAGTGTTTTGCTCATCGTAAGCAATAGCTGCTGCAGCTGGTGGCTTCCCCCCCAGCTCCTGCTGGATATGCTCTGCACTGTGAGCGCTGAGGGTCTCATTTCTTTGGAGGGGGCTGCTCTCTCCTGCCTTCCCTTTGTCTGAGCTCCCTCTCCCTTGCGTGCAGAGGGTGATGGAGGGAACCAAGCATGGCTGTACCCGTGGAAACCCTGAGCTCACCCAAGAGCCATCCCAACTTCCCACTGAATAGCTGCAGTGACACAGGGATGGTGTGTGGATCAGGTGGCCAGCGGAGCTTGATGGGATGTGATGGCTCCAGCTGGACATAAGGCTGCAGGTTGCCATCACGGAGGGGCGGAGCTGAGGCTGCTCAGAGGTGCCTGGTGAGTTGGTGCCTTCCCTGGCATCACTCAGCAATCCCTGAGCGCCCGGGCTGTGGCATGCAGCCGATAAGGTGGCCCTCAGCCACTGGAGCTGCAGTGCACCCGCTCGCTGAGTGGTGCTCCACTCTCGGCGCTGTGCTGAGACAAGCCAGGCCAGCCTGAGTGACAGGTCTCCCCTTTTACGGTAGCTTTTATCTGTCTCTGGGGAATGCGGCCCCAGTGCTGGCTGAGTCTGTGGCGGCAGTGCCGACAGCCATGCTGCCTTCCCTCCTGCTATCCCAAAGGTTCCCATCAGCCAGCCACGTCCCTGCTCTGCTGGCTCCTGGACCTGCTGCTGCCATTCCTGGGGGATGTAGCTGGAGTTAAAACCCCTTCCCAGCACGCTGGGATCCTGCCCTGTGCTAACTCCACTGGGAGCAAAGAGGGCATGTGTCCAATGGTGGCTTGCAGCTCCGTGCCAGGTAGGGGACAGCAGGGTGCCAGTACATCCTTTGGCAGTGCATGCCAAACCCCACAGCCTTTACTCTACTCCAGAGGCTCTCCTGGCTCGGACCTGAACTTTTCACCCAGGACGTGACTCCCCACACTCCCCTGGTCATTGCAAAACTGGCGCCGGTGGGGCTGCTCTCGGGGCTGTGGCTTAGGGGATTTGGGAGAGTGGCAGATACGGGCAGCTCTGCTTTAATTTACAGTGACAAGTGTTTGTGGGCCTTATGTAGAGCCCACACTTCACTGTCCATGTAGTCAGATCCCTCCTCACACAGCCTGGAAAGGACCAGGTTGTGTGGACTGGGGTGAGGAGAGGGATTTCCCATGATGGAATGAATGCCCTCTGTGCCAACTGCTGTCACCTTCCCCCTACAGCGAGCCCAGCATGTGGGGTGACAGTGTGGGAGCACAGTGGCCACACTGCTTGGAGGGGATGAGCAAGATGGAGGGAGCTGGGAGGAACTGGGAAGATAGGGTCTGCCTTGGTGCTTGCCAGGAAGCCACTCTGCAGTGACCTGGGATATCTCATGGATGGCTGTCATGGATACGTGCATGGGAACAAGCCCTCACTGCTGTTGCATCCCTGGAGGCAGTGCAGGAAGACATGGGACAGCTCCAGAAGAGGTGTCCTGCTTGGCCAACAGGCTGCTCCGAGTTGATCTCCAGCAGCACCCCTGCCAGACCACACCATGGCCACTGTGGTGACTGGGAGGCTGTTTGCTGGAATGCTCAGCTGGCTCCCAGCCCTCCTTCGGATGCCCATTCCTCTGAAATATTCATCAGTGCTCCATGGGAGACACTGAATTGCTTTAAACCTCCCTGAATATTTCATCCCCCACCCTGCAAATGGTTCTGCTGGGGCTGATGATCTCCTCAGTTCCATCTGAGACAAGCTCCAAAAGAAGTCAGGTTAGTGTCCCACAAGCCTGCCTGTTAACTGGGGCCATGACACCAGCCTGCCCACCATGGAGCTCCTTGTCCTCCTTGTCACCACCTCCATGACACCTCCCAAATGCAATGTTTTTCACGCATGCTGATCCCACAAGCCCCTGTTGGTGTTCAAGGATCTGGCAGGTGGATCCAGTGGGTATGGTTCAGGGATGGGCGAGGTTGCCAGGGTTAGGGATTAGCAGATGATGCATATGACAGTGGATGCAGAACTTTGGGGTGCAGGATGGGCAGGAGGAACAGGAATTATGTGGGATACAGGCATTAGCAGCGATGCAGGGAAAGGCCTAGCAAAGGGTGCCAGGCTTGGCACAACAGTTCAGCCTTTCAGCAGTCGACCCTTGCTGCTGAGTGTGTTGAGGCACCCGAGTTACTCATTATTCTGATTAATTCGTCAGCACTTTTGACCAAATAAGTCAAGAAAGTAGAAAAATATCTGAAGAGCTTCTTGCCCCTTGCTGTCCTGCCTGGGGTGGGGCTGGGAGCTCTCTCTGTGGTTCCAAGGCCAGTTGCTGGCCCCTCAGCTGGTTTTACTGGTCTTGGGGATGGAGGGAAACTGAGGTGACTCACCCTGGGGACACAGTGAAACATGTCTGGCCCCATCCCACTGCCTCACCCCACTCCTTTGGGGGGCTCTTTCTCCACCCCCCTGCTCTAGGACATAAACCTTCCCTCCAGCCTGGCGCTGCTCATGGAAAGTTTATATATAGCCTTTTGTTTTTGCCAGCGTCCCCCTTGAGTTTAAATAGCTCTTCCCCGTCCCTGGTGTTGACCCCGGATGTATTTATAGAGAGCAATCAGATCTGTGCTCAGCACCGAGCAAACCAAGCTCATGTCAGTCCCCTGAGGGAGGCCCTTCCAGCAGCGTGGCCTCACATGGAGCCTTGCCCTGAGGAGGAGGCCTCGAGAGCTGGCAGGGGCTGCCCAGAGGGTTCAGAGCTGGGGCTGTGCCAGGCTGTGCATGGCTTCCTTTGGGATGACTATGCCAATTCTGGCTGTGGAGCAGCTTTTTGGATTGCCATCACTAGGGTTCAGAGTGTTGTGAGAGCACTGCCATTTCTCCTCTGAGACTGTTTCATGCTGTGGAGGTGAAGCATGTCCTCAGTGCCACACGCCATGCAAAGTCAGGGCTGAAAAGATGGTTTAACTCCCCAGGGTTAAACTGAGGCTTCTGCCACCTCTCCTGCAGCCAGCCAGCTCCCCCCGCGGGTGCCAGCTCCGCTCCCATCCCGGAGGTCCGTGCTGCTGGGCGGCCTCCCATCGAGCTTCAGCTCTTGACTATTTAAGGCAAATCTCCTTGCCGGACTTTTAAACAAAACCCGGGTTCCTCTCGCTCTCCTCGTTTTAAATAACTCGCCTGGCGTAAACAGAATGAGGCATAACACTATAAATCAGGCATTCCCGGGATCTGCCTGGCAGGCTGCATGCAGGGGCTCACCAGGCCCCCAAGCTTCCCCGGGAGCTCTTTTCGGGGCCTGGGGGGAGCGATAAGAGGGCAAGAGGGGCTCTGGTGGGGCAGGCGTTCCCAAGGAGACTAATGTGATTACAGGCTGCCGGCCTTTGGGGTAAAATAATTAAGGTTGCAAAATAGTTTCCATCACAGCCCCTTGCTTGTCGTTCCCCACCGAGGCTGGAATTTTCCAAGCTGTATTCCTTGCATGAAAATGAAATTTTTCCAGGGAAGTTTGCACTGGTGATGGTCAGTGATGCAACGGGTGTTTCACAGGGATTTGGGGGAAATGCCTAGACTGCAGGTGAGAGTCCGGCATGTTCCTTGCAGGAACATGGACACTTTGCACCACAGCTTGTCCCATCAGCCGAAGGGATCAGCTCTGGAAAATCGGCCCTTGTGCCGTCAGTCCTCGCTGTTTATGCACTGTGGTCGAAGCAGGACAGAAATAATTACAGCTCATCTCAGGGACAAGTGCTTCCCGTGATAAAACTCTTTGTTTTCCCTGGTTTTAGGGCTTTGCCAAACTTCCATCATGAGCTGAATCTTTCAGGCTGGGTGTCCAACATACACCAAGTCATCTAAACAACCCAGTTTAAACAAGTCTGGTCTTGCTGGGATTGAAAACTGGGAAGATGTATTGTGTCGGTTTGCTGCCAAGGCTGGAGACTCCAAGGGGTGAGACTCAGGGTGCCCTGAGGATGGAGACGGGCCACTAACTGTGCCCATGGGGAACTCTGGGCTGTGCCCAAGCTGAGGAGGCCATGAAAACCCCACAGGTGGTGCAGGAGCCTTGGCTGTGGTGCATCCCCCACGTGGGAACAGCCCTGGGAAGGCTGTTGCTGAGGCACATTGGCTTTCATTGTACCCCCAGCTCCAGGAGGGCAGGAGGGACAGTGGAGCCGTGCTGCCATATCTGGCCTGCCCCAGCGCTGCCCTCCACCTTCCCTTCTCTGCCCAAAGACAAGCAGGATGGATGGAGCAGCCTCTTGCAAGGCAATGCTTTATTTAGCTCTCATCGTCCCCTGACTTGCTAATCCCTCTCATTATTCACATGACTGAGGAGCAGCCTTCAGAGTTCTGGCAGCAGCTTTTACACAGCAGGTTGCGCCCTTGGATGGGCAGTGTCATCTCCAGGAGGAGAGCATGGGTCCTGCTTGGCCAGAGGAGATGGGAGGCTGCAGTCAGCAGGAAGTGTCCTCTGTGCCACATCCATGCTGGGATCTCCCCCATGCCGGGCAGTATCACACAGGGTGTCTAACAATGGAGGTGTCCCAGGCTGTCCTCCGCAGTGCTCAGCTCCTGGAGAACACCAGGGAGGAGGAAGGAAGCTGCAAGGAGACTTCTTCCCTACCCTCGAGGGCACCCATGGACACATACCCTGGGGTGGATGTGGAGAGGGCTGCCTGAGGGGAACCCATGGGAGCTGGGAGTGTCCTGGGGAAGGACATGATAAATGAGCTGATAAAGGGCTTTTCCAAGCTTGCAGTTGCCACAGAGAAAGTGCCACATCCAGGCTGGAGTGGTGCCCATCCTGCACATCCCCTCTTGCTCTCTGGCATGCTCCAGCAGGCTCTGGGACTCGTGGTGCATCCCAGGCCGGCGCCGGCAGCAGGGGAGCTGAGCTGTGCCGCATGTGGCGGGATCGCTTGCTTGGGTTTTTGACAATCTGTTTTCCAAGTCGGAAGGTCATGTGTATGTTGGTCGTGTTGCCAAGGATTCCTCCACAACAAGTCCTTTTGTTTTGTTTGACAAGGTCTCCAGTGTGCAGAGGGGCTGGACATTAATAACCTTGGTGAAAATGGGACGCCTTTCTCTCGGGGAGTTCGGGTTGGTGCGTTCTGTTGTGACCAGGGGATGTATCCCATGGCTCAAAGCTGCCCACCTCCTCCCTTACAGAGGTGGCCCTGTTTGGCTGTCCAGATACTTAATAGCAAACTTTGGGAGCATTTCTCCCCTCTGTATGATCCATAATGTCTGTTAATTAGGGATGAAGATGTTGTAGCAGAGGATGAGACCTGCAGAGCCCTGTTGATGGTCAGAGTTGGCTCTGGAGAGCAGGATGAGACTTGATCCTCTACTTGGTAGCACCTGGCTGAGGGATCCAAAGCTGGATCTGCTGACACCCTGAGGGGCCTGGGCCAGATCCTGGGGGTAGGACCACACGTGAAGGCTCAGGACAACAGTAACACTGATTGTCTCTTAGTACTCTGGTCAAGCCACGTCCCATCCCTGCTGTTCCACACCCCTGTTAGCACTGAAGCCGATGTTCTCACTGAGCACCCGGTCAAAACCTCACTCAAACAACTGCAGAGCAGGGAAGGGGCAGGATCTGGCCCGGCAGGACTTGCCAGAGGTGCTGTGCCTCCTCCCTGCTGCTGGGACAGGTTTGGAGACCCACTGGTGCCACTTTGTTAATGCTGAGTGCCAGGCACCGGAGCAGAGCTGTGCCTGCTGACGGGGGTGGTGATAGTGGGGCTGGGGAGCCTTGAGCCTGTCCCTCTGCCAGCGGGGCAGCTTCTGACATGGCTCCAGTGAGGAGGGACAGATTCAACTGCAGAAATCCCTCCATTACAGCTGGCATGGGACCACAGCAACCTGGGCAGCTCCCAGCTCCTCTGTGGATGAGGCAGTGGAATGATTCTGTCGCCGGTGAGGTCCAGCTGCACTATGAGAATTTTAGCCCACCAGAGCACCATGGTGGTGGCTTCAGCTGCTCTCACGGCTGAACGATGGTGGAAGGAGCTGCAGGGGATGGACACAGAGGGAGAGCCCTGATGCTCCAGCATGTCCACCAGGTCTGGGCACATCTTCTGGACCTGGAGCTGGGACAGCCTGCACCCCACACTTCAAAAAGTCCTCATTAATGATCAGCTGTGGATGGCCCTTGGGCATCAGTTCAGTGCAGGAGTGCCAGAGCCAGGTGTGTGGCCATCCCATGCACAAGGCTGAGCTGGCTTTGGGGCCTTTAGTTAACAAATTCTCTATAAAGGATTCCCCCTGGTTCATTCCCTCATACTTAATATGCCTGGCAGTGCAAATGACACATTAATTATGAAACTAAAGAGGTAACAGTGCACTGTTTGAGTGCTGCACAAGCAAGGAGGAGCATTTCCTTCTTTCTTCTCTCTATTTCATCTTCTAGGCAAAAAAAGTATGAGTTTTGGGGCAGACTAAAGTCCTGTCTTAATTTCCTAGGTGACTAAGTGATGAATCCCTCCATGCAACCATGCTTTCTCCACCAGATCACCGGCGATGCTGCATCTGCAACCCATCAGAGAAAGCGTTTGGGTTTATTGTTCCCGCTCCTGGCTCCAAGCAGGCTTTTCTGTTTGGCGCTATCTTTTTATTCACATTGTGTAAACACAAGCTCTCCTCACCCGTTTTTGGTCGGAAGCCCACTTGGTGGGTTCATGTCATGGGGCACCGCAGCGTCTGCGGAGCTCGGCTTGGGCGGTGCTGACAGGAGATGCTCCAAAATGCCCATAAAAGCAGCTTTGCAGCGATCCGATGCGTCTGAGCAAACATTTGCGCACACCTCCGAGCCCTTGTCTCTCTCAGTTAGCTTCAGCTTCTCCTCCTGGGGGAAGGCGGAGCTGGAGGAGATGAGCGGTGACGTACAGAAAGGAATTAAAGTTTGAAAGTTCTCACCGCCATCCTCAAAGCAGCTACTCCAGGCATGTGATGCTGGATGAGCCCTGCAATTCCACTGCTGCTTGTCTCTGCCCTGCACCCACTGGGCCACTCAAAGTCCTGCACAGCTCCCAGGATGGGGCTAACTGCATCCTGTGATTCAGTACCCAAATATCAGTGGTCTCTGGTACTAATTTTCCTGCCACACCTTTGATCCTCTGCCCTTTGCGGTGCTTAGGGCTGTTGTAGCCACATGGCATTTGGTCCAATGGAAGGACCAAATCCAGGGAAGGGGTTGGGAGCTCCTCTTCAGCTTGGCCCCGAACAAGTGCCATGCCTGCTGTTTTGAGACAGATAGACCAAAAGATGCTGCAGGGTGGGAGGAATGGCTGGGTAGGCTCTGTGTCAGGCAGAGATGCAGACTGGGAGAGGGGGAAGCACAAAAGGGGCTGGTGAGGGGTCAGCAAGGAACTGGGCTGGGTTAGTCTGGCCAAAAGAGGTTGAACAGGGGTCTACCTGCAGCTTACACCTCCCTAGAGGAGTAGTTATGAAGATGGTGGAGTTACACTTTCTTTGATAGCGGCAGCAGATGCTGTAACGTGGGGCAGCAGCCACACATGGTGGCTTGAGAGGGTCAGGATAGGTGTTAGGGAAGACTTCTTCCCTGCTGGATGGTGCAGCCTTGGGATGGACACCTGGAGAGGTGGGGTTGGTCCATCCTTAGGGGTTTTCAAGGCAGGAGCAACCTGACCCAGTGCTAGTGACAGTCCTGAAGGATGTTGGATGGGAGAGTTCTGAGTCCCTTCCCACCTTTTGTTGTCTAGTCTCATTGCTTGCTTAGAAATCAGGGTTCCTCCATGTCCCATGGTTGGTGGCTTCTTTCCAGCCAGCATAGCAAATCCCAGTCCAGAATAATTAACCAGAAAGACCAAGAGCGTGAGTCAAGAGGTGGAATGGGTGGAGGATGGAGGAGAGCAGCAGAGCAGTCTGGGGAGATGTGGGACCTCCTGGACAAGGACAGGAAGAAGAGGAGAAATTTGTGCCAGTGGCAAGCAGAGGAAATCCTCCCTTCTCCGTACCTCAGAGATGTTGGAAGTGGCATGGGAGCATCCTCTCTACCCTGGGACAAGTGCCAAGGCTCAGTTGTTGTCCCAGATAAGCACTGAGAAACAGCAAAAACAATCCAGCACCTCAGCCAGTGTGGTACTGCCTGTGATGGGCTCAGCAGGAACAGGGGCGTAAAGTACCCCCTATGACAACCACCATGATGCCAAAAATAACATTCATCGCCTCTCCACAGGTGGGTGAAGGAGGTCTGGGATCCCAGAATGAGTGGGCAGGATGCAGGAGCCCAGCTGGAGAGAGACATCTCTCGTTATCACCTTACCCAGCATCCTGAGCTGGTCACCTGCTTGTTCAAGAGTGAGAAAGAGCCCTTGGATAATGCAAAGCTGAGAAACTGTGTGAAAACACAAGCTTGTCCATGGCTGGCTGTCATTTCAAGTCCCACCTTGATGTCTCAGCTGATTCCAACCTGTTTCTATCTCAAGTGCTTTGTTAACCCCCTTTCTAGGACCTGCTTGTTGGTTGTGAACACCTCACAGCTTTTACTCCTTTTCCCTGGTCAGGCTCTGCAGTTCCCATCGTTTGCAGGCAGGACAGCATGGTTGGAGCTGCTTGTGAGGGACATTGTCACAGGGTTCACTGTCATCTGGTCCACCCTGATGAGGAATTGATGTGGGAGAGGTATGAAGATGCTGGATGGGTCACAGCCATCACCTCTGCTCTTCTAACTGTCACACCTTGGTGGACGTGGTATGGCAAGGACAAGGCTCTGGTGCAGCCCTTGGCCAGCCTGCAGAGCCAGATGCTGTTGAGTGGAAGATACTCTAGGGGGAAAAGTGTTGGTGTAAAAGTACATCACTGTAAGACGCGGGTAAGCAAGGTCCAAACCGAAGTGTTGCCTGGTCCTGCACTGGTTCAGCTGGTACGGCCTTGGACTGCACACTTAAAGCTGAGCATCTCTACGTGGAAGTGGAATCCTCAGCCAAAATCTCTGCAGAGACATCACTATTTTTTGGTGGACTGGCTCACCTGCACAAGCTGGTAGCAGTGACGGCTTCATTTGTCCCACCTTCTGTCCATCCCTTTAAACGGGGATGGACAGAAACAAAACATCCCCTCTATGTGCAGCTGGTTGGACCATCAAGGGCTCCACGTGTTGAAGCACATGCTGCAGTGCTTTGGGAGGGGAGAGGCTGCCTGGGTGTGATGTTTATGAAGATATCAAAGAGACTATGAGGCACAAGATACTGGGACGTTGAGATGCTGCCACCACATACAGCTCTGAGGAGTGGGTGTGCAAGGAGGATACTTATCTCCAGCCTCATGCCATGGATTTGCCTACAAAATAAACCACAGGTTATGGCCATCAGTATGGGAGTGATGTGGTGGATCCACTGTTATCGCCCCAGAGTGATGGATTCAGAAACTCTTCTGCTTGTGGCCAGGGTTTTCTTTCCTGCTCTGGAAGAGGCAGAATGTCTCCTTTGCCTCTGTGTGCAGCATGGCTTCCTTGGAGGTCTGATGAAAACCCGCTGCTGCTCCTGACTTGCACCCTTTTGTGCCTTCCCCCACTTGCCTCAGGCTCCGCACTCAGTCTGTAGAAAGGGAAACACCAAACCTAAGCGCAGGCTGTGAGCTTACACTGGGTTTTGCTCAATTAGCACAGGAGCAAATATTCCTGGTCTTTGTCAGGGCGAGCTTGCTTCGAGTCTTTGAGGAATGGCAGGCAATACTATTCCTGGGAGTTATTCCTGCACAGCCTTATGGGGCTGTCGACCAGCCTTGGGGCCTTTGGTGAAGGGCAGCATCCCTGAAGACCAGATAAAGTCCTTGCTCTGGTCTGGATCTGTCTGTGCCAAATGCCATGGGTGGACCAGGGACACTCTTGCTGTGGTGCTCAGAGCTGGTGTGTGAAAGTCTCTCCGAAACCATTCCGTAGGATAGCATTTTTAATAACTAAATTCGGGTTTTTTAGTCAAAAGTGGGAGTTTTTTCCCCTCATGCAGGACCTGGCAGGGATCAGGCTCTCTGGCTTAGCGGCTCATTACAAAGCCTTGGAAAAAGAAGTGGTCGCTTTGCTGCTGTCTGTGTGAGGACTCTGTACGCAAACCCTCTGTGCCGCATGCAAACAGCTGCTGCTAAAAGCCACAACCTAGAAAGCAGGGAAACATAAAGCTGATGCTCTCAGGAGGATGTTTCATCCCCTCCAACACACCTCCTGTAATGGAATTACTTGGCCCCACATGCACTTGGCTGTGGGCACCACCTTTGTGATGGTGTTTCCTATATTGCCCCTCTGGTGCCAGGCTCGGAGTGCCGTGGGTTGTGCTGGACGATGCTTGTGCAGGGGGGTGGCTGAGTTTAGGGGTACATTTTCACACGGAGTCTCTGTGTAGCCAGGTGGCAAATGGAGTCAGATGTTGGGGCTTGAACAGTGCAGTGGACCCGGGTGTGGTGGGAAATCAGCTGTGGTTACCCCCAGCCAGGCTCACACCTCTTCACAACATGCACATGAGCAAAACCTGAGCTCCTGCTGGAACAAAACAGTCACTCAGAGCGAGGTGTGGACTCAGTTTCACTCTGAAGTGACATTCAGTGCCATGGGGACAGCACAGGTGTCTCCAGCCAGGGCCAGTGGAGGACAGGGAACACACATGGCTTTTGCAGCACAGGGCAGCTGTGGGACCTCCAGGGCAGGGCAGGGCTGATGTTTTCCCTCTTTCACCTGGCCTCAGTGCTGGGGAAGAAGCACAGACTGGGCACAAGAAACGCTGGTTAAAATAACAGGGCTCAGATACCTGGACATCTCCCACTTGTCAGGCTGACCCAAGCTCTTGGGGTTTTACACCTTTGCCTCACAGAGGGACCAAGCTGTGGGATGCAGTGTGCAGGAATAGGCTATGTGTTCCATTTTCCGCTCATGTTATCCAGCTGCGGGCTGTGCTTTAGGATGTGGCCAATGGGGCACCCTTGTGGGCAGGGAGAAAGGAAAGGAGATGGATAATGAGGGCAGTGAGGCCCTGGCTCAGGTCACCTGCAAAATTATGGGTGCTGCATCCCTGGAAATGTCCAAGCCCCAGGCTGGGGCTTGTAGCAACCTGGTCTAATGGCACGTGTCCCTGCCCACGGCAGAGGGGTTGAACAAGATGAAATATAAGGTCCCTTCCCACCCAAACCACTATGGGGTTCCATTATTCTGTGCCTCAACCCTGCTCCTCCTCCCAGGCCCAAGAACAGGGCTTTACACGGGGTGCACATCGATGTCCGTGGAAATGGATGTGGGGCTGCCCTGGCAGGAGGAACCAGGCTGTCGTCCCCAGGGGACCGGGGATGCTGTTGGGGCAGATTTGGGGCTGCTCTCCTGAGGCTCAGGGCCGCTCTCCCGGAGTTATAGGATCCCCGTCCTGAGGTCCCAGAGCTGCTCTTCTTGGGGCTCGGGGCTCTCATCGGGGGTCACAAAGGTGCCGTCCCGGGGCTCTCGGCCCCCCGCGGGGCTGAGGCACGTCTCCCCGCCCCGGGGATGCGCGGAGGGAACGGCCCAGCCCCACCGCGGGCTCAGAGCCTGGCGGGCCCTTTAAGAAAGTCGAAACCCGAAAGTTCATCAAAGTTGACAAAGTTTTTCGTGGAAAGGAGGGGAAAAAAATAATTAAAATAACTCGAGCTCAACAACGAAAAAAACCCTCCCCGCGGTCCCGGGGGGCCGTGCCGGGCCAGGATTGGCGGCGGCTGCGGCCGGGGGCGGCCCCGGGCGGGGCAGGCGGGCGG
>VXBT01000873.1:127884-163537 GCA_013400235.1 Oriolus oriolus | reverse complement strand
GGGACAGCAGCGTGGCTGGGGAGCGGGGATGGGGCTGGGGCTGGGTCGCGGCGGCGGCGGCGGCGGGACCAGGGACGGGACGGCGGGGATGGAGCGCCAGGGTGTCGGGGACGGTGGATGAAGCGCGGTGGCGTCGGGGAGCCGGGGCTGGAGTATTGGGGATGGAGCGGAGCGACACAGGGGACCGCGGAGGCGGCACCGGGGCGTCGGAGAAACCGGGAAGGAGCGCAGCGCCTTGTTTGGGGAACGGAGGACCTGGCGTCAGGGCTGGACCCCGGGTCGTGGGGGAACCGGAGCCGAGATGCCCGGGCTGCTGCGGGCTGGGAAGCTGGGGCCGGACTGTGGGAGCCGGAGTACGGAGGTGTCGGGGAGCCGGTGCTGGAGTCCCCGGGCCGTCTCGAGAAGGGGCTGGGGCTGGGGCCGGGCAGGGCGAGTCTCCTGCTCAGCCCAGTGTCCCTGTAGCCCTGCGGGGCAGGGGGCTGGCAGGTCCCCTCTCCGTCCAGCGCAGCCGGTGCCCGTGGGCATGGTTTCCTGTTGCCGAGTCCCTGCAGCTGGAGGGCTCCTGGTCCCAGCACCGTTCTGCCTGTGTGGGCTGCACGGGACACGCTTGGACAATAGTGGAGGAACCCCTGCCCTGCTCCCTGTATGCTGGCAGCCTGGCTGGGGCTCGAGGACTGCGAGCTGACCTGCCGGCAGCCCCTTCCCCCAGATGCCACTGCAAGCCAGAGCCTGAATGCTGCTGGACTCAGGGCCAGGAAGGCTAGCAAGGGTTGGTTGTCTGTAGCCAGAGCCGAGCTTGCAGCCCTCCACATTCGCACTTTGGCTGTTGGAGCCATTGGCTGATGTTGTCACTGCACCCCTTGAGCAGGTATTGGCCTAGTGGGTTACCAGCTGCCCTCCATCTTGGAGAGGGCTCTGGAAGATGCCCGGCCTCGGAAACGTTTTGCTGCAGTCCTCCGCGCCTGGCCCTCAGGACTGGGGAGGTGCTCAGTCCCCTCCCCTCGCTGTCCTCCGTGCGCTCGCGCCGCCGCAACATGGCGCCTGGCTTGCTCCACCACCCACCGGGGCCGCGCGGGCCCCGTGCACCAGCTGACTTGGGGCCATCGTGTCCCCTGGGCTTCAACCCCGGCGAGGGTGACCTGAGTAACGGGGTGGAATGGATTGGCAGGTGGTGGCTGTAGCGATTCTGTCCCCAGCGTGGAGCAGGGCGTAGGTGGTGCGATGGTGCAGTGGGACGTGGATGCTGCTGGGGATGTCCCACTAGCACTGGGTGGCACTGGTGTGGGTGGGCTGAGAGCCAGAGCACCTGGGGCCCTGTGCCGCTCCCAGTGGAGGGAGGTTCGGTACCTGGGGGTTTCAAGGCTGTGCACGCGTGCGCAGAAGACTCAATGCGGCTCCTTGATCCAATTATTCACTGGCCTGCAAAGCTCCCCGAGGTCAATGTCACTTGGTGCATCCCATCCCAGTGGCGTTGTTCTAGCTGGGCTGGTGCCTCACAGGTGGTGGTAAGGTGAGCTCCTGGTGCTGGGCCAGAGCCGGTCTGTTCCCCACTGCCGGGTGGTTGTTTGGCAAGGCGGGTGCTGGAGCATTTCAGGAGCCTGGAAATCCTCACCCTCTGGAGAGGCTGGTCCTCTCAGGAATGGAGCTTAATGGCTGGAAAACTGAGTTAAAGTTGGCATCCCTGGGCAGTGGGCAGGGGTTCTGCTCTCCACTGTGCAGCCTCCAGGAGCATGCAGGGAGGAGGACGGTCTGTCCACCTTGTTGGGTGGTCTGTGGCCTCACTGGGTGTGTCTGTTACCCTGCACCCAGGGCTGCAGCAAAGCACCCACCACCTTGGTTAAGCTGGGACTGGTGGGGGGTCAATGTCCCAATCCCTGGCGGGATTACTGTTGGAAAGTCCTCTCTCCACCAGAATCCAACAGAAATAATGTTGTGGGTAGTGAGCACAGTTTGGGCTCCATGGTGGCTACCCTGAGCCTACTCTGAACGCTTGTTTTTCCAGTACCTCCTCCTGGCTGACCAGGAGCTGTTCCTCACTGCAGAAGCTAATGGAGGCATAAGGAGTGACCTTGTGTTCAGGATCCCAGCATGGTCTGGGGGCCCAAATTCTTGCCTAAAGCTCCCCTTGATACAGAGTGATAAATACATTCAGTGCAAAGTGGAATCCTTCGGTCCCAACATATGCAGGAGGGTGTGCTGGAATATTTTCCCACACTGCATGGATAACACTGCCAGATCCTGGCGCTGTGGACACTCCTCCATCCCCCCCGCCGTGCGCCTCTTTTGCTGCCTCCCTGAGCATTTGCAGAAGGGCGCCGTGTGCCCCAGATAGAGCGGGGCAAAGCTCCCAAATTCAGCCTTTCCCTTTATCTTATCTGCGAGCCCCTGGATCTTGCAGCCGCTTCCTGGCTGGTGACATGCGGAGGACAGGAATGCCTCTCGCTTCTCTCGAGGTCGTTAACGGGAATGTTAAACAAACAGGGCCTAATGTCAGTCCCTGCTGTTCCTCACCAGACACCTCCCCAAACGCGATCCCTCCCCACTTGCTGCTATCTTCTGTTTAATTTTCCAGGCAGCCGCCAATCTGCGTGGCAGCATCTGTCCTGGCAGTCCCAAGGGGTAGTGTGGGACGGGCAGCTGCCTAGGTGCTGCACTCCCACCCCTGTGGCAGGCAGAGCTTTTTCCAGCAGCTGGAGCAGCTTTCATGCTTCCCATGGACACTGTGTGTTGTGGCCATGGCTGTATTGCAATAAAACCCTGTGTGTTCACCCTGCTTTCTGGAGTGCCCGATGCAGACATGTTGGTTCTACTGTAGAGATTCATCCTTGCTCTCCCAGGAGGTCACTGGGAAGTCGTAGGTCGAGTGGGAGAAATCTGGAGCTGGCTGTGTGGGTGCCCTAACTGGCAGTGTGGTTATCCTGTGTGTCCTCTTGGCTGGTCTCAAGGGCCTGTTTGCAGCTCCATGGGTGGCTGCTGCTCTTGAGGTAGAGCTTGGGCATCCTGCACTGCTGAAGGTGGAAAGCATTAAATATGAAGTTGTGCTGGAAGAGCCCAGGTGAAGACCTGGCTAAGCTCTGCCAGAGAGGATCATCTTAGGAAGAAATACTTCCATGCGACAGGGTGAAGTCCTGGCACACGAGCATGGAGATGCCCCATCCCTGGAAGTGTTCCAGGCCAGGTTGGACAGGGCTTGGGGCAACCTGGTCTAGTGGGAGGTGTCTCTGCCCATGGCAGGGGGTTGAACGAGATGGGTCTTTAAGGCCCCTTTTAACCCAAACCATTCTGTAATTCTGTGATCTTCCCTGTTGGTCCATGGAAGGCTGTGAGCTAGAAAACTCTTGTGTTGGAGAGGCAAGAGGGCTCTTGGCTTCCAGACAACCTGCTCAGTAGCAAGTCCTTCATCCCTTTTTCCTTAGCTGCTGCACTCTGGGGCTGCCGGAACTGCCTGGGAATGCCGCTGGTGAGTGGGCTGTGTTATGTGCTGGATGCCTGTAGCACTTCATGGACTGGTGCCAGGCATCTCTTGACTTCTGTAATCTCTGCTTGAGTGGACCTAGATACCTCGTGCATGTGTGGATTCCAGCTCTGTGGCTGCAAACAAATAAGGTTAGTGTAAGTTCTGGAGTCAAATGTCTCCTCTGATGCTGCTTGTCGCTGTGAAGAACATAAGGCTGTAGTAGTTACAGTCACCACTCACTAATCCTCTTGTGCTTGGCCTGGCTAAAGCAGGATGGTGCCTCAGAGCTGTTTTCCTGCATCGTAAAAGTCCCCTAAGTGTTAGATGCAGCTTTCTGTCAGTGACAGATTGTTGGCTGAGCAGACACCCTGGAGTCACCACGCACACAGAGGTTCTGGGAACTGGTATGTTCCCAGACGTCCTCTTGGTCTTGAGTTGAGCACTGAGTTGCTCTGACAGGAGGAGGGATGTGGGAATCTCCCCGTTATCTCCTTGTGTCCTGGTGCCTGTGAATACCCTCTGAAGGAGTGTCCTTCTCCTTTCTCACTGTTTCAAATCTAAATTTCTTAGACACGAGTCTGAGCGTTGACATCCCAACTCAACTAGTTCCTGTGATGGGGTAACTTCTTTCTCCTGCCACCTGGGCTACTAAATGAGACCCAGCTTCAGAAATGAGTCTTCCTCCTTGGCTAATCTGAGGAGCTGCTAAGCAGAGCTTTCCCTACTTAGCCTCAGAATTAAGGGGTTTTTGGTGGTGCCTGTGGAAGTTAGGAAGGGCCAAACTCAAAGGTTCCCTTGTTAGGTCTCTGATCTCCCCTCACCAAAGTAGGAAGTGCCCTTTGAGATGTCTGGGAGGTAGCTAGGAGTAGTTCAGGCTTTGCTGTCCTTCCTCATAGCTCTGCTTGAAGATCTGTCACTGTGGGAATTCAAGAGTGACTCTTGCTGGAGCTGATGTGGAAGGTTGTGGAGTGAAAGATCCTTTGAGGTTGCTGGTCTTGGCCATGCCAAATCATGGAGACTTTGCTGCTTGGACCACAGAGCAATGAGCAATGCTGCTGCCTGTTCTGGAGCTTTGCCTGAAATAAAGGCTTCAGCTTGAAGCTTCACTGTGGCATGAGTGTAGAAGTGAGGTGGTCAGACCTCGTTACAATATTCAGCATCTTCCTGCACCATGTGAGATGGTGGAAACCAGGTTTCTCCTGCATGCCCAGCCCTGTGAAGCTGGACCCAATGAGGGGCAGGCCAGTGGGGGACAGCCCCAGCACTGGAGTTGCTGAACCTGGCCCATACTGAGGTGTGATCCTGAGCCAGCCCAGCACATCTGATGAGGAGGGAGTAGTGGCACCAGTTGATCATGCCCTTGGCACGGCAGAAGTGGGTGCTACAGGCTTGGCAAGGATGCTCTGGCCACTGCCGCACAGGGTCATGGTGTGCTGGGGTGGCTGGAAACCCGAGGGCCCAGTAGGTGGTCTTACCCTTATGGAGGTTCTCCAGCCCTGCTGCACAGCCCAGGAGGTGGAAATGTTTGACCTCCCAGTCTGCGATAGTGCCTTCCCTCCTGTGCTGCAGGTGGTGACAGGTTCTTGCATTGCTGTGGGGTCAGTCTTGGTATGTGTCCGTGGGTCAGAAGCTGTTGGCCTGGAGATGTGTGTCCTTCCCGTTTACTTCCAAGGACAGGAGGCCAGTGTCTCCCTCAACATGTAACTGCCCTGGGTCATCTGTAACAATGGCCTGAAGTGCAGTGTGAGCTATGGATTGGGAGAGAGCAGCCAGAGGACATGTTGTGGGTTAGGGTTGGCACTTCGGTCCATGTTTCGGTAGCACAGCCCTTCTCTGCTGCCTAGCAGCCCCGTCTTGCTAAGAGCTGGACTGATGCAATGTTAGCTTAGTCCTGTGGGTGGTTGTCATCATCCTGGTGTCCCCAAAGGTCTCCCTGTGTTGGGGACACTCCAGTAACTGCTGTCCACAGTGAAGAGCTGCTGTGAGCTTTCAGCTCTCCACCACCTGGGTTTTATGGAGTACTTGCTTGTCGGGCTGTGGAGGTACCTGATGTGCTACGTGGGGCTGGGGCATGGCCGTTGGTGTGCTGCCCCAAATTGGGCTGATTTGAGGAGAGATTGCTCTGTCTCTGGATGTGTCCTGGGAGGCACAGGACTGAAAAATGCCCAGGAATCGTCGTGTGGTGGGGTGAGGCAGATACAGATGTACTGAAAGATCTGAGGTGAGAATGTTTCTTGTGAGGGTCCTGCTTCCAGACCCATGTCTCCTGCCAGTTCCTCCACCCTGGGGAGGAACTCGTTTCACCACTGTCTCCTGCCAGGAGAACAGGTGCTTGGGTGTGGGTAGGAAGAGCTGGTCCATAGCAGGTGAAGTCTATGGCTCCAGCTGATGGTGACAGGTGTCTGCAGGTCCCTGACACCAGAGAGGGGCAGGTGAGAGTCTCCAGAGCCCAGGGCTTAGTGTGGTGGCTGGGTAGGGCCAGCGTGGATGTGAGTGTCCTGCAGCACATTGGCTGTGGCACTTGTGCCTGTCTCCTCTGGCTTAGTGGACTTCTTGGCAAGGTGAAAGGTGATGATGGCAACCTGAGGGTACTCAGCCAGTACCTCTCTGTGCTGGGGAGCTGCCTCATTGGACAGGAATCTCTTGGGAATTGTGGGGCGGACCTTTCCAAATGTTTCATCAGCTTTGAGCCCCTGTTGTGGTCCAAGCCCATCTGGGTGCCGTCCTTTCTATGAGATGCTGCAGAGGCACAGGTGACGGGACTTGATAGCAGGAGGAAGCATCCATGGCAAAGCCACACCAGCAGCGCTTCCTCTGCCAGGGCCAAGGTCTATTCTTGGGTGCTGTCCTGTTGTGCCTGGACTTATCAGCTCCCATGTGCTTCCTGCTGCCCCGGAGTGGGGGTGGTGCCTCTCTCTGCTTCCCCCTTGTTGGATTGTCTTCCTCCCCTGACCACAAGGGTGGCTGAGCCTCGCTGACATCCACTGCCTGATGTGGGGGAAGAGTGGTGCTGGGAGGGCCTGCTCTGGCTGTGAGCAGTGTGGAACACTGCAGCTTTGGGGACAAAATGCTGGTGCACTTGGGCTGGCTTGTGGTCAGCCTTCTTCCCTCTGGGCCAGCAGGATGTTGGTCCTTGTGTGCCTTTCGTGCAAAAGGCTGTTTTCGGAGGGAAATCCCTGAAGCCTGCCTTGCTTTGAGTGCTGGGGGAGGTTTAAGGCCCTCTTTCCCCTCTAGGGATGGGTGAACATCTTTCCAGAGGGTGGGAAGTTCTGTGCCTGCCTGGGGCTTCCTGGTTGGAGTGGCTCCCGGCCTGATCCTTTGCTGGGGCTCAGCGCAATCCTGCCTGAGGACACCGGAGCTCTGCTAGGGCTGAAATGGCAGCAGGCCCCCGGCTCTTGCCACCTCTCTTCTGATTAGTGGAGGGGAAACTGAGGCATGGAGCAGTGAAGTAGCCTGTTACAAGCCCCTTCTCTCAGGATCCTTGCCCCGTGGTGTGGAGGCTGCCCTGCTTGCCTGCCGAGCTGTCCCTCGCACAGATCGCACATCTCTCTCTCCCAGTTTCCTCCTCCCTTGTGGTTCCTGGGACTTTGTGCTGAGGACCAAAGCAGCCCCGGCCTGCAGTGGCAGGACTCTGCAGCCCCACGGCCCGTGTGGGACACCGAGAGGAGGATGCTGCCCCATTTTTCAGCCCCGCCACTGGACTGTGTGCGCTCCCCTCCCCGCAGCCCTGCTGTGCAAGCTCGCCGCCCCGTTCCGCTCCCGTGCCTTATAAGTCCCGGCTCCGGGGGCAGCCGCAGCCTCGCCGCATTCCAGCGGTCTCGCGTCAAGTGGCCCTGGCTATATCGCGGTGGCCGGGACCGGGGCTCTGTGTCTCCCTCTGGCCTCGCTGGTGACCCTGGATGCCAGGGAGGCACCCCACTGAGGTGCTCTCCCATGGGAAAAGCTGTGGCCCGTGTCCCTGAGCTCCTGGCGCCTCAGGGTGGCTGCGAGGAGTGGGGAGTGCCTTTGGGATGCTGTGGCACAGCTTGTCCCTGGCCTCAGCAGGATGGCATGGGGCTGGTGGCACAGGAAGAAGGCTCAGCGAACATACTGGTGTGAACTAGTGGGAAGTGGCTCATTTCTAGGAAAAACTGGCATGTGACTGGGGTGGCCTCCTGGAGAGGGGGAATGTCCAATGGCACAGTGTGGGGGAGGCATTAGAGCACATTCCTGCTGTACCTGTCCTCAGGTGTCTCTGAACCACTGCTGGTAAAGGCTTGTGTGCTCCAGGTGCTGGAAGTATGGATCCAGGACCAGGCCAGTTTTGGGGGCTGGAGTAGCCCAAGCTGTGCTGTGGGTGATGTAGTTAAAGGGCTGATCTCTCCAAAGATCAGCTCCTTGCTGGCTCCGAGAGGGGGATTCAGAGCAGTCTTCTAACAAAAAAACGCCAATTGCTGCAGCCTCAGGGGTTGGGTACCTGTGCCCTTGCATCAGACACTTCTGACATAACTCTTCCCTTTGTGGGCTACAGGGCAGCTCAGAACTCCCTTTTGGGAGCTCTTACTCCAAAGCAGCTGTGGCCAGGAGCTGTGGATGCTGTGGGAGCTGTGTAGCACAAGGCAGGTGCTGCTGCCTGGCTCCCTTGCAGCCTTGGTGCGAAGCTCCTGGCTGTGCTGGCACAAGATGTGTGTCTCTTTGGGTAGATGCAGCTGTGCAAGGACTGACACTGAGAACTCGAGGGCTAAATGGTTTGTCCTTGTCCCTCCCTCCCTCTGTGTGGGAAGCTATGTCGGGATCCTCCCTCTCTAAGAGATGGCCTAGATGGTCTTGTCCCTGCTGGCATGGATCCTGTTTTCCATGGCTCTCCTCCATCTCTGTCAGGTGTTTGGACTGGGGACATCCCCGGAGGGGCAGGGATGGGGAAGGGAGGATATTTTCTGTAGGGCCTGCAGCAGTGTGACCCTACTAGGCTGTCCTAGGTGAGAGCTGTTCTCTACCCTGCTTCCTTCCACGCCCATGTGCCCAGTTCAGATCAGTCCTGGGTGAGATGAGGCTGCTCTCATCTGGCATCTCTTTTCAAGTGGCTGGCAGCAGCACCTAAGAATGAACAGAAGAACATGGTATTCCTGGAGATCTGCTCCTGCTGGATATCTGGACATGTAGTTTGGCCCAGGCAGTTCCTGATCCAGCCCTGGATGGATATTTTTGATGGTGTTTTTGTTTGGTTTGGTGTTTTTTTGTCCTGTGCTGTCTTTTCCAGATGCACTGTTGGGAGGCCGGGTTTGGTGGCAGAGACTTGAAGTAGGGCAAATGTATTTTAGCAGAAGCTATCCTGTTGTGGCATGTTGAGTGTGAGGGCTGGATGCCTGGATTTGTCAGCCTGGGGTGGTACTACTGGACTCTCAAAGCCTGCAGGACTTGGACTGACTGGAGAGTCCCAGTTTGCTTAATCCACTGGAAGATGCTTGTCTAGACCCTATTGCCCTCATCTATGGTTTCCTCTCTTTGGGAGCAGGGGAAGAGGCTGGACCAGGTTGCCCACAGTACACAAGAGGCTCAGACTGGTGAGCTGCCTCCTGCTTTTCTCCTGTGGGATAACCCAGATCTCCTTTGCTTTATGCCTGGTGTTGGAAGTGAGCTCCCTCTGGCTTAGCTCACTTTGTCCCTTGAAAATATTGCTCAGGTCTCTCACCAGCCTCACCCTCCACTGAATGACTTGGTCTCCCTTTTTTCTTACCCTTCCCTATATCACTTACGGATGTGTTGAATTGCAGAGATCTTGTAAAACCAACCACTCGGTCTTGTCGCTTCCAACAAGCTCTTCTGAGCAAGGACTTCCTTAGTTTGTCTTGAGACCCTCTTTGGAGAGGTTGGCTGGTGGCATTTGGAATTGCCCAGGCTTTGGAGCAGTGGCAGCCCTTGATGGGTGCTGTGGCTTGGCTTTCTGATGCCTTTCCAGTGCTGTGGATGGTGACAAACAGGACTTGAAAGCCAAGGGAAACTTTCAGCCATCAAGAGAACATTTCTTGCTCCTGTCCTTGGCAGCAGCTTATGGGGCTGGCACTGGGAGCCTGTTGCCCCTGACAAAGAGCTTTCCTGGGCACCTGCCTTGCTCTGTTCAGGCTGATGTGAGGGCTCCCGCTCTGACTCCCCTTTCCCTGAGCCACCACGCATCTTCCATCCTGCCACGCCTGTCGCAAGGACTTACCAACTGACGCATCACAGGACCATTTAGAGACCCAGCAGGGATGTGGATTTCTATCTGCTCGGAAGAAACATCCATTCTGAGGGCTGAGCGCACTCAGATCCTGAAATATTGAAAAGGGACACTGCTTTCACATGGCTGAGGCACATGTGTGCCACCACACTCTGCAGTCCTCCCCTGCAAGAAATGGCCGTGGATCTTCTGGGAATGCACTGCGGGCGCTCTGTGGAGCTCATGCTGAAGTGCAAGCACTGAGGTCTTTGAGGCAGCCAGCAAGCCAAGAAACAGTGGCATTGTCCCCTCTGTCTGGGCATGGGGTGGCCTTGGAGTGGTGCCTTAAACCATCAGATGTGGGGCGGGGTGGTTGGGAAGCCTGTCAGACCAATCCTGGGCTTGGAAAGTGTTCCTGGAGTGCTCCACATAGCATCCTGCTTCCCAAGGCAGGGCAAAGCCAGAGTGTGTGGTAGAGCCATCCATGCTGAGGAGTCAGGGGAGGGGATGGGAAGGATGCTCTGGTTCTGCTCCTGAGATGTCCTGGGCCAGAGAAGGGCTCCTCACACTAGTGGAGGGCAGTGGCAGCCCTTAGTCTCAGCACGACCAAGAGCGCAGGAGCACCCCAAGCCTTTCACAATCACTGTCCATCCCGGGGGGCTTTACCCTGGGAAGGGCATTTGTCTGTGTTGGCAGGACTGTCCTGGGCACAGGAGCTCAAGGAGGTGAGTTTTCATCTATAAATGAGAGAAACTTCCCTGAGTGAAGGAGTCTTTGTCTGAGTGCCCCCAAAGAATTGCAGAGGCAGATGCTCCTATGTTTCCAGGTCTGTCTCCAGCCTAGGAGCAGGGCAAGCGTGTGCTGCTTACTTTGGTGGTAAAAGAGGTTTTGGATACAGCCTGCTCTGTCTGGGGAAGGGGAAATGGCTGAGCAAAACCAAAAATGTGGGAGCAGAGTCCTTCTGCCCTGCAAGTGTAGTGGGGCCACTCCATGCTGGAAGCAGGCCAGGAGATGAGTTCTGGCTCAGGGCTCCTGCTCCTTGTTAATAATGACAAGTATCTTCATGACCTCTGTTGTGCATAACTTCCCTTTCCAGCTCTGTGCTGATTTACAAGAAGTCTCTGCAGCTTCATCATGCTGCTTCCTATGGAAATAGTCTGCCAGCCAGTGTGCAGGGAGAAGGTGCTCATGGTGAGTCTGACTGTTGAGCAGAATTCTCCCCGGCTATGAGCCTTCAGCGCTTTCTTCTTCCTGGTTATTCAAGTGAACTATTATCTATAATTTTAATGGATTATCTATTTAAATCCTCCCCTGGCACTGTATTTTTTGCTTTGACATGAGTGTGTTTGGACTTGGTCCATGACTTGAACAGCGTGGGAAGAGCAGACACCTTCAGGGGTTTGGTGCAGCACAGCTGCTCTTGGCTGGGCACAACAGAACAACTGCTCTGAGAGCAGTTTGGGAGCAACTTCTGAAAGGTCTGAGGTGTGCTGGGGAAGGAGCTGGGATGGACCCAAAAATCTTCCTGCAGTGTTGTTTTGGGGCTGTTGCAGAAGTCAAAAGCTATGAGTGGGGCAGTGAGGTGTTTCTCAAAATTGAGAGCTGTCTTTGAATCAGTGATGTAATTGAAGTCCCAGGGTAGGTTGAGGAGAGGAGATCTAGTATGTGGTCTGTAGAAAGAGCTGGAGAGACCTGGCATTTGTACTGGTCCCTTCTGGACCTTTGGGATGTGTCAGACTTACCTCTTGTGGCGGTGTATGGTCTTTTCCAGTTTAGCCACCAAGGTCCTATCAGGCTGTGGGGCTGGTGTCCATGCCTTGATCAACCCAGGCCATGATGCCAGGGACTGAATTTTTGTAAAGGCCTCAGTCCTTTGAGGCAGGGACCAAAGGGCTGGGTGTGTTTCTTCCTGGGAAACGCTCCTGTAATGCAGGGAATGGTTAGTGGACCTTTGATCCAAGGCATCCTGTTCTTATTGCACTTAATCTTCTGAGCTGTTCTCTCCTGCTTGGGCACCAAACATCTCCCTTCAGTGCAGCTGGTTGGCCTCTCCCCTAGGTACGGACGCTGTTTGTCAGTGGCCTTCCTGTGGATATCAAACCCAGAGAGCTCTACCTTCTCTTCCGACCATTCAAGGTAAGAAGGTCTTCAGATCTGGTTTTTGGTGGCAAAGATGCTGTTTTGTGGATGACCTGGCAGCAGAGGTATGTCAGGGGAAGTAGGGACAACATGGGAACCTGAAGCCAGCATGGGATCCCATGGCTTGTGTTCAACTGGGAAACCTCCCTGGGAGCCTGCCATTGGAATTGTGCTGTCTCTAAGCTCAATGAAACTTGATTGGTCAACCCTGCTGCCCAACTGGACCAGCCCTTCCTTGAGGATGTGTCCTCATCCCCCAAACTCCATCCTTCTCTAATAACCACACAGACTGTCTCTGGGGAAGTAGGGTTCCCTTGTCTGCACTCCTCTAGCACAGGGTGGGTGCTCTGCTTTCCCTAAGCACTAGCTGGGGCAGGGTGCTCATCTTTGTAGCTGGGTGAAGAGCTAGAAGAAAATGGGATGCCTTCCCAAAGGGCCAGGATGGAACAGCTAAAACACCCGCTCTGCCCCCAGCCTTCTCCACTGGTGGAAAAGAAGTGTTATTGTCCCTGTTCCTGCTGCGGCCCCTACCTTATGGAGGGCTTGGTGCTACAGGAGCTCCTGGAGCTGTTGTGTTGTGTCTTGGTTGTAGCGTGGCCTCTTCAGGAGCCTGACACTGACTTGCTTTCTTCCGTCCTGCAGGGTTATGAAGGGTCACTGATCAAGCTGACTTCAAAGCAGGTACCTCCTCCAGCCTGTGTATTTTTTGCTTTTGCTAGAAAACTGGACACGCCAGGAGGGGAATGGGGAAAAATCCCATTTCACTGTGTAAAGCACTGTCTGGGCCAGCACCAGCCACACAGTGGGGTTCTACTAACCCAGCATGTTCTGAATGCTTCCATGTCTTCTCTTGCTGCCCTGGGTGAGACCTGAGGCTTCAGCCTCAACCGTTTGTGCTGCCATCAGCCTTCCCCACTCCCCTGCTGATCAAGGCTGGGGTACCCATGCTGGGAGCTGTCAGGGTGAGCAGTGTTCCCACATGTAGGAATGCCAAAGCATTTGTGGTGGGAGCAGGTGCAGAGCAGGGATTTTGGGCCAATGACCCAAGCTCTGCTTGAAGCCCCTCTGCAGCTTAGGGTGGTCTCTTCTGCTGGTTGTGTGGGGCAGAGGGGATGGCAGGGCAGCCTGAGGAGCTGGAAGAAGCTTCAAAGCTGAAATCGGTGTTGTTTCTTTTAGCCAGTGGGTTTTGTGACCTTCGACAGCCGGGCTGGCGCTGAAGCAGCGAAGAACGCCTTGAATGTGAGTACCCAAAGTGTCGGGGGGCTGGGGGCCACATGCCTTGCTGGACCCAGAGCTAAGGGCAGGGAAGGGGAAGGGTCTCCCAGCTGTGCCCTTGACTATGGAAGTGAAATGGTCCTGCAGCATCCCACCAGGGAAGCAGGAGAGCTGTTCAAAGCAGACATCAGCCTGGGCAAATGGATACAAGCAGTCTCCATGTAGTTTTTGACCACTGGAAGACAGCTCCAGGGCCTCTGAGGGTGTGGGGAACTGCTGTGACTCAAGAAAATATCTTGAGGATGGTCATCATGGAAGTGACATGCGAAATGATCCCCATCCTGCAGGAGTGTTGGAATCTGGTCAGCAAGACATGGTTCTGCTGTGCTGTAGAACTTGCCTTGGGCTTTGTGGCACCTGCTAGTGCCTCTGCTCAGGCTGGCAGAAATTGTAGTGGCACCACAGATGAGTGCTCCCACATAGATGGGGGTTATTCCAACTCCAGTATAGACAGGGTTATCCCAGCTCCAGCAGACAGACCTTTCCTGACCCGTGTTGGCAGCCACGCCTGCTATAGTGGTTGGTGAACTGCATGTAAGGAGCAGAACTGTGTCCCTCATGTTGGAAGCAGTGGTCCTGGGCCAGGTAATGTAAAAATAAAAGCACATGGGAGCTTGAGTGTTGCAGTGCGGTGACAAAAATCTGGTCATGTGACTGTAGTGTGGTGGCCTTGGTTCCCCAGTTGGGCTTTGCTCCATGAATAACCATAGCCTGTGCTTCGACTGGAGCTTCACCTCTGAGAAACTCCTGTACTCTCTCCTGTGACAGGGCATCCGCTTTGACCCTGAGAACCCCCAGACCTTGCGGTTAGAATTCGCTAAAGCCAACACAAAGATGGCCAAGAGCAAGCTGATGGCCACACCAAACCCCACCAACATCCACCCTGCCTTGGGCGCACATTTCATTGCACGGGACCCCTGTGAGTATGCTGGGAGGGGCTTGGAGGTCATGGCTCCAACCTGAGAGATGCCCAACTCCAGGAATGATGCCAGGGTGGAAAGGAACCCAGATGCACCTCTGCTCTGCCTGAAATCTGCCTGGGGTGGGGAGGCCAGCAGGATGTTGGAGCCACGGGAGAATAACAGGCATCTGGCCAACACAGACCTGTTGAGACATGAAAGTTGGATTTGGTAGCTCAAGTGATACCATAAATCCTTTAAAGCATCCCTAATTGTGAAGCGTAAAGGATGAGTCCTGTACCATCCCCCTCTGTGTGGCCTGGTGGGGTGTGTAGCCCCACTGAGGCTCATGGGGTGACCTGTAACGTGGCTCTGAGCCCCCTGTCCCCTGTCCGGCATCCTGTGGCACCAGCCCTGTGCTGCCTGTGTGGACCAGTCTGTACAAAGCCCATGTGGGGCTGTGATGCACCACATTCCTGGCTTCTCCTGGCGAGGCTGGGAGGCTAGAGGAGCACCTGTGCACACAGATTTTATACCTCACCAAGAGGGCAGTGCAAAGCTTTAGCCTGGGGTGGGGAATCCGGAGCCTGTCCCAAAACAGGCTGTTGGGGCCAGCTACTGAGATGCTGTCCCCTTGTCTCCTCCTCCTGTCTAGATGACCTGACTGGAGCGGCTCTCATCCCAGCGTCCCCGGAAGCGTGGGCTCCCTACCCGCTGTACACCACGGAGCTGACCCCTGCCATCCCCCACGCCGCCTTCACGTACCCGGCGGCCGCTGCAGCGGCCGCTGCTCTTCACGCTCAGGTGAGTCACTCCCCGCCTCCCGTGCCAGGCTGGGCCCTCCTCTCTCCCTGCCACGGCGCTCTCATTCCCGCGGTCTCCGCTTGGCCGCTCCGACCCTGGCCTCTGCACCCTGGCTCCTGGGCAGAGCCTGCTCCCAGCTGCAGGGCAGGGGCGCCCAGCCCCTAACCAGCCCGAGGGAGGGGTCTGTGTGGCCGAGAGCAGGCAGAGCTGGGTGATGATTTCTGGCCTTGCAGGTCCAGCCCGCTTTCCCACAAGGGGCAGGTGGGTGGGAGGAAGTCAGGGCTCAATTTCTGGCTGGCCTTGTTGCTCCCCATGGCCAGAGAACTACATGAGGGACTGCTGGGAGGAAACACTCCCTGCCAGCAAGTAACATAGCCATGAAATGTCATCCCAAGTCACAGCGAAAGCAATGGGCTTAGCTCCGTGCTAAACTGAGGGGCTCAGCTGGGACCCCGTGGGCCAAATGACTCAAACACTTGCAAAGCTGGAGGAGGGTGTCCTGCAGGAGATGAATGACTAGAGCCTTGCCAGAGCGAGAAACTGTGATGGAACAGGGTGTTAGCCCCCCCTGGGTACAGGCTAGTGAGAAGGGTCATTTCATGCACGGGCCTCTGGAAGTGCAGGTGGTGGTGCAAGCAGCTGCCTAGTGTCCCAGGGTTTGCTTGCTGACAGCTGGGGATGTAGGGATGCCTGTACTGGTCTGACACTGGGATGCTTTAATGTACAGACCACATAAAGTCCTTGAAACCATGAACATCCAAAGGGAAAGCCAAAACAGAGTAGCAGTGTCCTAATCCCAAGTTAAGGTGCTTGGCTTGAAGCACTTGTCCAGGAGAAGCTGGAGCCCCTGTCCCCACCCTGCTCAGTGTGGCCAGCCAGCTGTGCTCTGCCTGCTTCCATCTCTGCTCCTGTAGTGGTGCCATGGGGGACTGGGGCAGTGGGACTGAGCATTGGGGCTTAACCTCTGCTCTCTGCCCTGCCAAGCAGGGTGTTGACTCCTACTCTTCCCTGCTTAAATGGAGAGGAAGAGGAGCTGTGTCCTCTCACCTTGCTGTCCTGGCTGGCAGTGAGCTATGTTGGCCCTTGGGCATCCCGTTGCTTCCCGCAAGCTTTGTGATGGTAACTGCCCAGCTTCAAACCAAGCTTGCTTCCCAAATGCCACGTGGAGTGGGTGCCAACTCCCGTCCTCTGTCCTGCCCCTCTCACACCTGCAGGCCTCTCCTGCTTCTGCCCTTCTACAGGTGAGCTGGTGTTGGGCTGAAGCTCCTGTGGGGTAGGGAGAAGTACCAGGTACAGGAACGTTCTTCCAAGGACCTCCAGAGCCAGGCTGGTTCTTCACTGGGAAGGTTGTGCTTGCTGGTGTTTTCCAAAAGTTGGTGGTGGTGCCCACAACTACAGGGCTGTGCTGTGCTCCTCAGTGGTCCAGGAGAGAGGTGTCTTCCTGCCCCTTGTGTGTGTAGGGTGGTGGTCAAAGTTGAATTGTCCCTGGAAGGCAGGACCAAGAAAAAACCTCTCTGGCCTGTCTGAGGTGGCTGAGGGAAGTGAAACTTTTACTGCAGTTTCTTCCAGGATGGTTGTTGGTGACTGTATAGGACCTTGAGTGTGAGGGGTAGACACCAAAACTTTACAGTGCATGGTGGGGGAGAAAACTCTGCTCTTGTGGAGTGGAGAGTATTAAGGAGGCTTTCAGCTACATTTTTTTCCCTCCAGGGTCTTAGTTCCTGCCCTCCAGCTGGTGAGCTACTGGTTTCCAACGAGGTTGTCTGGCCTTACCGTAAAACCCTGAGGAGCTTCCTGCCCAAGGGGGTCCGTGGGTGGTGATGCTCCTCTAAGCTTTAGGGAGCCAGTGCAGCCCCTCCAGGCTGTGGCTGGACCCAGCTCTTTTCCAAAGAGGCTGCCAGGCAGTCCCAGCCGCTCCTGGCTGTGCTGAGCTGGTGCTGACCCCGCAGGGGCACGTCCTGGCACAGGATATGTTACCAATAAAATTTAGTGGGGTTAAACATTACTTGTGCTGGCAGCTCTGGGCTGGAGCCCTGTCCTTTGCAGAGCTGAGGGTGGAGCACAACAGGGAGATGACTTTTGCTTGCAAACTGGGCTAAAATCTTTGCCCTTAGTCCCGGTGTGCTGAGCCCTCTGCCCTCACTAGGAAGGGCTGGCTCACTCATGGGCTGGGCTCAGAACAGCCACAGTTCTTCCTCCTGGTGGACTGGTGTTGGCTGGAGTGCATCCATGGAGATGGCCAGAGCTGTAGCAGCTCCGTAGTGGTCAGCCTTGAGGCAGGCAAGAAGTTGGAGGCTGTAGCTAAACCAAGATCTTGTCACAAGAGATTTAAACCTGAAGGGCTCATCCTCTTGCAGCGCTGGGCTCAGCAAGGGGGAGAGGAGGTGGCCTGGCCTGGCCTCCTGAAGAGCTGCCAAGAGGGCTGGCAGGAGGGATGAGGGGCAGGAGGTGGTGAGAGGCTGGCCTGGCCTTGGGAACCCTTGGTAAGCCACTCCCAGCCAAGACTGATGCCTGCTCCTCCTGGCACGTCCATGCCTCAGTGATGTTCTGGGCAGGCACCAGGCTGCTGTAGCTGTGACTGTGGCCTGACCCTGCCCCACTGGGGACTCCGCTGACTTTAAGATTGTCCCATCTGCCTTCCCTCCCTCCCTCCCACCCTCTCTCAAATCCCTCCTTTGATGTCCCTAGTGAACTCCAGCCATGATGCCAGCGCAGGCTAGCCCCGAAGCTCAGAGCTGTCCCTGGAGATGGGACGCCCTAGTGATGCCTTATTGCAGCTAGTGGAGTGGCTGTACTACAGCTCCATTCCTAGAAGTGTTAAGCATGATGGCAGCCACATCTGGAAAGACTGGTAAGGTAACCATCTCTCCTCCAAGGTGCACCATGGGATTTGCAAGCTTCTGCCCATCTCTGTAGCCCGTATCTCCCTGGCAACCCAGTGCATGGGCCTCACGCTACCCACCCACCAGAGCCTGGGGAATGAGATGCCAGGCCTTCTTTCTAACCCACATCTCCAACTTGGCAGCACATGACATGGCGCACACAGCATGGCACCATCTTACGTCAGCTCCTCCCAGCTGAGCCAGGCTCGGCCAGGCCCCGCCGGTGGGAGGGGAGCAGCCCGGTTGAGCCGGGGCAGAGACCACCCTGCCACTCGGCCTGAAAGAAACCTGGTTTCTCCCCAACTTTGACCCTTTGAGGGCAACCAGAAATACACCTTGACCTCACTCCTGGCACACGGTGGGGGAGGTGAGTGACATGGTAGTGATAGCACACGACTAAATTTTAGTGGGCACCTTAGACAACGTCACTTGCCGGTCACTTTGTTCCAGAATCGCATACCGGGACAGACCCTGCCCTTAATCATGGGTCTAATCTCACCTCTTTCCTCTCCAGTAATGGAAACGGTGCCAGTTCCTACCTGGAGCTTGGCTTCTCTCTTGCAACCTGAAATCACAGGCAGGACACGGGTGGTGTGAGCTGTACTGGTGGGAATCGGCAGCCTGGAAGAGAGGGGAGTGGTGTAGGAGACTGGGAGCTTGGGAAGAGGGAAGGGCCTGCGACTAGTTGGCAGGGGGATGGTTGATGTTTGACTGAAGGAAACGAGCCCTGGTTCAGTTCTCCCTGCAGTGGTTCTGAGCAGAGTTTTTTCCTCACTCTGTGGAAGTGATGATGGGAAAAGAAGCCACCAAAGATGAGGGCCCAGGTCTGCCTTTGCCCTTGGAAAGCTGTGAGGTGCAAAGATGTGCGGAGCTGGCCTCCTGGGAAGATGGGAAGAGCTTGACACAGGCATAGACAATGATACAGCTTGTCTTGTTCTGCTTGGTCCTGGTAGACAGGTCCATCCATTGCTGGTGGGATGGAGTTGGGCTACGTTGTGTCTCTGAGGTGGAACCACTGTTTTTGGGGTGCCTCTAAGGCAGGCTCTGAGTGGGCAGCAGGGGATGCCAGGGCTATCCCTGCAAGAGATGCTTCCAGCCGTGGCAGCACCCATGAGGACAGGACTCTGCTCTGGGCAGGACTTGCCCTGGGAAGCAGGGGCTAGATACAGGATTGGCTCATAAGAACATGGCCATGTGGTGCTGCTGGGGTCACAGCTGATGTGTTGGGTACCTGGAGCCCTGGAGACCCTGGTGAGTGCTTCCAAGGCAGGCAGCCAGGTTAAGGCCTGAGAGCACAGAGATGCCAGTCTTTTTGGGAGCAGGCTGCCCAAGGTTCCCTCGAAGCATCCACTGGAGACCTTGAGGCGATGGCAGAGCTGGGTCTCTGCTTCTGGGACCTGTTGCAGTGAGTGGTGGATGGAGGGAGCTGTCCTGGATTGTGGTTGTGCAAGAGTCGGGAAGGACCTTGGGACTTCCTAGCACTGGGTTGAGGCTGATCCCACTGATGAAAGCAGAGGTCAGTACTCCAAACCCCCTTTCCCTTGCAGCTAAGCTGACAGACCCTCCCTAGACTGGAGGCAGTGATGAATTTTCTGTCCCTAATAACTTGTTGTCTGTTTGTTGGTGCTGTTGTGTAGGGATTTCCCAGGATTATTTCTCTCTGGGCAAGCTCTGTGCTTCCCAGAGATGTGAAGCCTCTTCAACATGTTCACGGTTGTGGTAACTTCCTAAACTACAGTGACTTAGTGGTGGCATAGCCGGCCAAGCAGCCCCAAGCCAGCAGTTCCCTCCTAGTCAGGGAAAAGCAGGCAGGAGATGCTCCGAGCAGAGGATGCTGCTGAGTGGCTGTCCTCACTAAGTGGTGGGTGAATGGGACTGAAATGCTGTCAGGAGAGACTTATGGCCAGCAGTGGCTCTCCCTGGCTGGCTCAATGCAAAAGAAAGCAGCACAACTTGCTGGAAAAAGGGAAATGCTTGTTTGCTGCAGTCTGAGAGAGGCGTGTGTCTCCCTGAGCCGTAGAGGTACAAGGCATTGGATTGATGGATGGATGCATGCCTGTTAAAACATTCCAAAGCTAGAGGATGGATCAGTGCCTGTCTTTTCCCACGTGCTCCTCGCCCTGGTATGGGATGATGTGCTGATCCTCCAGCTCTCCCTCACCAGAGCTGCTCAGGGAGATGCACGTGCTCGATCCCACTGCGTCTGGTTTTCCTTGTGGTGGGCTGAGCTGCTGTGGTCCCACACCTCATTGTGCCCCCACAGCAGCCCCCTGAGGGGCCCTCCAGTGGGTGGCCTGGGTGCAGTGCCTGCCGCTGGGGCGGGCGAGTGTCCAGCACACACCAGTGGCTGAGGTGCTGCCTGTGCTGTCCTTGCCTGCCTGGGTCACGTTCCCACTGGCCGTGTTTCCAGCTGGAGCAGAGCAGCTCTCACCGGCCGCCAGCGGGGGCTGCCCGGGGCTCGCACCCGGTGACCTGTGGCGCTGCCTGCGAGCTGCTCGTGGCTCACCAGGCTGAGGATCTCAGCAGCACCAGTGAAGATGCTGCTCTGCACTCCAGCAGCTTGGCAGCAAGGTGCAGCTCTTGGACGTGTTAGTTGGATCCTACCAGCTCCCGGGAGCACAAGGAGTGCTTTGTCCCTGCCTGCACCGGGAGCCTTTCTGATCCCTGGGGACCATTCCAGCTGTAGAGATAGATCAGAGCTCCGAGGGTTGCTGGGGCTGGCTGCAGACCTAGAGGTAATTAAGGAGGAAAGGCAGGTCCTCCAAGCCAAAGGTGGTCTGAGGAGGGACCTGCGTACTTGGTCCTTGCTTCCCCTCTTTCCTTCTGAAGGATTTGCTCTCCATGAGGATGGCGGGCAATTGGATACCTAAATTCTGAGGGCAGCTGGGAGAGACAAAGGAGGTTTTGACAGAGGAGAGTGAAGCTCTGATGGGGTGTTTCTCTGCCCCATTTATAATTTCATTGTGATTTTTAGGCAGCTGCTGGTGGTGTGCTGCAGAAAGGGAGAGGTTCCTGGCCTCTGGGAGGTGGCAGGCAAAGGCACACACTTCTCCTCTCCAGCTGTTTCCTGGGACAGATGTTGAAGGCAGCAGCATGAGGCCGCTGCAGTTGGCCAGCAGTGGCTGCCTCGTCCCTGCGAGCAGGAGATGTTTCTGTGGTGGGACCAGACTCCTTTCCAACTATGAGCTAATGCCTCTCCAGAAACAACTGTGTCTCTTCCAGTAAAAGCCTCTCTTGCTCTGCTTTCTTCACCCAGTGCTGGACATCTCCGTTAGTTCTCAGCTTCCTCCCTGACGGATGTAGTATTTTGAGGGGTGTGAAGAGAAAACTGCCTTGGCAAGTGCCTAGAGTGTCCTCTTGGCTGTCTGCTGCCTCCGATCCACTGCTTCCAGTGCTTTCTGCTGGCTTCAGGAACATCCTTCCTCCTGAGTTCCAGCCTCAGCCCATCAAACCCTTAATCCCTCTGTGGGCTGAAAGACCTGGCAGGTCATTCCCTGGCCCTGCCGGTGTGTCAGAGCCTTGGATTGTACCCAGGATTGTCACATCTGTAGAAGCTTCTGCTGGGCTCCAGGCTGAGCCCCTCTGAATGCAGGGCTGAGCTAGTGGTCTGTGGGGCCACGGTGGGTCAGGCTGGGTGGCTTTGGTGTGTGAGCATTGGAGACCTGCAGGAGGAAGGCAAGGAGGGGCGGTCCATTGCAGTGAGGGTTTGTTAGCACCAGAGCTACGAACAGTGCATGTTTCAAGAGAAAACCGGGACTTCTGTTGAAAGTGGAGGTGCTGAGGCTCTGCAGGTGGGCCACAAGGTGGCTCTGAGGACAGGATGGAGGGCCACCAGGCTGGGCTGTACTGGCTCGTGCATGGCCTGGCCAGGCTCGCGTGGGATGGAGGCGGCTCTCAGGGTTAAGCACTCGCAGCCTTGTGAACGAAGGGGGAGTTTCCTGTTGCTGCCGGGCAGGAGGAAACTGCTTCCAGCTGTCGAGGGGAGGGGTGTGGAGTGGGAGACACTGGCCAGGGAGGACGGCTGCAGACTAGATGTGGCTCTGCTGAGCAAGCACCTCCTGGTGACAGGGCTTGGGGGGAGCAAGAAACGCCTGTCGTTGCTCTGGCAGCTGCTATGGTGGCCCTGTAAGTTGTCAGTGATGCTTCTGCCCATTCCAAGCCTTCCTGAGTGGTGTCTGTGCACAGTGTGGTGGCCCTGGCTGGGCAGCAAAGGTCCCTCTCCCAGGCCAAAGGAGAAGTGAAAACAGGCTGTGTGTGGCGCTTTGGTCCTGGCACTAGATGGGACCCCTCGCTTGGGTGCTGGTAACATCCGTGCCCTTGATTCCTGCAGCTGGACTGACCAGGATGCTGTGTCATGAAGTGAGGTATGGGGCCAGCTGGAAGCTGATTTAGTGGCACCCACTTGCCTTGTGAAGGTGTCTGGCAAGAGTCCAGCAGATTGTGGAACCATGGAATGGTTTGAGTTGAAAGGGATCTTAAACCAATCTCATTCCACCCCTATGCCATGTGCAGGGACACCTTCCACTGGACCAGGTTGTTCCAAGTCTTGTCCAGACTGGCCTTGTTCTGAGCCAATGAGAGGCTCCTGTGAGGACAGAGCTTCTGCAGACTGGCAGTGCTCCTTCAGGAGCCATCTCCTGGAGAGGGACTCGAGGCCCACAGCTCATGTGGCTGCAGTTCCTGGCATCGCAGCCCTCTCGTGCCTGTGGGGGGAGGACTTGGCTACTGCAGGCAGCAGTGCCGAGGTTGTGGCGGTTTGCTGCACGTCTCTGCACATCCTTGGGAGAGGAGCATCTAGCCAGGCTTGTGTGGGTGAGGGGATAGCTGTGCCAGGATGAATGGGGCAAGGGGAATGGCTCACATGGGGGCTCCAGGGGCTTTTCTGCCACTTTTCCCCCCGTCTTAGAGCCAAGTCCATCGCGTTGGTTCTCAGAGCCCTGAGCGTACTGAGGCTGTGCTTCTCTCCTGGCAGCTGGGGAGGGAAGAGCAGGGGGTGGCTGCTGTGCTCCAGCAGCAGGACCAAGCTCTAGTTGCTGCTCCAGCTGCTGGATCCATGCTCAGTCAAGTGGCACGGGCTTGTCTCCTGCTGCTCTCAGGCTTGGAGCTGCTGATGCAGCCCAGCTGGACACACTGGCCCTGCTGACCAAATGGGATCATCTGGATGTCCGAGACTGTGGGGCCGGATGTTGCCAGCTCGCTGTGTCTCCTAAGGGGCTGGAAAGTGTCTGTTCAGTTACTGTCCCTTGTTTGCTTGTTAGGTCCCCATCCAGCCCCTTCCTTGGCAAGGAGCAGGTCTGAGAAAGATGTGGCAGCAAGCACCTGCCAGGGAAGCCTCCAAGTCTTGCTGGTTTGCAGCTCTGCCAAGTTCTCCCCATGGTGTGGTTTGCCTGGAGCCACTCCTGGTAGCAGGTTTGGGGCTTGGAAAACTCCGTGGGCCTCTGCTGTAGTGGACGAGCAACTTCTTCCCCCGTATATATCCTGTAGAGGTTGTCTGGTTTTAATGTGTGGTCTTGAGATGCCTCCTTTGGCTGGATGAGGGTGGAGCTACTCAAGTAGTATTTGGAGCTCACCCTGGAGCCTCCTTTCCCATGCTGGAGACACCTTTGCTCCATGGACCTTGCACATGGCTTGAAGGAGCTGAAGGTCTGTGCTCTGCTTGAGGTAATCCTGCGTCATGGACTTCTGCCGTGGCTTTCTTTTCCAGATGCGCTGGTATCCTCCCTCTGAAGCTACCCAGCAAGGATGGAAGTCTCGTCAGTTTTGTTAGTTCGTTAGTAAGTAATTAATTACTTTTGGAGTCAGGTCTTTGTCGTGCTCTTCCTTGGGCTCCTTGGACTCTCGTGGGGAGGAGGGTTGGGTGCTTGGGCTCAGCCCCACACACCCACCCAAGGATGTGGTTGAGTTTCCCGGATGGGTGATGGGAGCAGGGAGACCCCCCGAGCCCTAGGGTGGGGAGGGGGCCGTGGGACACACTCAGGACACAGGTCCAGCTGGCCCTGCTGACCGCGCTGCTCTCCCACAGTGTCTCCCCTCGGCTTGTGTTCCTCCTCCCTGCCTCTCCGCAGAGGGATGTGCCAGGGACGATTGCTCCGACTCTTCTGGGTTTGGTTTGCGGCCAGCAGACAACGCGCCCGGCCCCGCCACGCTGCCCCTGGGGCTGCCAGCACCCCTTTCCCCGGACTGTGAAGCTGCCGCGGCCCCGGCCTCGGGCTGTGTGCTGCCTCCATCCCTCTCTCCATCCATCCCTCCGTCCCTCCCTCAAGCCATCCCCAGGACCTCCTCCCTGACCGAGCTTTGCCATCCGGCTGCACTGAAACCCAGCCGGGGGCTAGGTCCTGGGCTTCCCCGGGCCCGCCCTGCCCCGGGGGCAGCTCGGCTGAAGGAATCGAAAGGCAAAATGGGTTTTGCATGTTTTCTGGCATGAATTAAAACACTTAACTTGTGTCTGTGTGAGTGTAAGTTTGTTTGTTCTAGCGTTTGTGTAACCGTTAGCAACAAGTCTTGGCCCAACGGATTGATCCATCAAGGTTTTCCTCTTGCTTCGGTGAAGACTTGGCTTTGAGAAATACTAACTGTCCTTGTCTCACCCCTTCTCCCACCTCCACCCTCCCCTCCCCAGGATGACCAGAAAAATTTGAAAAATGGTTTGTTTTTTGTTTTTTTTTTTGCCTTTTTTTTTCAAAGTATGATGCACTGTTTTTTTTTTTTTTTCTCATCCATTCTGCTCTGGTTTTAAAGTCAGGGTTATTATATTATTTTTTTCCTTCTTCAGACTTCTATATATAGAACAGCTGTAAAATATCTAACCTCTTTTTTTTTTTTTCCCCACATCCTTCTGATTGGAGAGCATCCAGTCCTGCCAAATAATCATCCATCCTTATGGGAATACCGAACAAAAAAAAAAAGTATGAGTATTTTTGTACCATGTGTAATAAGGAAATATTTATGCATCATAAAGAATTTCTTGTGTGTTTGTGTGCAATTAATTATTATTATTATTAAAGAGAAATTGTAATCCTGTAAGATAAGTTAATGTTTAGTTTAAAGCTTGAAAAAGAAGGGTTGTCTTCTGTACCAATGATTCAGTCAGGCATAGTAAACAAGAAATTGTGCAATTTTTGTTTTAGCATCTTATTGCTTGGTATTGAAGTGCTTTAAGTATTATCTGACCATGGCTGTCTCGCTTGTATTAAAAGATTTGAGAATAAGTTGCTCTATAATTGCTGATCCTATGAGAATGTGAAACTGGATAATATATGAAATGCAACAAAAAAAAAACCCCAAAAAACCCAGAGGCTGCTGTGACTTTTTCTGTGGTCTTGGGTGTTTTCTTGTGGGAATGGTGTGGGATGCTTCAGGCCCAGCCTGGCCCCTCCCTGGTCCCGTTTCCCAGGCTGGAAGCATGCGGGCTGGTTTGGGATGCAGCTGAGGACGGGAGATGGGATCTTCCCTACCCTGCTGGGAGAAGGGCAAGTCCTTGCCTCTACGTGTACGTGTTGGGGGGGGTTGGTGGTGCTGAGCTCTGCTGGAGGCAGTCCTGAGCTTTTTTGGGTGTTTTTGTTCCCCCTCCCAGCGCCTGTGGAGGCTGAGGGCCTCTCCTCTGTGCCAGCAGTGCAGAAGGAGATCTCCATAGAAGGCAAACGTTCTCCGTGGCTGGAGCATCGCCTCACGCCTGCCCAGCTCCTGCCCTGGTGCCTGGGCTGCCCAAAACTTTTTTGTGGCCTTATCTGTACCCGCTGGAGCAGCTGTGGGAACAGCAGTCCTGGGGCAGGGGTGGTTGTCCCGGTGGGAATCTCCATGCGGGGGCCAGGGGCTCTCCCTGCTGTGTCTCAGGAGTCCCCATGGCCTGGCTCGCTGACCCCCGCGCTGGGGCACTCCACAGCCCTCCCACGCACCTTCCCGCCCCAGGGATCAGTGTTTTCCTCTCTCCCCAGGCCTTCGAGGGCAGCGCTGAGGGAAAGCAAGGAAAAAAATTAGAAAAAGGCAGGTCTAAAAATAGCCCCGCTGGCCACCGTGCCTGGGAATGGACTCGAGCGAGCGCTGCTGCTCGGGGAAGTGACTCGCGGTGGGGCTGCGGGCTGCCCGCACCAGAGCAGGGCTGCCAGCCCCTTCCCATGGGATCCCCCCGCCCACCGCCCCGGCTCTTGCCTGCATCCCGGCTCCAGCCCCAATCCCAGATCCAGTGGGCCGGCTCTTCCCTGCTGGGTCTGTCCACATCTCGCAGCTCTGCTCACCTGAGCGGAAACACCCCGGAGAGCAGCGGGGCCTGGTGATGGGAGCGTGCAAGGCTTTAAATTATAGAGCAGAATTTTTCCTGTTCTTTTTATTTTTTTTTTTTTAAAGCCTTTAGCACATGCATTAACATGGCCAGGCCATGAATAATTTACGCCCAGCTCTATTAAGCTTTTACACTGGGACCCGCTCGCCTCGTAGCTAAAGTAGGTCACGTCTGCTCCGAGGGTCCCCGGGCGTCCCTTCCCCGGCCGGGGCCAGGCCGGCGCAGGCGTGTGGACACACGTGTGCCCCGGAGCCACCCCGGCTGCTCTCGATGGGGTCCTGCTCAAAGGCACGCTCTGGGAAGTGATTTCGGGACAGGCAATGCCTCCAAAATATCCACATCCCCAGACAGGATGAAGCTCTAGGCGCAGGGAAGCTCTGGGCGGGGCACGAGCTGTTGGCATCACCAGGGAAAGGCTGCAGTTCACGGCACCTTTGGTCCTTGTGCTGCCTGGGCATGTTGGCTGATAGCCAAAGGACAAACCTACCGGGGAATAGGGAAGATGACAATGAGGCTGGAAGAAATGCAGGGGAAAAAGGCTGCTTTTGTCATGCTTTCATTTTACACTTTACTGGAAACTCCCCCTATTTTCCTTGTTTTGAAGGTAGGACAAAAGATAAATTTTTGAGCTTTGGACTCTTTTCTCCTGAACATGCTGTGTGGCATGTGGTCTGGGCACTGAGGCAAGGAACACTTTGGGAATAGAAAATCCAGCTGTTGTGATGCAAAAGGGCCTCTCAGCATGGCTGTTCTGGATAAGCTGCTCCTACTGGAGGTGATTGGACACGCTCACAGCCAGCCAGGGGGGCCAGATCCAAAACTCTGTCCCTGCTGCAACCAGAGAGTTAGGAAGGGATTCAGGTTATCTCACATCAGCATTCATCCAGGGATGTGCTGGTCACAGGAGCTCCCGCAGCGCTGATGCTCCCCTCGTGTCCCACACACCTTTGCTGATGGCTAAGGGTCCCCAGATGCAGCTCAGTCATGTGGGTGATGATCAGTGCTTTCTGCCCATTTCTCCAGGAAATGCGATGAAGAACAATTCAAAGGGCTTTTGTAAAGGACCAAACCCCAGCAGTTCCCATCTGCTGGTCTGGGCCAGCACTGCTGCCACCGTCCCCTTTCCTGTCCTCTCTCAGGCCGAAGCCTGTCATGGCTAGAGATCATTTTGAAGATCACTGATGACCTGCCCATTGTTTGTCCATCAGGCAGAGAACAATGGCCACAGCTGTGAGGAAATGTCTCAGAGAGCCCAGCTCCATCCTGCAGCAGGAGTTAGCATCTACTGCTCCCTGCTGATTTCCATGAACCATAGAATCACAGAATTTTTTAGGTAAGAAAAGTCCTCTAAGACCATTGAGTTCATCCATTCCCCAGCACTGCCAGGTCCACCACTAAATCAACATTCCCAAGCACCACATCTTTGAACAGTTCCGGGGATGGTGACTCCACCACTGCCTTGGGCAGCCCCTTCCAATGCCTGACCACCCTTTCAGGGAGCAAATTTTCCCCAACCCTCAACCTAAACCTCCCTGGCACAACTTGGGGCCTTTTCCTCTCATCCTGTCCCTGTTCCCTGGGAGCAGAGCCCGACCCGCCCCCCGCTGCCCCCTCCTGTCAGGGAGTTGTGCAGAGCCAGAAGGTTCCCCCTGCACCTCCTTTTCTCCAGGCTGAGCCCCTTTCCCAGCTCCCTCGGCCGCTCCTGGTGCTCCAGCCCCTTCCCCAGCTCCATTCCCTTTTCTGGACCTGCTCCAGCTCCTCAATGTCATGAGAGGCCCAAAGCTGAACTCAGGATTTGAGCAGTGGCAAGAAGCTGCATCTCATGCAGTGTTGCTGGGATTCCCCTGGCAAATACCTGTTGTCCAGCCCCATGAGGGTGAGGAGCAGGTCTCCTGTGGTCAGGGAGCATCACACGTCTGTGGGGCCCCAGCCCATGGCACGTGGCCAGATAAAATGACTGGCCGAGATGTATAACAATGGATGAACTCGGCAGCACCTCTGGAAGAGGCAGGTTGGGCTGGCAGGTGCACAAGCAGGCTCAGCCAGGCCTGAAATATCACCAGGAGGGCAGGAAGAGGTACGGAATGATGGACATCAAGCAGGAAGGAGACAACTTTCTGGCTGCCTCAAGATTCCTTTTTGCACAGTGCCCCCTCTCAGGATATCACCACACTCTCACAGCTCCAAAAATACCTCTGCTCTCCCCCTGATGAACACCTACTTGTTGAATTATTCCCTAACCCAGCAACAGTTCCAAGTAGAGACTTGGAATTGGCATCCCAATCCCCCGTGGAAAGACACAGGTGATAAACAATGGATGGCACAGGGATCATGTAACGAAATACACCCCAAAAATAACTGTTAGGGAAAGGTGAGGGGTGCCAGGTCCCACCCCCAAAGTGACGGATGACATCCCAGAGGGGCCTTGGGAGTCAAGGGGGCCTTGTGCTGCTGCGATGGGATCCTGAGGGGTATTAATTACAGGAGGTACCTCCGCTGCAGTTCAAAAATACAGGGTATCGGGTCAGATCCGCAAAGAACAAAAGCTGCTCTGAGCCAGGCAGGCTCTAACGGCGTTGTTATTCGGGATGGTATGATGAGAAACGTGCTCCCGGTCTGCGCTGTCACGACACGCACAGTTTAGCTGGAAAGCCAGGAGGTGGCATCCGAGGCCTGAGCACGGGAAACCAGGACACTGCCGGAAGGAGCTCAACAGCAGTCTGCATCTCGGGGCAGTGGGGGAAACACGCATGCATTTTGTCATGCACCTTCTTCTCCTCCTTGGGATGGGGAGAGTGGAGATACTTTAGGCAAAGAATCTCTATATTAAGTTAATGGAGGAAAATGTTTTAATTTTTCTGGTCAGCTACAGCGTTGTTATGAAAAATACAGTGAATTTGAGCTGGGATGGGACGGGGTGGGGGGTGTTGTTCATAGTCCAGCCGGGCTGAGGTGGGACTATCACCACTTAGGCTGGTCCTGGCTTGTCCCAGCTGAGCCTGGGAATGCCCTGGGGCTGGAGCTGTCCCTCTTCTGGGTGCCTCTCCCATGCATAGCTCCTGGTATTACTCATTTAGCTCAAAAAGAAGAAGAAATGTGATGCCTTCTGTGATGACACAGCCATGACACGCTCGGCAGTGGGAGCCACCCCAGCGGGGCACTGGGCGACCTGTGCGGCTCCTCCGGCGAGTGAGCCCGAGCTGGGCAGGAGCACCACGGTCACCCCGCGGTGTGTGGGGACAGACGGCAGGTGGCACTGGGAGATTAGCCCGGGACAAACTGGGATGCCCGAAGGGAGAAGAGGCCGCTGCTGCACTTGCACGTCTCAGACCAGCGCAGGCAGGAGACCAAGAAGAACCAGCTGCAGCAACCCCTGGGACAGGGGAACACCAGAGCCTGATAAAAACATGGAAGGATCTCCAAATACATCAAAATGTCCTGCTGTCTTGGGGTGCACAGATCAGGAGAAATCCCAGCTTTTCCTCTGGGATGCAGATGGGTTGGAGTCTCTAGAGTGTTTGTCCTGCTATGGGAACCCAGAGCTCTCCCATTCCCTCCACTTCCCATCTCCCTAGGCACGGTAGAGCACGCCTCATCTGGGCTTCACCCACTGGGCTTCTTCAGGTGGGATTCACCTGGTGGGCTTCATCCATTGGGCGTCAACCCTGGGCTTTGTCCATTGGGCTTAATTGTGGCTGACACACTCCTTTCATGCTCCTCTGGGTGCCAGGAGTGAGTGGGACCTCCTGAATCTCTCCTGGGTCTCCATGCTGCTGACCCAGGACAGGAGTTTCAGCAGGCACAGGGTGACTGACAGCTTGTGCCAGCATGGTAAAGCCAATGGCTGCTGCAGCAATTACTGACTGTCAGGGCAGGCTGGCCCCACCGCTGATGTGCTTCCACCATTTCCCTCAGCCCTTCGTCCTCTCACTGTCTTTGGCATCATGCTGAGGGCTGAGCTGGTTGCTCAGCGGTCTGTGGGTGACAGCATGGTCCCCCTCATGGGACAGCTACAAGTGCTCCTCCCTCTCTGGTGGCAGAGACGGCAAGACCTGCCCACCCCCGACTGGAGGGATCAGAGCAAAGCTGCCATGCACAGAAAGTTCTTGAGCTAGAAAGTGGAAGCAAATGCTGGTGACACTCGCAGAAGGTGCTTTGGGGTGAACACTGAAAAAACAAGATATTTTCTCATGTTTTTCTCAGTGGAAATAGTCAGAACTATGGGCTTTTCCTTTCTGGGCAAAGTTTTAGGCAAGAATGTCAGACCTTGCAGCTCGAAGGATGGAGAGGGACTGGTCAAAGCCAACATCAGGATGAGAAAGGAGAGAGTTGGGCTGAGCCGTTCAGGGTAAAAACGTCCCTGAGACATCACATCAAAAGCTTTGTGCAGTGGACTGTGGAAAGTAGTATTTTTGTAACTACTTCCATTTAATTTCACGTCTCTTCCTCCCAGCATAGCTTTGCATGAATGAGGCAGGATGCAAGGCAGCATTTTGGGACAGTGCCAGAAGAAAAGCCAAATGATGGAGCACTGCTAGGGGGAGTGAGGAACAGCATCTCCAGAGCCTGTGATGAATGAGAGATGCAAGGAGAGGAGATGTCTCCTCTCTGAGACAAAGGAGCAGGCATGGACACCTTTCCTTGGACCATCTGTTCCACAAAACCATCCCAGAAAGAGCAGAAGACTTGACTGGGGTGAACCAGCTCCATGACAGCCCAGCAAACCGCGTGGGGCCTGAGTTGTGCCCAGTAACCGATGTCAAGGACTGACGCTCCTCGTAAATGCCACTGCTGACAAGAAAGCCTTCGACACTCTGTGTTTTGTGCTTGGAGAGGTGTGCCTCGAGGTGCCCTGACCTGCCCACAGAAATCCCACTGCTGCTCAAAGCAGAGCCTTTGGGTAAACACGGGCAAACCTAACCTGCTCAGTGGAAGTTCTGGGGCTAGAGGGACACACACACTCATGTCCAGAGAGTGCTCCTAGGTACACCTTCCTTACCTCCCGCTCTCATGGATTTTGGACTGATTTACATATCCCTTCTCTCTGTCACTTGCATCTCACTCCTTTTCTAGGATCTCGTGCTACTCTGATATTTCTGGTCACTATTAAAAGATGTGTAAACTTTTCATAGGGGAAATGGGTCAGCTGGTTTGGGTAATTTTGAAAGTATTCCTCTAGGGAAGAGCAAATACAGACTTTACACCAGCACTGATGCTTATGTGACTGAGGCCTTTAGGAGCAAAGCTTGAGCTGAATGCCTTGTTCTGCTGATTTGAAGCAAAAGGTAGATCATTGAATCATGGAATCATGGGATATCCTGAGTTAGAAGGGATCCAGTCCAACTCTCAGCCCTGCACAGGACAACCCAAGAATCCCCCGCTGTGTCTGAGAGCATTGTCCAAATGCTTCTGGTGATAGTCCACAACGTGCAGCCTGTGAGCCTGGGCAACTGGGACAGTGCTTGGCTCCCATGGAGGCTGAAGATGAAGTTTCCAGAGGAATTCTGGCAGTCTCTTGAGTGAAAAGTGTCTGTAACATCAGTAAAATCGTACTTCAAAGAGAAGGGGATCAGAGCAGGCAGGTGGGGGCACAGCAACACCGCTAAAAGAACAGTGCTGGTGCATGGATGTGGAAGAGTGGGATTTGCCTGCTCGTGGGGCGGCAATGTTGGAGCAAGCAAGGAAGTGGTATGGGAGGCTTCAGAATAGATGACCAAGAAGATCTCGCTGATTGTAAAGCAGTTTTAAAACCGCAGATACCTGGGAGAAGGGAGAAGGGCTGTTTGTGGGCACACGGAGCAGGAGTTAGTCACAAAGCAAAGCAGAGATTCTTGTGGGTTATGACCCTGACCCCGAACTCCACCAAACTCCTGGGTGACTCTTGCAGTCTGCACCCTGCCCTGGCATAGCCTGCCAGTCTCCAGCGTGACTCACACAGCTACGGGATTTTCCGGGAAAGCACACACAAAAAATTAGGTGGACACATTGCCCCGGTGTCAACCACCAGCACCTATCCCAGATCCACCACTGCCATTCAGACAAAGCTCATTTGCAGAAGAGTTTGAGTGTAAGCTCTGCATTTCTGGGGACGAACACACAGTGCCGAGGGACTGTCAGCCACTGTGCCCCTGTCCCACCTCAGGCTTGGGGACAGGGTGGTTGTCCTGCAGGGAACAGCCACCTCTCCCACGAAGGGGGAACACACACACCATCATGCTCTTAAAAATCTGGTACTTGGTCCCTAAACATTGTCTCACAAGGATGTTTCAAATTATTTCCTGAGTGGTGTTTCCCTGGGGACAGTTGTGTTTTTGTGTGTTATCATATTAATTGGTGGGATGATATGAGGTATCATGCCTTATCATCAGGCAGAGCTGAGAGCAGGGGTGGACAAGGAAGTCAGGGCTGGGGATGGCTTCTGTGGAAATCACAAATCTGAGTATGCAAATAACTCCATGTCTAGTAAATACCTGACTGACAGGGTCATGGCACTTACAGAAGAGGCAGAGGGAGCAGTGGCACGTACACGAAGGGATGGATGAAAGTCTTGACTCAGAACAGAACAATAATGCAAAAACTTACAACCAGCAGCCACAAAGGCTCCCAGCACCTTCTCCTCCCACTGGATTATTTGATTATTATTTCAGAAGCTAACCATCCCACTTGGAGCCATTCCACAGGATTATTGAACTTCATCCTAATCTAGGTCACTACCTTACACAACCCTACCACTCGAGCTGCCTTTGGTTCAGAGGGGAGATAAGGCTGTCCCAGGATGGTGGCCATGCAGCTGAGGTGCAGTTATCACAGTTAGTACCCTAATAGCTAATTGACCTACTTTTCCAACTCTGTCAAAGGTGATGGTAGATCTTGGACAGGCACCTTAGAATTTTCTGCATCAGTTCAGGAGAAAACACTTTGATCTAGTTGGTCAGAAACAGAATTGTGGTGTTGGGATGTGGAAGAAGCTCCAGAGGGACCCTGTTGAGGGTGACAACACCTCCTAGGCAAACACAAAGATCCTTCTAAGGGGAGTGGAATAGGAGCATCTGCCTCCAATGTGAGTCCTGCTTGAGCTGTGCATGGAGATGGAGAGCTCATGCAGATGGAGAGATTTAGCCCAGGCTACAGAGAATTCAGCCCTTTGGCTGCATTTTGGACCAGGCAGAGGCTTACCCTGACATCTGAATTTACAGCACTGGCTATTTGGCCACTCCACACAGGGTCCCCAGGACAACATCACCCCCAGGCTGCCCCGGGTGTGGGACTGCTGAAGGATCACCGCAGGGAGCCCTAGGTCCCAAGCATTGTCTTCCCCCTGTGTGGGGACCAGTGGGTGTGTGACCTGCAACGCTGCTCTTTATTTTGGAGAGTTCATCCTCCAAGACATGGGGATGCATCTCCCTGAGGTCATACCCTCCCCCCCCTCACTGAGTTAGTTCTGAGGTGTTTCATAACTTGCACACAAGGAAAATACACACCGAGTTTGACTGCTGCAAGTGAACTGAGTTTTTTTCGTGTCAACAAAGCACCCACCTCCTTACCTAGTGAGGCCACAACGATCCCGATCATTGATTAAACAGGCAAACGTTTCTTTTGGTTGAGTTAATGCAAAGTGAAATGGTTCTGTTAATAAGGATTATTGTGCAAGGTCACACCATAGCTACAACATAATCCCACAGCACTGCTCTTGTGTGCCTGGAGGAACGTGAATGGCCTCCCTGCCAGTAAAAGCTGGACACCCACACATGTAGGTGAAAGAAAAATGAATTAGGACTAAGTCCTAAGTGTGGTTTGTCTTTGGTTGGCAGTCTAAAGGGTTTGTCAGGCAATGCTGAAGGCAAACAAAGGGAAATGGACCATGGCAAGGTCTTCAAAACTTCTTTTAAAGGAGGATCTTGGAGGATTTGTAGTGGCTGGTGAAGTCCTCATGGTCCTGAAGGAAGAGTAGGCCCAGCAGGCACAGGCAGCAAACTCTGGCAGAGAAAACGTGGAAGTGTGAAGTGAATCTGATTCAGAATGGAAGCGGGAAAGAGAAGGGGAGAAAACTGAAGGCAAAGTGCTGACAGTCATGGCAGGGAGGAGCAGAAGAGCTGAAGGAACCAGTTCCCCTGTGCCAAAAAGAAGTCACTTTTTGTCCAAAGGCTGGCAAGGAACTGACATGAGAACCCAAAGGACTTGTAGAGCAAGAGCCCTGAGCTCCCAGTGGAGCTCCCAGTCCGTGCCTCCAGCATTTTTTCAGATTTAGACAGCCCAGGTACCAGGCTGCGCTGTGCTGGCAGAGCTGTGGAATTTCATGGTGAATCTCACGCAGATAATTTGAGCGGCAAGTCAAGTCTGGAGGCAAATACACCCTAAAAAGGAAAGTCACGTGCAGGTGCCTTGAGAAAACAAGCATATCCAGGAAGAGACAGCTGTTCCCCACCTTTCCATAGAACGCAAATATTCCTGTTTCCATGGATGTAGTAAAATTTACACTGCTGTGTAAACACTGAGTAAGGTGTTTCACCACGGCTTCCCGTGAACTTCTTCCCTTGCCCTCAGAGTAACCACAGCAGTGATGCTGACCCTGACTCCAACTCCAATAAATGTTCCAGGGAATGACCCTGAAAGGGAAAAAAAATGCATCAGTCTTCATGTGCCTGGGAGGTGAAACATTTTTAGAGAAACTAAATTCATAAATACATCTATTCATGCAAGGAGGAGGACAAAATAATATTAGAAACATAGGCTATTTTTAGCTGGTTCTGGAAATTTTATACTATAAATCCTGTATACTTTCTATTTTTCCAAGGAAGTCAAGCTTGGAAAGCTTTCAGCTACAGAATGTTCTTAGAATGCTCTTCCCTCTGGTGACCAATGACAGGACCCGAGGGAACAGCTGGAGCCGTGTCAGGGGAGGGTTAGGTTGGATGTGAGGAAAAGGCTCTTCCCCCAGAGGGTGGTCGGGCACTGAACAGGCTCCTCAGGGAATGGTCACGGCCCCAAGGCTGTCAGAGCTCCAGGAGCATTTGGACAATGCTCTCAGGCACAGGGTGGGATTTTGGGGTGTCTGTGCAGGGACAGGACTTGGACTTGATGGTCCTTGTGGGTACCTTAAACCCAGGATCCATGATTCCGTGATTCAGTGACACTGGAGGGGATAATCTATTTGAAATGTCAACTCCATTTGAGCAGAAAACCTCTTTTCCCCAAAACCCAGAATCCCTGAAATCTTCATTTCTTTTTCCCAATAAGCTATTTCTGAAGCTGACATAACCACATTCCAATGGTGCCATGTCCAGGCAAGCCCACAGACCACATTTTATTTAATTTTAGTCAAAGTGCAGGCTGCAGCGTTGTTACCAGCATGGCCTGGAGCTGGGGCTGAGGCTGGGGCTGGGCCTGGAAGCAGTGGCTGGGCTGAAGCTGCACCTGGAGCAGGGGTGGGACTGGAACCGGAGCAGGGGCTGGAGCCGGGGCTGGAGCTGGGGGGTGAGGCTGGAGCTGGGCCGGGAGCCAGGGCTGGAGCAGGCACTGAAGCTGGAGCTGGGGCTGGACTCAGGGCCTGAAGCCAGAGCTGGGGGAGCTGGGGCTGGAGCTGGGGTTAGAGCCTGGAGCTGTGGCTTGGAACTGGAGCAGGGGCCGGGCCTGGGGCTGGAGCTGGGCCTGGCGCCGGGGTCGGGGCTGAGGCTGGAGCTGGGGCTGGAGCTGAGGTTGAGGGGCTGAGGCCTGGAATTGGAGCTGGAGATGGGGCCTGGAACT
>VXBT01000873.1:86240-127817 GCA_013400235.1 Oriolus oriolus | reverse complement strand
GAACGTGGCCGTGGTGGTTCACCGAGCCGGGGACCTGCGCCTGGTACGGCCGGGAGGAGCCGGGGGCGGCGGGGCCGCGCTCGGAAGGCGGCGGGGCGGGGGCGGCTCCCGGGGCCTGGAGCCGAGCCCGCGGCACTGGGGGTGAACGGCACCCCCGGTTCCTCCCGGTTCCGGGGGGGGCCTGAACCGGCCCCCGGCTGGGAGCGGGGACGGGCCGCGGCTGCCCTATGCCAGGGGGTGACCAAATTCGGGGGTGTCCCATGGCTGGGGGGTGACCTGGGGGGCGCGGGGGCCCAAAGTCGAGGGTGTCCCACGGCTGGGCCCTCCCATCCCCTCTGCGGGGAAGCCTGTGACTGCTTCGGGCTCTTCACTGCGTGACGGGGAATGACCCGGACAGGAAAAAAAAAAATGCATCAGCCCTCGTGTGCCTGGGAAGTGTAACATTTTTGCAAGGGAAATAAATTCATAGATACACTCATTCATGCAAGCAGAAGGATGCAACAGTATCAGAAGCATGGTCTATTTTTAGCTGGTTCTGGCAACTTTGCGTTTCCTATCCTGTACATTTTTTGTTTTTCCAGTCTTGGAAAGGTTTCAGCTGCAGAATGCCCTTAGGGGACACAGGAGGGGATAATCTTGAGATCTTTGCCAACTCCGTTTGGGTGGAAAACCTTTTATCCCTGAAACACAGAATCCCCAAAAAACTTTTGTTTTGTTTTGTTTTTGTTTTTTTTTCTGCAATTAGTCATTCTCGCAGCTGAGATAGGTGCTCGCAGGGAGCAGGGTTGGAGGGTGGTTGTTGCTCCCCTGGGCTGTCAGAGCCCAGGTGAGCAGCAGAACAGAGGGTTTAGGGGGAGCAGGTGCTGCAGGACCCTTCCGGGCAGGGGGTGCTTTTATTTTCTACTTTTTTAGTACTTTAGGCTCATTCTGCTTATCTGGCTGCTAATGCTTGGCTCTTCCTGCGTGCTGAATCACCATGGTGCTGCTGGAGAGCAGTGTCTTCCAGTTTGGCGAGTGCCAAAGCGGGGAAGGAAGATTTCCATGGGCAAACATTGGCAGGCAGATTTCTGTACACAGAGTCCTGGCAGGAGGGCTCTCAGGAACATACAGACTTTGGATACATGCCTTGTTTGGGGGATGATTACCAGGGAAGTGGCTGATTTTTTTACCATTCCCACCCAGCTCAAGCGACACGTGCCAAAGCCCGAGCCGTGCCGTGTGGGTGGCTCCTGGTGGCTCCCAGGCATCTTTGACACAACTGCATTTTCACTACAGTCACATGTAGCCTGACTACCAAAAGAAATCAAAATGGTTTGAGGATTGAGGTGGTCCCTCTAGTTCAAGAACACATTTCCAAACCCCTGTGATTTAAGAAAAGTGTCTGAGGCTTGTGAAGGTGGACACTGGCTCCATCACATCTGTGTTGCAGGTCTCTAAACTGACTTACACCCAAACGTGTGAGTTTTCCTTGGATATTTGTACTGCTGGAGACCTTAGAGCTGGTCACCAGTGCCCTCCTGCCTCACTGGCAGCACCTTGTGGGATCCTCCTGGGCTTCCCTGAAGTTTCTTTCCATGATGTGGATGGTGCTCACTGTACTGACCCACTGGTCACAGGAGTAGTCTCAGCAGTAAACTCTGAACTTGCTATCTGTTATTGGCACCGAAAGCTGGGTGATGCCATCTTCCCATAATTCCCACACCTTTCTTGATTCTTGGACATGTTTCCCATGGGCAGAGCCGCTGCGATCCCTGTGCTGTGTGGAAATGTGTTTGCTTTGTTTTTTTGGACTCTCCTCTTGTCCTTAGGTAGTTGCACAGGCTCCTCTTTGCTGCCCATTGAGGATTTACTGGTTTTATGCTTGTACTGTGGCCTCCCTTTCCATGTCTCCTTTCACAGAAAATATTTGCTGCGTTTACTTTACCAGTCACCATTTCTGAACTTCTCAGTGAAAAACAGACAACAAACAGAGCTTGTGTCTTTGGTGTTCTCAACTTTGGTCACTCGATTTTCTCCAATTCAGGCTGGAGGATTCACTTCCCACCAAGATATCTGGGTTTTTTGGGCACAGTTGTTATTGCCAGAAAAAAAAAAAAAAAGTGGTTTTGGTTTTTTTTCACACACACATATTTTTCAGCTAGAAGTTGGCTTTGTTTCTCACCGTGGACTTTCTGTTCAGTCTGAGGTGGTCTGTACCCTACCCCTGGTGTGTCACCAGATCTTGTGCTTATTGCATTTTCTATAAAAGGGGTTACATCTAGATCGATCTCTTTTAGAAATAATGCTCTGGGCTGTGTCCTCAGAGGAACAAAACAAAGCCCCCACATAGAAAAATTGCAGGTACGGGTCTGAACATGGAAAATTTCAGTCAGTTGAGTTGTATGAGAACATGTTTCCAGAGTCTGTCTTTCCATGATGTTTGGAAGGCTGACGTGCAAAATAGAAGTTGAGGAATACGCTGGGATTTAAATAGCTAAAATGCAGAACAGAGCTCCTCAAAGGTTGCGCAGCAAATGAATTTTTAAGGGTTTATTGTTGGCACTACTCTGAGGGGCTTTTCTTAGAGACTTGATCCTCAGGGTGGGTATTGTATTGTCCTGATGTTGTAAAACCCAACAAAATTATTCCTTTGGCTTTTGAGGCAGCCGAGGGAGCTTGGTGAAGGCAAAAGCACTGTGGACCTTTTGGGTGGAAGGACAATAGAGGCCACTTTTCTCACTCTGGTTGCCTCATTCATCCCATAAAGAGGTGCCATGGCAATTACAAGAGAATGTGAATGTATACCTTATTAGGTATAAATCATTATGTATATGTTATGTACAAATTATTATGTATAAATATTATGTATAAATTATGTATTACTGGCACAGGTTGGTGAGCCCCTGGCACAGGTTGCCCAGAGAAGCTGTGGCTGCCCCATCCCTGGAAGTGTTCAAGGATGGGTCTTGGAGCAACCTAGTCTAGTGGAAGATATCCCTGCCCTTGGCAAGATGTAGAATGAGATGAGCTTTAAGGTCCTTTCCAATCCAAACCACACTGTGATTCTGTTATTCTATGATTATGTAGTAAAAAAGTTTTGTACTATTTAAAATAATAATATAAGCACTGCAATATTAAGGCTTTATAGAACAGGTGATTCAGAATCTTCCTGGTTACAGATATTTTTGTTAGCCAGGGGGATGGATGAAGGATTCTGCTGAACCTTGGGGCTGCTCCAGCACAGGGACATTTAGTATGTGTCTCTTGTCTGGGCAGGGAAAGGGAATTTACTGCAAAATAATTTGGAGAGTGGATTTACAAGCTGGCAGTGTGCTTACTCCTACAGCTGCCCGTGTTACTCCACTGAGCATGGAAAATGAGAGGAGCTTAGGAGCAGGCTCCGTGTGGCACAGCTGTGTCTTATGGAGCAGACAGAACCAAAAACCTTGTCTGCTTATGGGTTTACCTGAGCTAACCAGGGCTAAGTTTCCACAGATATTCCCAGGGATATGAACAAGCAGCTAAATGCTTTTTTTTCCTTTTTTCCATAGGAAAACCGTCCAATCCCAGAACCAGGTCCCAATGGTAGGTCTACCGATGACTGATTCTCCCTGTTTTTTTTACTTCTCTCTTTGTTTTCTCATTCTCTTTTAGTGCCCCTTGATAATATAAAGTATTTCTGAGGAAGTACAAAATTATCAAAAAAAAGTTTGTGTGGCCGAAACAGATAATGCTGCTTTTCCAGCTGAAAAGAAGAGCTGGAGCAGTCACAGATAAACCTCTTTATCTGGCTTTTTTGCTTCCTTTTCCTTTAGTTCGTATATGTCACAGTAAATGGCTCTTGGGACTTGTCAGATGATCTTATGCAGGACTCAACATTAATAGGATGGGCATATGGGCTGATAGAAATTTGATTCACTAAATCTCCAGGGCTGAAATCATAGCTTAGGGAAAAGGAAAAATTAAGTGGATTTGCTCTTTTATTCCTGCTTCAACAATAATAACGTCCCCCTTAAATTGTATTATTTTGCTGACCATATTTTTTATTGACATCAGCTTTTGTCTTACCAAATTTTAAGCCTTCTTGCTTTGTGAATCATTGCATAGTTTTGTATTTCAGCAGGTGGATCATGAATGTGCCACTCTTCTAACGTGTGCACACTATTGAATGCCAGTAAATTTCAACATGTCGATACTGGCTTGGCCTTTGCTCTGGGGCCCACAGACAGCCTGCGTGCTGCTCTCCCAGTGCCTAAGGTCAGTTTTTCTACAAGGAACCTTCCCTCCTTTTCTGGCAGAGGTCCTCCTGCGCATGCATTCCGTTGGGATCTGTGGCTCTGACGTTCACTACTGGCAGCACGGTCGAATTGGGGATTTTGTTGTCAAGGATCCCATGGTGTTGGGACATGAAGCTTCCGGGACTGTCGTAAAAGTGGGCTCAGGAGTGACTCATCTGAAACCAGGTATCTGGAACCAAAACCATCTCTTTGTTTTCCTCCTAATCGGTTCCTGAGAATGTGTTGGTAGCAGGCTGGTTTTTTTCTGTCATGTAAATTTATCTGAGGTTCTGAACTCACAGTGTGACCTTCTCCTTCAAAAAGTGTCACTGCACTGCTATTAGTCACCCATCTTGGCCCCTAGTATATGGCAGCTTTATTCTGGGATATCTTGAGCTGATCGGGCTGTAATTTAATGCAGAGCAGAGTGTATACTGGTACAAGGTGGCTTTTAAGGGAGCTTGATAAAGCTTCAGAAACCACGTCTATAGCTCTTGCCAGTGACTTGCTGTGAGTGTTCCTTCTCTGTGTGTGTTCTTGAAGGAGCAAATGGCCTCCTGCAGTGCAGAGGTCACTGGAGCAACTGCTCCAGGCCCTGTGGTGGGACCTCCACAGCTAGCTGTGCTCATGAATGTCCTAGAAAATGGACTGAGCAGGGAATTTTGCAAAGTTTGCTGATGAGAGCAACTTAGGCAAGGTGGAGAGGATGTGGGGGAGAGCCAGCAAGAGTTACAGAGAGACCTATGGGGTGTCAGTGAGGTGCAGGTGAGATTCAACGCAGGCAAACACAAGGTGATGTCCGTGACAGAAGAAACAAAACCAGCTTCATATCTAAAATTCTGTGCTGAGCATCACTGCTGAAGGGTGAGACCTTTGGCTCTGACACTGTGCACAGGAGGATTGGCTCAGCAGCGGTGAAAATGCAAATCACTGGTAGGAAGGGGACAGAGACTCAGAGGATGTCAGTGCATATCTGGAACTCTGCATGCAGTTCTGGTCTCCTCCTTTCCAAAAGGATGTAAGACAAGTGAGAAGGGTTCAGAGGAGGACAAGGAGATAATGAAATGTGGAGCAGCATCTCTGACAAATGTCCAAGTCAGGAGCTTTAGCTGGGAGCTAGAGAGACAACTCAAGAATGTGAGGACTCGTGGAGGGCTGGGAGAACAGGTTGCCCATTCTCTGGTTGCTCCAGCACCAGAGCAAGGCACAGGGAGGTGCAGCATTCACCTGAGATATAGCAGACCATGTAGTTTACATGGTGGAAGGAGGAGGAGAAGTTGTTGAGTGTTACTAAAGACAAACAAACCACTTGTAATTTGGGAGGCCTCTCAGCTGCGTATAATGTGAGGCTGGGAGAGTATTTAGTATCTGCTTGACCTGCCTCTGTCCTGTCAGACACCTGTTGCTGGCCAGCTCAGAGGGGATGCAGTGGCCTAGGTGGCTCTTTACTTCCATTCTGCTTATCCCCAAGTCTGCCTGAAAGCCTATTGGTGGAGAGCTTTGCTCAGAGGTTTGGCTCTGACTGGCTTCCTCTGCCAAATAAATGTGAGGCTTTGTGTCGCTTGTGTGCTTGCAAGTTGCACTGTGCTCACACTGTTTTCTCTAGTCCATCCTGCTTTGTGACTGCGATTAAAGAATTGCTCTTTGTCCTGCATCGTGTGTCCTTCCAGCACCCTGGGCTACTCTGTTGTAGCACCAAGCTGTCTCTGTTCCCAGATAAGTCATGCCAGGCTCCTGGGTGTTCTGCACCTTGAGCTTCCTTCCTTGTGAGGGTGGTGAGGCCCTGGCACAGGCTGCCCAGAGAAGCTGTGGCTGCCCCATCCCTGGAAGTGTTCAAGGCCAGGTTGGACAGGGCTTGGAGCAACCTGGTCTAGTGCAAGGTGTCCCTGCCCATGGCAAGGAGTGGAACAAGCTGAGCTTTAAGGTCCCTTCCAACACAAGTACTTCCATGGTTCTATGATTCCCAAGGACCAGCCCTTTCCAGCTGGCAGCATGGTGGCTAGCCAAGCTCACCTGCTCTATCCTCAGTACTTCCTCTTCTGATTACTACAGATTCAGCAAAATATCTGGTCACAGTGTGATTGCCTGGGGGCTGCCCTTTCATCTCCTGAGGTTAGCTGCAAGGCAGCTGGAGGGAGGTGTGTGTGTGGCTGAGCTTCCATCTGTGCCTGTGCCTCCGGACCACCATCTCTTTCCGAGTACCTGGGAAGATCTTGGTGATGAGGCTGCTGTGAAGGGAGCATTGGGAACCAGCCTGGTGTGTGCAGCAAGACCTTCCTCATGTCCCTCCTGCCTGTATGTGCCAGTGTTTCTGTGGTTTTTGGTGCTACTCCTACCTGTGTGCCACCCTGACCCACTCCGTTTGCTTTCACCCTGGCAGGTGACCGTGTGGCCATCGAGCCGGGTGTCCCAAGGGAAGTGGATGAGTTCTGCAAAACTGGGCGCTACAACCTGTCCCCGACCATCTTCTTCTGCGCGACACCCCCCGACGACGGGAACCTGTGCCGCTACTACAAGCACAGCGCGAGCTACTGCTACAAGTCAGTCCGTGTTCCCTCCACAGAGAAATATGCACTCCCCGGGGGGGGGATTAGCTGCAGCAATCACCTCTTGGCCCTTTGGAGTACTCTTTATGTGATCCCAACAGGTTTTATTGCTTTCTGATCCATAAATAACATGCCTAAGCTTGGATGGCAGCCACTTTGCAAAGGGTTTGTCAGGCGGGTGTAGTTTATCCCCTCCGGTGCCAGACATAAACATTTCTTGCATGTCTCCTGCGATGTCACCACTGGTTTACCCTTTAATTATTTTCCTTTTCCCATTTGCACCCTGCTCTTGGTTCCTTTCCTGTCTCTTTTTATATCCTTGCTTTCCTAGGCCAGTGCCTGAAGGTCTTTGTCTGGTTCTTTGAGCTGAGTTTTGCTGCTGCTTTTCAGGAAACACCAGAGTGACTGCTGACATCTCAGTCTGTCGTTTGAAACAGTCATCCCACTTTGAGCAGAGCAGGAACAAAAAGCGGTGGCCCTGCTGAGCTGTTTTTTCATGTGACTCTGAGTGTCCCCACTAAGCTACCAGCATTATATATATATTTTCATGTCCAGTTCAGCAAACTTGAGTATGTTATTAATTGTGACAGCACTGACACATTTGCTTGGAAGCAAATCTGTGCTTAAACACTCTGGCAAGTCATAGAATCCCAAAAGGGTTTGGTTTGGAAGGGACCTTAAAGATCATCCCATTCTACCCCCTACCATGGGCAGGGACACCTTCCGCTAAACCAGGGTGCTCCAAGTGTCATTCAGCCTGGCCTTGAACACTTCCAGGGATGGGGCAGCCACAGCTTCTCCGGGCAACCTGTGCCAGGGCCTCAAATACTCCAAGACCTGAAAAAACCTGTGCAACGTTATACCCACTTAAGTGCCTTTAACAAGGAGTTAAAAATAGCCCAAGTAGCGTCCCCCTGAGGCTGCCCCACCTGTGGAGCTTGTTCTTTTTCAGTGTGTATGGAGCTGATACTTCCATGAGCAGGAACGTCCTTGGGATTGATCTTCGGTGTCTGCAGGGAAAGCGTTCAGGATCACGTCAGTCGGAAGGAGGCACTTGACTGCTCTTCTCCTGAGAGTCCTCAGGCAGGAAGCTTTCAAAGCAGATACCAAGCAGCTGCTGTCAGGATGAGGTGCTGATCCGGATGGGATTAACATCTCACTGTCCAGACCCGCTGTCATCGATTTCCTGTGTATCAAAATAACATTTTCTGACAACATCACAAGTTTTTGCTTTACAGGAAGTGGTTGGTTTGTAGCTGGCTTTTGCTTTTTTTCTCCAGTTAGAGAAAATATTACTTTGGCTATTTTATTTTATTTTTAAGCCTTGGGATGCAAAGCCTGGACATGGTGGTCCCAGTTTCAGATCAGCCGTGCTGTGGCTGGCTCATGCAGAGCAGATTCCCTGGCATGCAGTTGCTCTGCCAGCACAGATTTGCTAAGAACAGATGATGGCTGATCTCAGTGAGCTTTCTCACATTTGGGCTGTTATTGTGTGTCCTGCTGGTGGACAGACTCTGTGTTGGGTGCTCTGAGTAACTTGATGGAGGTGGGATCATGCTGTGAAGCTGCCGTCCCCATGACAGGGCAGTGCCCAAACCCAGCAGTAGCAAATATGATGCCAAACTCTGTGACAACTGAACTCTTGGAGTCAGACCTTTAAAGCCTCCTGGAAATAAGAGATATGCAGATATCTTACAGCTATCTTCCCACAGCCATCATTTCCATTTCTTTGGCTTCACGTTGGCCTGGGTGAGATCTGACCTCGAGCCTTCCAGTGCTGTCACAAAGACCTTCCTGGCAGGCACAGCTCCCAGAGCTGTGTGAGCCCACACTGGTGGCTTTCTGGTGGGCAGCATTGTGGGGCTGAGATTTATTTCTTCCAGCAGTTCAGAAGGGTTTCACATCCTCTGCTTTTTTCCATCACTTGTGTTGGCTGCGTTACAGGGCTGGTTTTGTCCAAAGGTGTTTGGTACCCACCGCACACACTGACTGCTGGGAGGGCGCATGCTGGGACCAGTCCACTTGTTAAAACACTTGGTGCCTCAGGGGAGGAGATGCTGGGTGTTATGAGGAGACCTGGATCTGGCTGCCTTTCCTGGTGGCATCACCTTTGGCAACAGGATGTTTTCTAAAAGCTGGTTCAGCCTTGGTGAGGGGTCTGGGAACTCCCTGGTGGGTGAGCCATAGGGCAGCTTCGGGATGGTACATCTGCAATGGGGGCTTTCATTCCGAAGGGAATGAGTGGCAAAGGAGTCCTTGTTGACTCACTAAGTACCGGAGAGTTGATGTGGGGAAGTTTGTGGGTCCCTGAGTGTGGTGCTTGGGCAAACCTCATTGATAAATGGTTCAGGTGCGCTTAATGCTGCTTCAGAGGAGGGAAAGAAGCAATGGAACCTCTTAAAGTGTGTTCCAGCCCGGTGTTTCTCTGATCACAGGTGGCAGTGTGTTTTGCCCATGTTGGTCTTCAAGTATCATGGCTTTCCTCATCACCCTTGTAAACGACACTGGTAACTGTTCCTTGTGTCCCATTCTTGCAGGCTTCCAGATAATGTCACCTTTGAGGAAGGAGCCCTTATCGAGCCCCTCTCAGTGGGAATCCATGCCTGCAACAGAGCAGGAGTCACTCTGGGGAGCAAAGTCTTCGTGTCTGGCTCTGGTATAGTGATCGTAGTCAGTCCTTGGGTTCCCTGCCTGCTGGGAGGGGATGGACAGGCTCAGGCTCTGCTTCCAGACTCTGCTGTAAGGGTGGGTCATGGCACAGCCACAGGCGTGATGAGGGGGGCCTTGGAGCTGCCAAAGTCTCCTTTGGCCAGGAACACACTGAACTCAGGGCATGTTCTGAGGTGGGGCTGATGCTGCCTGGCAGTGGTACATGTTGTCTTTCTCCCCTTTGTACCCAGGACCAATTGGCCTCGTTAATGTGATCGTTGCTAGGATGATGGGTGCAGCAGCCGTGGTAGTTACAGGTAAGTCCTTTTAGCCCTTTCAGAGTGTGCCTGTTTCCCACCAGACAGAATCATGGAATCATTAAGGTTGGAAATGACCTCTTAGATCATCGAGCCCAACCATTAACCCAGCACTGCCAAACCTAACCGTGTCCACAAGTGCCACATCCACATGTTTTTTGAACAGTTCCAGGGACGGTGATTCCACTACTTCCCTTGACAGCCTGTTGCAGTACCTGACCACCCTTTCAGGGAGGTTTGATCTTAGCAGGTTATTTTTTCCTCTGGCAGTGCTGGGTGATGGCCCGGACAGTGTTTGGACACTGTTTTCTGTGTGCAGCCATGCCATGCTTCTCTACTTGTCTTCCTCTGCCGCTCTGTCTGCTCCTGCTGGGGGTTTCATTTTCCACTGGTTATCCACAGTGACTGAAATGGCCTTTTCAGGGTCTCTGCATTTCAGAAATGGGCCTTCCTTGCATAACTGTATCCTGGACGTTTCTAGTCCGGCTGCTGCTTGCAGGAATGTCTTTGTCCAGCTGTGTCTGGAAAACCTCTGAGGAAGGAGGTCCCATTTTTCTAGATACCTTCTCCAGGTTTGCCTCTCTTAAAGATGAAGCTTTTTCTGGGGTCCACTCACAAACTGTCATTTATGGAGATTTCCCCTTGATGCAAGAACTGAAATGAATCTTCATCATCTTTGCAGCTGCCCTTCAGGTTATTGAGACAGCCATGCCCACCTTTTTTTGCCATGCTAATCTAGCCCATCTCCTCCTAGCTCTCCTCTAAGGTTCAGGCCCTCTCTCTCTGCAGCCTGCCCAGAAGGATGGAGAACTGGAGTAACATCAGGATGTTCTTTGGTTGAAATTTCCACCCAGGGGTTGAACAGGGTCTGGAAGTGGTTCTTCCAGCTCCCACTATGACTCTGTTATCTTTCTGAGTGGTGATGGCCAGGAAGAGCAGTGAGACATTGGACACTGAGCACAGATTGCTGCCGTTCCTATGTCAAAGCCCTAAAGGATCTGGACCTCTCAGAAGGCTGTTCCTCACCTCCCATACTTTGAGCCAGGTGTATTTTTGACCTTCCCGTTACTGTGTTTCCATCTTTGGGCTGAGAGATAAAATTCAGGTCCCACCCTCTTGCCTTTACGGAAACATCCTTCAGTAGTAGCTCAGGTCAAAGCACAAGGCACGTATTGCCTTCTCCTCCCTTAATCCTTTTCCTGCTAAGTCCAGGGCATTTTTAGCTGTGCTGGCCTCACCCTGCAGGTGTGTGTGCTTGATGGACATGATCAGTCCACACCTCAGACTTTGTGAAGTGTTGTCATTTGAGAATGATGTTTGCTGTAGCAGGAAAAACAGCTCTGCCTCCTGAATCACGCACAAGGAACCTTGTGCCCAGCTGGGCTGGTGCAGGGGCTGGGGGTGGCCTGCTCCCTGGGTGGGGAAGGCTTGGTGAGCTGGGGTTGGTGGGGCTGAGGCAGCTGGCTCAGCCTGCCCCCCATTCCCGCTCCAGCCTGGGTGTATCTTCCCCATAGCACCAGGAGCGGCTGCTGCTGGGGACCTTGGGCAAGCTGAGCTGGCTGTCATGTGCCACAGGAGGTTCCTGGTGCTTGGTTTGTCGGATCAGCAAACTTGGATACATGGAATTACCCCTTCTTATCTTTATGTGCTGGCCTAGGTACTGATTCTGACTTGTAGATGTCTCTTCTGCATGAGAGGGGTTTGGCTGAGGTGCTCAGAGTCACCCATGAAGGTGCTGTCCCAAGTCAAATATTTGTGTGTGACATGAGCTGAGGAATGGGTTTGGTTTGGCTCATCGCTGGAGATTTTGCTGCCTGTCTCAAGGAATTGCTTTTTGTTTCGGCTTTAGGAGCCAACACCTGTGAGGCGCCTGGCTGCCCACAGAGGCCCTCTTGTACTTTGCTACCAGATTATTTGAAGTCAATGCCCCGAGTTTTTATCATGTGTTTGTTTGTGAAGAGCTTTGTCTGTGCAGCACTTATGGCTTTGAATGTTTGTGTTTGTTTTGACAAGCTTCTCACAGGTGTAGAAATATTTAGAAAAGCTTTTGCGCAAGAACTCACCTCCTACAGCTTCTGTCTTTGGCTCTTCTGGAGTGTTTGATGTATTTAATGGACTCCAGTTAGGTGAGAAGACAAATTTGTTTCATGGGTCATCATCTACTCTTCCTGAAGGTCTGTGTCCTTCTCCACTCCACTCCTGAGTGGGTTTGATTGATATTTGTGGGCAACTTTCTCCTGTCCTGCCTTGCTGTTGCTCTAAAAAGCTGCTTTCCTCCTTAGATACATGTAAAAGATCAGCTTTCCTCCCCAGTAAGTGAAGGGACAGTTTAGGTGTTTAGGGCCATCTTGCTTTGCTCTGTCTGTCACTGAAGGTGCACTTGATAACTCCTACTTCAGGGAAATTACTCCCCTTGCTCCATCTGGATCTGAAGTTCTGGGTGTTGGTGACTCCAGAAACCCTGGAGTTCAAGGTCAGGGGAGGTCAGCAGAGCTCAGCTCTTTTGAGAAAGAAGATCAACACAGAAAATCTGAGAAAAATCAAGGGTGTTTATTTGTCTGTTAAGTTGGCTCACAAACCATCATGAGAAGCTTAAGGGTAATTTGATAACTTCTTTGGAGGCAATCAAAACTTCAATTAGCTCCAGGGGCTGGGAAGTGAAAACAAATTTCTGACTAGAGGCAAGATGCAAGCCTTTAATTGTATAATTGACTGGTTTCCCAAGAGCTGTGTGGAGTTCAGCCACAGTAATGCTTAAAGTTCAAATGACTTGATCCTTCCCAAGACTCACAAGTGTCTGGAGCTCTGAACAATCTGGTGGCTTGCAGATCTGTCTGCTTCAGTAAGTGCTTGCTGGTGATTCCGGTGTACTGAGATGTTATTGCAGCCCTGGCCAGGGCTGACAGTGTTGCTGCTGCATTCCATGTGCTGCTTGGAGCCAGGGCTTCCCTCCTGAGCAGGTCAGCAAACCAGAGGCCAACTACAGGAAAGGTGTGGGGATTTTTGCTGCCCGAGAATGATTTTGTGGCCACTTTGAAATGCACTGGCTGCCCTGTTACTCTAAGGCACTGCTTGAGGATTATTTCTGCCAGAGAGTCAGTATAAAATCTATAAAATATGTAAAATATAGAATAGAATAGAATTTATATCATATTTTATATATTTATATATATTATACATATAAAATGTATTTTTATATATATTTATGGTTGAAAATATTTTAGTGAGTGAGCAGGTGTTTAAAATGGCAGAATCCAGCTGTGTCTGCTGGTGCTGTGAGACCAAACTTCACAGAGAATTTAGTCATTGCTTGAGAGCACTGTTGAACCCCTGTGGTCTCCTTGCCACACACTGAGGTTTGGGAGACACCAACCATGCTGGGCAAAAGTGTTTCACAGCACTTGAAGTGCCTCAAAAAGCCCCTGGCCGTGCAATTGGTGCATGGAAGGTCTCTGAGTGCAGCTCAGCTGGGGCCAAGCATGACCCCACACATAGCCTGGAGCCCAGTGCCCAGAGCTTGGGAGGGACAGATGTGACTCCTGCAGCCACAGGAACAAGCCCATGTTGGGTCTTCCAGGGTGATGCTGCCTTGTCTTTTCAGCCTTGGCTTTTCCTCTTTTGTCTGCATTTTATTACCCTTTGTTACCTCTTCTTGAAACGCCCTCCACAGCTCTCCTGGGTGCTCAGCTTGGTAGATGTGCCCATGCTTGGCATCCTGAGCCTTCCAGCTGCCCGTGGGGGCTTGTGCATCATCTGCCCTGCCAGTGAGTGCCTGTCCAAGCCCTGCCCTGCCAGTGAGTGCCATCATTTTCGCCGTGGGATGGGCAGGGTAGAGCCTCTGGCCTGGCTCGCTCCCAGGACTGCAGTTGAGTCAGAGGGGCTCAGGTTGGAGAACTGGCCTTATCCTCCTCCTCTTTCCCTTGATATTTTCACCCCACCCTATCTCTGACTTCTCTGAAGACTCTGCCCTGCCTCTTTCCCGTGCATGCCCCTAGCACAGGCATTGTTTCCTGAGTCTTTAAGCCCAGGACTTCTGGGAGGAGCCCACCCCTCAATTTTGGGTCTAGGAAATCTTGGCTGTTACATCTTTTCCAGTGCCAGCATGCAGACCCCTGTAGACCACTGCTTTAGTGCAGGGAAAAGAGGTGATTCCTTCCTGGCAAATGCCACTCTTCTCAGCTGTCCATGTCTTATCTGCAGAGGTGGCCTGGTTACCAGTGGTGCCTGGAGAGGAATAGATGGCTTTCTTCCAGGGCATGTGGGATGTCCCAGCAGGACAGTTTGCTCCGTGGTACAAACCCCCTGTGGATCTTCAGGTGATATTTGCAGCCCTGTCAAGATCCCTCAGGACAGAGTACAGGAGTACAGCCACGCCCTCACAGATGTTTATCATCACCAGCTTTGTTACTCTGTGTTAATGGGGTGTCTCAGGTCCGCCTTATTACCAGATCCACTCCCTTTTTTCTTCATGGGCTTGTCTGCTCGTTCATCTGTGACAGAGACTGTCTGAGAGATGCTCAGCAGCCTCCAGAGCTGCTACAAGGGGGTAAAGAGCGGGCAGGTTTGTAACAGTGCGAACACAGTAAGTGCTCACAACTAATGCATTCTGCAGTTTGCTCAGCTGAAAGCACTTGCTGAGGGTTCCTTGAGGAAGCCCTTGGAGAACTCATGGTCTGTTCTCATCATGTGCTGTTAGAAGTGAAATGGCCACATTAATGATCCTCCGAGCCTGTTGTCTCCTGTTGGAAAGATTTCTTTGTGCTGTCCATAGCCAGGTGATTTCTGTGCCATCAAGGAGCAGGGTCAGAGCAACCTTGCACCTGGCTCGTGCTCTTTGAGAGGTGTCCTTGAGGGTGGGAGTAAATAATGTGGGCAGCCAAGATGGAAAAACACAAGAGTGGTGGGGTTTTACCTCACTGTAGACTCTTCCCTAGGCTAACTCGCTGAGTGTGTGCAGTGGGGCTTCTCACAGCCCATTCTCACTAGAGGATGAAGGTCCCATGGGAATTAATGAAGCTGCTTCATCAGAGTCATTGCCAGAGACACTGGGCAGTGCAGCCACAGCCAGAGGCAGCTTTAGGTGGCTCTGGAGTAGGTGCCCTGTCAGCCCTGGCCTCCTGCTGCCTTTTACCTTTGCCTGTACTGAGGTTCCTCTGCTCTGCTGTGTCAGGACAGCGACCAGAACAACCACAACAGCTTGGCCACAGCTGTTCCTGATCTGGTTCCTTCTTGTGGTGTCCCTGCAGTGCCCTTTGGAGTTAAGCTTGGCCTTCTGGTTTGTCTTGATGCACTCTCAGTGTTCCAGCAGTACCAAAGAGAAATTGGGCCATCTACAAACTCATGGTCTTAGAAGACAGTTCTCCAGTCTAGTGGTGGTGGCTGTTCCTTCACTCAGACATTGCTCTGCATGGTGTGGGTTTCATCTGCGGGTTTGTGCTTCAGTCTCTTTGAAGCACACCCTCTTCTGCAGCTGGGGAGCCTTTGGCATCTCCTGTGTCGTTAAGTTGTCCTCGTTGCTCGCCTTTCATCATCCTCATCATCTGGAGCCCCAGCACAAGAAAGATGTGGATCTGTTAGAGCAGGTCCAAAGGAGGGGCATGAAGATAATAAAGGGGAAGACTGGAGCCCCTCTCCTCTGGAGCCAGGCTGGGAGAGCTGGGGGTGACCAGCCTGGAGAAGAGAAGGCTCCAGGAAGACCTTAGAGCCCCTTCCAGGGCCTAAAGGGGCTCCAGGAGAGCTGGAAAGGGACTTGGATCAAGAGCGTGAAGGGAATGGCTTCCCACTGCCAGAGGGCAGGGTTAGATGGGATATTGGGAAGAAATCCTTCCCTGTGAGTGTGGTGATTGCCCAGAGCAGCTGTGGCTGCCCCATCCCTGGAAGTGTTCAAGGCTGGACAGGGCTTGGAGTAACATGGTCTAGTGGAAGGTGTCCCTGCCCATGGCAGGGAGTGGAACTTTAAAGTGGAGTGGAGTCTTGAAGTCCCTTCCAACCCAAACTATTCCAAGATTTTATGATCATTCTCTGCCTGCCAAGAAGGAGTTGAACCCTCAGCTCTTCTGGCTGTGCACTGCTCTGTACATACACATAGTGAGCAGATGCCAGGTTCAGGTTCCTCCTCCTCTTTCACATAATGCTCCAGTTCTTGTCTTGATTTTCTTTCTGCAGACTTATCTGCTTCTCGCCTGCAAAAAGCCAAGGAGTTGGGGGCAGATTTCACCATTCAGGTGAAGAATGAGACCCCGAAGGAGGTGGCCTCCAAAGTGGAAAGTGTGCTTGGCTGCATGCCTGAGATAACTGTGGAGTGCACAGGAGTGCAAGCCTGTATCCAGGCTGGAATTTATGTGAGTACCACTTGTTTCCAAGGCAGACCAGTGATGGTGTTGGTCTGTTTTTTTCTGGGATGGTGCAGTCAATGAGCTATTTCACTCCCACAGTGCTTAATTTAAGTGGGCTTGGTGTGGGGAGAGAAGGTGCTCATTAGACAGTAAACAAAGAGTGACAAAGTGTTAACATCAGCATGGGGATAATTGATAACTGATTTGATGCTTGGGTGCTTAACCAGTTACCAAGGAGACCCCAGTAAGACCCCGAAACCCTGGGAGAAGGACAGCACCTTCCACTGAAGTTGTGTCTAAATAAGAAGAATAATCAAGAAAATTAATTCCATAAGCAATGAAAGAAGCAATTAAGAAAAGGATGTTTTGCTGCCATGAAAATCCTAACAGGAGGATGGGGGGAAGGTTAGTGTGGAGTTTCACAGTGGAAGGACAGGAGGGGAATGGGACAAACTGCAAAAAGATAAATTCCAGTAGAGCATCAGGCTCTTAGTTTTAGATCTCTCCCGCTGAAATCCCAAAGTACTTTTTGTAGTCCTAAATGCCATCCGTTTTTCAGTATGGGGTTTAGATACCAAAATCCTTCAGAGATTTTCAAAAGATTGCATTTTTAGCTTTGATTACCATGTATTTCATTCTTACAGACTCCTGACAGCATCCTGCCTCTCCCCAGCTTCTCTCTGTGCTCCAGACAGTCCATTGCAGCCACAAAGGGGGCTTTATTTTTGACAGACCCTGCACAGGCTCCTGCAACTCTGCTCTGCAAAATGTAACCTGTTTGTGTGTTTGCTCTCCAGGCCACTCGTTCTGGTGGGACCTTGGTGCTGGTGGGGCTGGGGCCTGAGATGGTGACGGTGCCCATTGTGAATGCGGCCGTGCGGGAAGTGGATATCCGCGGGATATTCCGCTACTGCAACACGTGAGTCTTGTGCAAGGGGGCTGATGTGTCTCCAAGCTAAAATTCTTCAGAACTGTACTTTCTTGCTAATGGAGCAAGTATCTTTGCTTAATCTGTAGCTCTCCAGGAAGGATTTATGGGATGTTGCTAAGCTCCTTCTTAAAATGAGAAGTGTTATTAAGTAGGCAGTTTGAGAATTAGATTAGCTGCTGCATTCCTTTGTATCCCTGTTGCTCTAACTTGGCCCATTCATGGTTGGACTTGATGATTTTGGAGGCCTTTTCCAACCTCAATGTTTCTATGATTCTAAACAGAGCGGCAATGCAATCCATTCAAGAGACTCTGTGCCAGAGAAGAGGCTGGGGGCTGACTGAGGCCTTGCCTTTTTTCTCCCTGCACTGAGTCCATCAGTTTGAGCTCCACCATGGTCAGTGTGCAGGCAAGGAGGCCGGGCAAGTGGAGAGTGGAGCACAGCAGTTTCGGTTTTCATTCAGGGCTCCCAAACTAGTAGTTTCCTGTGATTTTCACTTACTTCCGGTGATTTCAGTTACTTTCCCAACTGTCTGTGTAGCAGTGACTGTCTTCTCAGAGCTCGACAGCCCAGAGCAGTTGGCTTGTCCCACACCAGACAGATTCCCTCCCCAGAAGATTCTTTGCAGGCAAAACATCCCTGGGCTAAGGAAATAACTGTGATGATCCAGGCTGCTCGTGCTCTTTCCTTGGGCTCCAGACTGGTGGCTGCTCTCATCTCCTCTCTGCTTCCCTTGCAGGTGGCCTGTGGCCATTGCTCTGCTGGCATCAAAGCGGATCAACGTCAAGCCCTTGGTTACACACCGTTTTCCCCTGGAGAAGGCTCTAGAGGCCTTCGAGACCACCAAGAGGGGTGAGGGGGTCAAAGTCATGCTGAAGTGTGACCCCACTGATCAGAACCCCTGAGCTGTCCCAGTGCCCAGCCCTCATCCCAGCTGCTTGTAACTAGAAAATCACACGTAATGAGGGTGAATGGCACTGGGCTGCACCGTTAGAGCATTAACAGGTAACTACAAATAGACAGCCAATAGTTTGAATCAAAATGCTGAATTAGAGATGGTGGTTTGCACAGTCGGTGGCTCTTCTCTGCAGACCACATGTGCAGGAGAGCCTGGCCAGGTTCCTCCGTGCTGGGGAGGGTGTCACTGGCATGTGGCACACCAAGGGTGGAGGTGCTGGCACTCCCCCTTCCCACCCCGCACTGCCCTGGCTGCAGCATTTCCCGCATGGCCATCCCTGGATGCAAGACAGCCCTATGTGGATATCCTTCCTTCCCATGGCACCTTCCCTTGTGCGTGCTCGGGAACTGTACAGCCTGTGGAACAAAGCCTGGCCATCCCTGCTCCATGGGAAGCACTGGCACATTCTGGTCATTCTCTCCACGCTCTTTGCAAAGATCAGACCCTGAGATTTTGTGAAACTTGTAGGCCAGCTGGGACCACATTTACTTGTGTCACCCCACAGCAGCTCCTTGTGGGAGCACTGCAGGTGGGGAAACTGGGACTGCTGAGAGCCCTGTCCTTATTGTGGCTCCCATGAAGGGGCTGTTGGGGAGCACAGCTGCTTTTGGCGTGGAGGGGAGCACAGGTGAGACATGAGGGGACAGCATCACTCAAAGGTTTTACCACTGCAAACAAATCATTATTATTTGGAAATATCAAGCCTTCCTGCTGAGTTTGTGAGCCACGAACAAGGTACTAACAAGGTAGAAAAAACCTAATCTTTGATTACAGTCATGTTAATTTTAGTACTGAGAGATCAGTTCCTTCCTTGGGCTGGTACTGAACTTTCGTCAATAAATTCTGGCTACCTGAGACCTTCCAGATGTGTCCCTTAAAGTGTGGGGTGGTGGTTGGAGGGGTTTGCAGGGGACTGTGCAGACTTAGGCCTCGCCAGCATGCAGGTTGAGCTCAGTGTTGGCAGGACTGTGAAACTGCAAACAACCCAACTGCTTGGAAATCAAATCTCATATTTATTCCAGATGTGGCCAACTTAATTCTGGCAGAGGTGGAAGGCCCCAAGTCCATGCTGAGTTTTACAGGGATGAGCCATCCCTGTAAATGATCCCCATTTACAGGGGATCTTTCTGTAGCTGGAAGAAGTGGTCAAAATATGTGCTCAGCACATTCCCATGCTGGGAGGAACCCCGTTGGCATGGCTGGGGATTCACTGGCCAACCCGACTCCTATCCTGTGGGGATCCCCACTGGCATGGCTGTGGGACCAGTGGCCATTGCAAGACTGTTCTTACTGGGAAATGGAAACTTACTCCCTGAAGTCTTAGGGGGCTGTTTAGTATCCTGCAGGCTGGAGTTATTCCCACAGCTGGTTGGTCTCCTTGTCTGATCTGCTCCCTCACTAGGTCTTGTTGGGGACAGTGACACTGCGGGGGCATTGCTGGGGGCGATAGGTCTGGTGGGCACAGTCAGTGGGGCTGTGCCTGTAATCCCCAACCCCACATACGTCACCAGTGCAGGGGAAACTCACTCCAACTTAGCCCATTTCCCCGTGGGCTGGAGTTAATGCTCTGTGCCAGGAGCAAGGCCAGCACTAGGCCACAAGTATTACAAGTCTCCAGGTGACCGAGACCCAACTACAAGAGGCAAGAAAGTGTTTTAAAACTTCAATCAGCTTTATTTAAGCTCAACCACAGCCTGCAAAAGCAGCAGCAATGCAAAGCCAGGCATTACTTCAACAAGCACAACTGATCCCTGATCGAAGGACGGTGACACTGCTGGAAGAAGCCAATGCAAACAAAACTAAGGCCCTATGCAAACCCAGGGAAGGCTCGGAGAGTTAACAAGCAGGCACTGAGGAGTGTGTGAGGAAAGCTATTTCAAGAAGAGGGATAGTGAGGAGCACTCTGGCTCCTCACTCCATGTGTTCGCCACACGGGTCTTTGAACAAAGTGCAGTGAATTCAGGTTGTGCAGGCACCAAGCTGTTCCCCAAAGCTGGTCAGAGACATTCCCTGAGTCTCCCAGCAGAGCACAAGCTCTGTCTTTTGGGATTAAGGTGGCAGAGCTGGGTTTAACTCAAACAGTGAATTTCCTGGATTGGGACACACCAGCATGGCCCTGGGCATGGGGCTGCAGGGATGTGTGGATGGTAGCAGGATGCCCTGGACTCAGGTGTTCACACTGGGGCCATGTGCGGCAATGCTGGGAGGGCAAGGCTTTACTGGCACACCAGCCTCAGCTCTGCGGGTCTCAGTATCCCTCCTCTGGGCTGTGGATGGCTTTGCCCTGGGGAGGGTGGTGGGTGGGAGCCTGGGACCATGGCCACCTGAAGCATTGCTGCTAGGTGCTGGGGTGTAACAATGCACGCTGCAGCCAGAGGGTAAAGCAGTGTGGGGTAGGGTCAGAAATTCTCATAGTGATGTGCAAAGTAGGTCTGGTCCTTCTTGTTCATCTGCCGGCAAGCCTGTTCCACGCTCTTTGTCATCCCGGGCGGGCCGCAACTGAACACCCCGATCTTTTGCACCTGGGGAAGGAGGGAGCCAAAGGGGTCAGACTGCAGCACCAGTTCTCCTCACAGTCCAGCCCACCTTGATCCCTTGCCCTCTGACAGCTTTGGGCATGGATGCTGACTGAGCAGTCTGTCTCAGCCTCCAGAGGCTTTTGGGGAAGTTTTCACCTTCCCGTGGAACTGCCAGGGCCGTGTAGGAAGGATGGGAGCCCCTCAGCTCTGGTCAGTGGTTGCAGCCAGGGTCCTGCAAAAGCAGGGGGTGTTTGGCTGGTACAGGGCATTGCTGACTCTTGCAGCTCAGCCTGGCTCCAGAGGGAAAGCAGGATTCATGCCCCTTCTGCCCTGTTCTTGGTGCAGATGCCACTGAGGTCTCCAGGACCTTGAGAACAGGCTGGGACCAGTCCTCCCCACTGACCAGTGGGTGCACCTCCTCCTGTCCCCAGCCGGACACTGACCTCAGGATGCACTTCCTGCAGCGAGTCGAAAAAGGGTACGAAGGGAGGGCGCCCAAAGTGGGTGATGGCGCGCAGCCCTGTGAACAGGCTCTTGTTCAGCACCTTCTGGAAGTGCCGCTCACAGATGTACTGAAAGAGAGATCGGTGCATGTCAGACGGCCCAGCACAGCACAACATGGCCCTGCACAGCCTGGCGTGGCATGGCATGGCCTGGCATCCTTCCCATTGGATGTCCAGGCTCACCAGCATGGTGGTGCGCAGATCAAACTTCTCGGCCAGCTGTGTGATGTAGATGTGCACAGAGACCAAGTTGTTCTTGTCTGACTCTTCCACCTCCCGGATGATGTCCGTCAGCCACTCAAACTGCCGCTGCGTGCGCGTCACCCAGATGAAGTAGATCTGTGGCACATTGGGATGAGGCTCAGAGTGGGGCCAGCATCCTTATGAATGTCCATGGACTCCACAGAGGATTTTATCCCCAAAGAGGCCAGCAGCAGGAGGAGACATCTCAGAATCACGGAATCACAGAATCAATTAGGTTGGAAAAGATCTCTGAGATCATCAAGTCCAACCTCTCAGGGGGGCTTGTCTTTCAGATACTTTCTCTTACCTTCTTACACAGCAGCTTGGAGTTTATGGATGATTTGAAGACCAGGTCCTTGAGAATGGATGCGAAGGGCGTCACCCCGATGCCTCCTCCCACCAACACCGACACCTCAAACTTGTTCCACTCCTGGTGGCCCTCCCCGAAGGGCCCGTCCAGGTAGAGCTGGAAAGGAGTCAGCCGTTAGCAGAAGTCTCTGCTTGCCAAGGTCTTGGCTGCCCTCAGGGCTGGAGAAGAGCCTCAGGCTTGGCACATCCCGTTGCTGAGGTGCTCTTGGGCTCAGATGTCCCCACGGGTGACATCCTGTTCAGGGCTCACCTTGGGCAGTGCGCCGAGGAGGGCCAGGTTCTTGGGAGAGTAGACCTCCCGCAGACGGGTGGTCCAGGGCCCCACGGCGCGGATGTGCAGGCTCAGCTTGTCGTCGTGCGGCGCCGAGGTCAGCGTGAAGGGGTGGTACTCGGTGGTGCCCAGGGCCACGCAGGCAATGCGCACCCACTGCCCGGACTTGTAGTCGAAGTCCTGTGGCCGCTGGAACTGCAGGTGGGTGACACCTGTGGGGAGATGGGGAAGGGGGCTCCATTAAGGTGGAGATGCTGAGGCGCTGATGTTCCTGCATCGCTGCAGCCCCTGATGCTCTTGCAGGGAGCCTGGGCTGGGCTGGTGCTGTGTGGCCAGGGATGCTGTGGTACCTGACGGCAGGAGCTCAGCTTTCACCACACTGATCTCCACCTTCTTCCTGCTCAGGCTGTACAGCTTGTCCGCACTGTAGATAAGAGCTGGGATGATGAAGTAGATATAGAAACGGGGCTGCTGGATCAGTGCGTAGCTGCCATGGATGATGACCTGGGCAGGGAGCAGAACCCTTTAGCAAGGTGAGTCCTCACCCCAGGGATGATTTGGTGTCAGCTCAACAGCAATGGGGAGCCAGGACTAGGGCCACCATCTCCCTTGGGACCACCCCAGCTATTCCATCTCATCAGCTGCACTGACTTGACGTACAGGCTTGCAGTGCATTGGCACCATCCCTCCCTTGCAGCCCAAATCCTTTACCAGGATGTAGAGCAGCACGTAGAGGTGGTGAGTGATCCAAAAGCCCTGAAAGCTGACACGTCGGAAGTGGTGGGTGGCAAACACATACATCACAGCAAGGACAACGAGCAGCAGCACTCCTGTCATGCCTGTGAGAGGAAGAGTGGGGAGGCCCTGTGGGCGGGAATAGGGCAGCCCCACAGGGGCTCTACCTGGGCTGGGCAGAGGGTTGCCCATCCTGGGCACAGTGTTCTGTCTGCTAAGTGTTCTCACCTGGAATAGTCTGGAAGAACCACCAGTAATACTTCTGTGGGAGCTGTGACCTGGAGAAAGACAAGAGATTGCACCATGGAGCGACCAGAATGAACTAATGGTTTCCATTTTCATTTCTGTCCATGCCCAGGACACTCTGTCTGGGCTCTGCTTTAAATTCCACCTACCCATCATTTGTAAAGACACTGGAGAACAGGCAGGACAGTACACTGAGAGGTGTGACTGAGAAGATGTAGACATTCACTACATGACCTGCAGTATGAAGCACTGTAAGAGACAAAAACAGAGAAAGAAGCATCACTTGATGTGGATAGAGATGTGTCAGACTCTGCTGATGTCCCCAGGGACCCGGAGACGCCTCCTCTTCTGTAGTGCAAGGCATCTATGTTTCTGCAAGGTCTTTAAGCTTCTGCCTGGTCCTGCCATGGCATGATGGGCTGGTCCTCTGCTTGTGGGTGGCTCATCCCCCAGCAACCCACCTACCTGAGAAAATCAGGGCTGCCATGGCAATCCAGCGGTGGAAGTCAACGGCGGCATCGAAGGGGATGTAGTGATTGAGGAAGGTCTCCCGCAGGACGGTGATGAGGTTGCGGCACATGGTAAGCAGGATGTAGGAGTACAAGAAGGAGATGGAGGCAGCTGCTCCCCGGGAGATGATGATCCCCACGAAGGTGGTCTGTGCAATTCCAGTGCTGGGGGATGCAAAGCCGTAGTCTGGGGAGACAGAGAGGAGGGGGTGTCACGTGCCTGGCACTGACAAGGGGACAGCCACCTGTGTGGCTCCACCAAAAAGAGGACACTGGGGATGGGTTTGTGTGGGGAAAGGGGCACAACGACCCAGAACTGCTGGATGACAGGGTGTCCTTGGAGATCCAGGTAGGAGAATGTCCACCTGGGAATCTGCACCTCGGGACTGTGGCCTCAGCTGGGGAATCCAATATAAGAGGTGTCCATAAACTGGAACGAGTCCAGTGGAGACCACCAGGATGAGTGGGAGCGGGAGGACACCATGTAAGGGAAAGGCTGAGGGAAATGTGCTTTGTTCAGGCTGGAGGAGAAGGGTCAGGGAAGCTGGCTGTCTGCAACCATTTCATGGGTGGACAGAGCAAGCCTTTCTCAGGGATGCACAGTGGAAGGATGTGAGGCAAGAGCACAAGTTTCACTGCAGAAAATTCAGGTTTGATGTAAAATAAAAATCTTCACAGGGAGGATGGTCAAAAACTAGCACAGGCCCAGCAAGGTGTTGAAATCATCAGCCTTGGAACTCTTCACACCTTCTCTAGATAAGGCCTTCAGCAGTCTCATTCAGCTTGGGAAAAGGGCTTGCTCTGAGCAGGGCACTAGACCAGACCCTTCCAGAGATCCCTTCCAACTTCAGTGGTCCTTTGGTCATTCCAGGGGAGGACTGACACTGCTGCCCAGAGCTGTGCCAGACAGCTCCCCATCATGCCCCAGGCAACAACCAGCTTTGAGGCACCGAGCCCACACCCCCCACAGTGGGGCTGGGTGGGCACTCACAGTAGGCTCTCTCTGCGAAGACGCCGGCGGTGATGGCGGAGAAGAGGACGACACAGACGATGTGGCGCCGGTAATTCTCAACGAAGCGCTTGAACTCCTGGATCTTCTGCTGAACTCTGTTCCTCTCATACTTCTTCCGTTGTGCTTCCGTGTACACATGCAGCTGGTACTGGTTTGCCCTGGCAAATACAGGAGTGCTGGTGTCACCGCGAGGTTTTCCCGGCAAGGAATGGCTCAGGGCCCAGGCTTGGATTTCCTCCCAAAGCACTGTGATCACCCCCGCACATCGGTGACAGAGGTGACCTGCAGAGCACACCATCAGAGAGTGATCTCAGGTCAGCCTGCTCTACAATGCCTTCAAAAGCTGATAACAAACATGGAGATAGTGACTCACAAATGAAACTGTAGATAAGAACTCTAAAAGAAAATTTCATAGTAATATTCAACTACCAAAATTATCCCACAAAAGGGGAATTTCCTTAATTGGTGCAATTAAGGCAAACCAAGATATTCTAGCCATCAACAACAACAGCTGAACTGCTTCCTTGTAGAAATACTTGCTGCTGCCACAGCAGGGAGGACCAAATTCTCTCGTGTAGCTCTTGTAGGCAGCTCAGGCGAACCAGCAGCACCCCAAGGGGCAGAGGAGCACAGGCAGGAACTGTCAGACAAGACCCATCTCTAAAAACCACTATCCCAGCCTCTGGAGTTGGCCATTTCATTTGGTTTTTTTTTGTAGAGGTACATCACCCAGACCCAGCTACAGCACTGTCCTGCCAAGATGGGACAGTTTCTGTTGTTCCTTGGCCAATGAGTGCCTCCTTGGAGTAGTGTCATTTGACTGGAGGGCTACCCAACCTGACATGGATATGTGAGAAAGAGCAAACAGGCTGAGCCCGAGCCCCAGAGGCACAGCTGGTGAGGGGACTCACTTTCTTCCCGGTCTCTTCCTCAGTTCTTGGCCTTTTTGCTCCATGTAGTGACTCACAGTGTCCACATTTGGGTCTTCCTTCTGCTCTGAGATGATTCTGTGGAAATAGAGCTATGTCTAGCCCAAAGCTCTATTTGCCAGAAGTGCTTGCCAAAACTTTCCCCTTTTCTCCACTTCCCATCTCAGGCATAGCTGGGAACGTGCCCAGCCTTTTCCCCACAAGCCTGCTCGCATTAACTTTAATTGCACATGGTCTGGATTCACTCCAAGATAACCCCTCCCTCTGAAAAGCAAGGCAGGACTCCCATCTCCACACAGAGGATACAACAGGGCTCTGCAGGAGGCAATTCCTCCCCTCTGGCTGTGCCTGGGGAGGAGGATGGCAGTCCCACTGCAGCACCCAGCATGCACCTCCCGCCCCTTCCCCAGCGCTGGGAGTTCCAGCATCTGGTGGGAGCATTTGTTGGAAGGCTTGGGGTGAAGGATAGATGTGAGCCAGGGCAGAAAGAGAAGGAACAGCAACAGTGACACTAAGGAAGGGAGCTTACCCTTTCGGCTCTTTCTTTTTTATGAAGGAGACACAGTTTTGCAGATTTTGCTTGAACACCTCAGGGACACCTTTGAGGAGACAAAAGGACGAACACCCATTCAGAGGATGCAAGGCAAAGTTTAGGAATCTCCTGTGGGCAGGGAAAAGCTCTGAACTGACCGAAACATGTCAGACATGAAGCAACAGCTGATGCCCCATTACTGCGGTTGGGCTGGGGGAGATTGATGAGCCAGGATTTGAGAGTTCCATATTGGGTACTGCCCATTGCCTCCAGCCTTGCAGAGCCTGGGGCGTCCCAGTGCTCGTGCCCACTGACCTTTGACGCAGAGCTGGGTGAGCTGAAGCTCGCTGTCGTGGTCCCGCAGCATGTAATGGAAATTCTCCCACGTCAGCTCATCCCTGTCCTGAAACCCCGAGGCCCGAAACATGGACTCGGTCACCTGCTCTGCCTGTTCTCTTGACAGGCAGTTGTTGGAGATCTCGATGAAGGACCTGGAGCAAGGAGGCGAGATGGGAACACCAGCTGAGTCCCTCAAATAACACAGGGCAGAGTCCCAGACCAGTTTCATGGGGGAAATGGGCTCTTGGTTGCAAGTGTTGAGCCCATGGTCTTCATGGGCCCTGAAGCACAGAAACTGGGAGCTGCTTCTGAAGACATGTCTGTAAACATTGTGAAAACATTAGGAGAGAGGAGGAGGACTACCTGAGCATCCTCAGAAACTCCTCCTTGGAGAGGAACCCATTCTCATCAATGTCATACATCCTGAACATCACCTTGGACTTCTCCTCTGCAGACCCTGGTGGGGAGGGAGAGAGGCAAAGTAAGAACAAGATCCTATTTTCATCAACAAAGATGCTTTCATATGTTGTTTTTGAGTGTCTGGACCTGCAGCAGTGTAGCCTCACCCTTCCACTTGACTTTCTCAAGTGCAAGGTGAAATATTGGGTAGACACACATTCTTTCTTGTGCATTATTTTTCAAAGTCAAAGTGTGGCTTTGCAAAGCAATGATTTTTCTGGGAGTTGTTTTGATTGAATCTGGCATTCAACAGCTCCACCTGTGAATCCACCTTTCCAGTGGTCATTTAGGGAGAATCAGATATCAGACACAGTTGCTATGATCTCTCAAGTACAGGATGCACAGCCCCTTCAGGAGACAGGGCAGACATGTCTGTGGTGGTGGAAGACAGCTCCCCTCGTGAACCATCTTCCAGAAAACACAATTACATTGTCATGCCCCATAACCGAAGCTGAAGCTGTCCTGAGTGAAGGGAATTTTAATCTGTAGCAGTGTCTACAGTTTGACCTGCTGGGTGAATCTTGTCCTCCACTCTGACAGAGCCTCTAAGCCAAGGGCAGCAGATGGAGGCGTTAACCAGCTCCAGCTCTCACCTTTCATGAAGACCACCAAGATGTCCAGGAATTCCCGGAAGGAGATGTAGCCATTGCCATCTTTGTCAGCCAGGGAGAACATGGACTCCACAAACATGGAGTGGTCTTTGAGCCCCAGGGCCTCCGCAAACTCAGCCCTGCTCAGCTCACAGGTTAGAGACTCCCTTGCCTTCTGGGAAGATTCAAAGCTGAGCTCCCCGGCATCAGATCTGTCGATTTCCAGCACCTGCAGGTTGTGTCCCACAAAAGAAATCCTGTGAGTGATGGCAGAGCAGAAGGCTGGTGTTTCATTTCTGACCTATTGCACAAAGACTGGTGGCTCCCTGGCACAAAACTCACGGCAGATACCATGGGGAAATTCCCGTGTCTCTCCTGCACAATGTGACTTTTCACACTCCATGTGACTGGCCACTCTGGAGACCTGTTACATCACCCAAAAGCCTCTTTGCCACTTTAGACACTTCTATCGCTGCAGCAGATCTCCCTTTGTCTTCTGCAAAGGAAAATGTCCCTCGGTCCTGGAAGTATTGGCAGCTTCCTTGTGTGTGGCTTACCAGCTCTTAGAGAGAGCACCAGCCCCAACATTCATTGCTTAATCAATACAGAAATACCTTCCCCCACACACCAGGGCTTGCTACGCCTTTACACACCTGAGCAAACAGGTGCCTGAAGAAAGTCTCCAGAATTTTTTTTCTCTGCTCCTGGGTGACTGCCCGTTTCATCAGGCTCTGCTCCTTCATCTCAGACAGATGCAGGTCAAATCTGCTCTCCTTCAAGTAGTCTCCTAGCTTCCTGACAAAGATGCTCCTCTCAGCCTCCTCACTGAAGAGCAGCACCTGCAAAGGACCCACCAACTGGCTGTGATCATCAGAGGCTCAGCTCCATGGTATTTGCTGGACCTGGTGGTTCTCAGGAGGCCACAACCTCCCTTCAAGGAGGTTACACTGCTCCCAGTGCCCCTAGCTGAGTGGTGCAGAGGACTGTGGAGGGTCCAGGAGAAGGTGTCATACCCCAGGCACCGTGGTACTTACCAGGTCGTACTCCTTGGGGCTCTTCAGGAGCAGAGCTTTTTTCCCTTTGTTGTTGGAGAGGATCACCTCCACTCTTTGGTGGGCTTTCAGGTTGATGCTCCGGAGCACAGATCCTCTGCTATCCAGCACTTTGAGCACTTTGTCAGCTTGGAGCTGAATGTAGACGGGAGAGTTGTCTGTCTTGGGCCCATGCCACTCCATGGCTGGTGGGAAAGAGCACAGGACTCAGCTGGAAAGGCTCCTACTAATCCCAGAGCCTCCTTCACTGAGAGGCAGTTTGGGAGTGATTTCATAACAGGCACATCTTAAAGGAATAATGATGATCTCCTTACTGCAGAGCTCAAGCACATGGACACAGGAGGAGTACAGACTATGGAGAAGGGAGGCTGGATTTTTCCAGTGTGCAGAGCAAGGAGATACAGTCCCTGTCCTGGAGTTACTGGTGAAATTGCTCTACACAGGTTTCCTTCAGGCAAGGTGTGATCTGGGGAGGATTGGAATTAGAGGGGCATAGGATGACTCAGGCTGGAAGGGACTCAGGTTGGAAGGGTATCTTGCCCAACCTCCTGCCCAATGTAGGACCAGCCACAGGTCAGTCTGCTCAATGCTTTATGTGGTCAGGTCTTGGACAGGATGGGCTACCGAGCTCTCTGGGCTCCCTGTTCCACTGCTTGACTATGCTCCTGGGGAAACTGTTCCTCCTTACACCCCCAGGCCCAGCCCTGCCTCAGCGTGTGCCCTGACTGCAGCAGCATCACCAGATGCCATCGCAGGGCTGATAGTGCCACCTCACCGTGAATGGCCTCGCCGCACACCTCCCTGCGCACGCTGGTGTCCTGCTTCCTCTGCAGCCTCTTGAAATCTCTCTTGCGGAAAGCGGCAACAACCCAGGCAACGAACAGAGTCACTGGGGACACATGGGAGGAGGAGGCATGAGAGATCACAAAGCTGCTTCCCACTTTCGGCTCACTCCTGGTGCCCAAGGACCCTGCCATCTCAAGCACCTCAGGAGTGACCGTGACTCAGCAGCTCCTGCTGGGAGGTGCTTTGTCCATGGGCACTCAACCCCTTTCTCTGGTGGAGAGGTGAAAGAGGAGAAGGGTTAAGAAACAGAGTGACAAACCCAGGGGCAGACAGCAGAGGACGACGATGATGATCCCGAAGCCTGCGCCGCTGCCTGCAAAGTAATCCAGCACCATCATGGGTGTGCAGTTGGCCAGGTGTTGAGCTGTCAGCTGCTGGGGCTGGGGGCATGGGTCCCCTGCAAGGGGGCAAACAGGCTGTGAGTGTCACTGACCTTGTACCCAGCCCACCTGCATCGCCCCTAGGAACCTCTGCATTAAGATGTTGATGGGGTTTGTGGCTGAGTGACTCAGGGAGCTCTGCAAAATTGGGGTGCTTGAGTTAATCTCCAGATCTTTGGGACAGGCTTTGGGTTTGGGTTCAACCTTTGCCTGCCGCAGCAAACCAAGCACAGAACTGGACTCAAGTGCTCTGGAGGTTCAGCACCACCACCTCTCCTGATGGGATGGGCTGACCAAGGGGCACCCTGGGCCACAGCAAACTGGGGCTCAGAGACTCTGCTCATCTGGATGCTGCAAATCCAGGGAGTTCCCCTGGTGTGATTACAAGGAATGTACACCAAGAGAGCAAAAACACCTTGCAAGGGCTGGCACGTGACACAAAAGAACTGCTTACAGTAAATGGGAAGAGTGTGGCAAGATTCCAAGAGGAAAGGGCATATTGCCAAACACACAGTAATATTCATTTTCCCCTTGGGATCATGCCTGCACTTCAGCTCTCTTTCAACACCTGCATCATGCATCTCAATGTCTTGCTCACAAGCAACCCCTGCATTTTGTGCCCGTTTTGCTGGTTTAGGGTCATAGCAGGTCTGAGGCTTGAGAAACTCCAAACCTGATGTGTTCCCGGTGTCACTGAATCACTGGCTGTGTCACTGGGATGACTCTGCTTTTCTTGCTGCCTTGCTGGAGCCATTCCCTCCCTGAGCCCTCCCATTGCACGGTGCACTCACCCTCTCTCCAGATGAACACGTGGGGCTGGAGGTCTGTGGATTCGGCATAGGTGACAGCAGTCAGGACACTGTGAAATGTGGTGTTACGGATCTCCCTGATTTCCTCCTCTGTGAACAGCCTGAGGAAAAGGACGTGGGGACAAGTGGCGGCCCCAGGTGCCACTGACCAGCAGCAGGAGGGAACTGAGGAAGCTGGAGGATGCTTTTTCCTCCAGCCCCACTTTCTATGTGTTACTGGGGTTTGCAGAGCAGCTGCCAGATAGGGACAAGGCCATTACCCATTCCTGGTGTTTTCGAACCAAAACCTGTCGCTATCACGCAGGCGCACAAACTGGTCCAGGATGATGGTAGAGAAGAGGGAGCCATCAGCCTCCAGCATGCCTCCAGGGAGCAGCTCCAGCCCAGCCGTGTTGTTGGCATACAGGGCAGCGACCTTCTGCAGGACCTGGTGAGAAACCCCCACCACACATGCGTGAGCTCAGGGAATTCTGCCAGGGCATCAGAAAATCTTGGCAAGCCTTAGGAGGTGTAAGGAATGTGCATTTCCCAGTCATCACACACTTCTGTGGGCTGGGAGGATGCCGAGCCTCACACAGCCTCGAGCTCATGGCTTGAACTTGAGGGACTGAGCATCACTCCCAGAGTGTCTCAGTTCAGGAGGAGCAGAGTGCCTGGTGGCACGGGAGTTTAGCACTGGGGCAGGATTGTTTATTCATGCTATGTAATCACACAGTTATCCCACTGCAAGAATGAAAATTACACAGTTACCCCCTTGCAGGCATGAAAATCAGCCAGGGAAGGGCATGCACTGATGATCTCCCTCTTCCTATGGTGCTGCAGAATTCAGTTCCTGCCTGGAATGTCCCATCGTCCTTTGGCCCACATCCATTCCTTGCCCAGTTCCCTGTTACCTGTGGCTCCAGGTGTGAGGCGAGGTTTGACCAGTTTTGGAGAGGTTTCAACCCAAGTCGCTCCCGGGCTTGGTTATAGGTTGGCAGGCCAAGGTCTCGCCCACGTTGAACCCAGCTGGCCACGTAGTCAGTGCGCGAGTATTTCAGGGGCCCATACCAGTAATCTGTGGGTGGATTTGAAGCCATGGTCATGGCAAGGCAGAGCCCGAGGAGCCACCTCAACTGCCAGAGGTGCTGGGCTGGCCTTATCCTCTGCCATGGGCTGTGCCAAACATGGAGATCATCTCCATGCCCCTGCCAGAGTGGTTCCACAGACATGCTTAATGTGTGCTGTAGCTCTCTGCACCTCCATTAACAAGGCTGAAGCTGAAGCGTGTGGTTGGGTGCTGTGGAGGAGGCAATGGGACCTGCCTCCCCACCTTGCCCCTGGCACAGCCTCGGGCGTGGGGGTCTCCTGCCAAGGCACAGCTGCAGTACAGACCTTGGAGATCTTCCACCACAATGTTGTCCTCCCGCTCTGCGATCTGCGAGCTCATCCCCAGCAGGAGGTTGTCCACATCTTCTGCCTGCTGCAGCCCAGGGCTCTGAGAGGTGTGGGAAGGGCAAGTGATTCCTCTTGCATGAGGGAGGATAGAAAGTAGCCCCACAACCCTGAACTGGTTTCCCCAGGGGTGCAGACCCATGGTGTAGGGGAATCGGGGACTTCTTCCAGGCTCGTTTTCTCCACATCAGCTCAGCCTTGAGGTCTGAGCCTGACACAGCTGAAGGCTGGGGATGCTGGATGGGGAGGATCTCTCACCCCTTGTCTGGCTGTCATACTCTGCACCTAATCTCCCTTTCAGACCCCTGTGGGGGTCCCCCATAACACAGAGCAAGGGATGAAAACCCCTGGCCAGACTGCCACATCCTCAGGACCCCTGTGCTCCCTCCCCTGTACCTCTCTGCTCCAGTAGCTGTTGCAGAGCCGCACTGCTGGGAATGAGCCACTGGAGACAGACACGTTCTGGAACCGGCACCTGGTGTCTCTGGAACAACAGAGTAGGATTGGACCCACAGCCTTGAGCCAGAACTGCCTGGAGCTGACAGGGCTCAGCCAAGGGCAGGACATGGGGAAGGGACAGAGACCATCCCAACAAAGACCATTCCCTGCCACAAACCCAGCTTGGGCACTGCAGTCCCATAGTCCCGCCAGGCTGTTCCTACCTCTTATAAACACCTGGAGGCACCATGGTGGCCAGGAATTGCCCCGCAGCCGCCACGAACTCTGGAGAGAGGCTGGGGTCCAAGTGCTGCTGGTAACCTGTGGGGCAGCAGCCAGGCTGGAGGGAAAAGCAGCCAAAGCTTCCTTTCCCTCCCCACCCACCAGCTCCCCTGGTCCCCCTAACCCTGCTTCCAACACTCTATTGCCTGCCTGCCTCTCACCTTGGTACTCCGGGACCTGTGTGCCCAGCAGGGTTGGCAGCCACTCGTACAGAACAATGCTCTAGGGAACAGGGAAGCTGGGTCAGGGCCAGAACCATGCAGGATGCTGGGGGTCCCAGCAGAGCTGAGGGGTCCTGTCCCTCACCTGGAAAGTGGCGATGACCCTCTTGCGAGTGTGCTGGAAGATATCCTCGTCAGACCAGGCAGGATGCTTCTGGGCCAGTGCTGTGGCCAGGTGGTTGTGGTACCGAAACCAGGCGATGCTCTCAGCCTGCAGGAAGGGGTTCTCGTTCCCCCAGGCACTCCCCAGGTCTGCAAGAGCCACCAGGACCATCAGTGGGGGACATCACTACTGGGTCTAGCTTTGCCCATGGCTGGCGGAGCACGCCAAGCCCTGTGGATGCAGCCCGGTGTCCCCTCGTCCCCTCGCCCTTCCTTCCTGCCCAGGCAGACCAGCAACCTGAGCAAGTGAGAAGCAGCACCGGGCCCCCAGCACGGACCAAAGGCTGGGCAGGTGAGGAATTCAAAGCAAGCTGAGCAGGTTTGTATCAGCAGCAGCCCTTTTCCCCAGAGGAGTTCACCTGGGATCAGAGCTGGTCTCTGACACTGCCTCCTGGGCATGTGGCCTCTGGAGTTTCTGGTGTGTCCTTGCTGGGATTTCTTCACTGGGGCTCAGTGAATCTTCCTCCCCCTTGGGAAACTGCCTGCTCTCCCACAACCCTCCTGACCCATGTGTCCTGCCTCCCTGCATCTCCTGCCCTTTCCCCTTTCCTGAGGTCCACTCTGGGCTCAGCTCCAGGGACCTCCTGCCCCCCTGCTCCCAACCAGGGATGAAAAACTCTTTGAATGCCACCATTACCGTAGATCCCTTGGAGACCACCCTGTCCCGTGGATGGATCCAGTGCCTTCCACATGGGAACCCTCCCGTCCGTCTGCCTCGGGAGGCTCCTGTTGGTCCCCGATGCCAGCTGTCCCTTCGAGAAGCTCCTCAGGGCATCGCTCCAGGAGTGCGAGGAGCCGTAGATGGAGCTGCCATCCAGCCAGCCTGTCACCTCGTTGGTCTAGGGCAGGCACAGGGAACAGGCATTAACAGGTGCCAGGATTTCCCTGGAAAGGTGCAAAAAAAAGAGGTCTGGAAAGCTCCAGTCTGTCTCTTTTGTTCTTGCAAAGCAGTCTGTTTTAACAAGAGCTCTCAGAAAGCAGATAAATACACAGACAATCTCTGTGCAAACTTCGGGAATCAGTGCCAGGTAGAGAAAAAGACCAGGTCCAGGCTTTTCAGAAGTACATTTGGGGTTGTTTTTTCCCCAGTTACTTTGACTGTGCCCAGAAGCAGACATCTGTGAGTCCCTGTGTAGGCTGGAAGGGGACAAAACCCATCCCTGGGGAAACCGGGAACACCAGAGCTGAGCTCGCAGCAGTAAGTCCCACTGTCCTGGCAGCATGCTGAGCATCTCCCCTGCCAAATGTTTGCGTGGAAACATCCTTTTCATTCTGAAAACAAGCTGGAGTTTCCATTTTTTAAAGCTTTTAAATGTTGATAAAAACATGACTTGCTAAACTGATCTCTTTGGGGCTTGTCACGTGAAAGGTTCAGGGGGGTATTTCACTTTGGTGATTTTGGTTGGGAAGATCTCCAGCATGAAAGAAATCTGGGGAACACAAGCTTAACAGCAAAATCCAGAGTAACTGGGGGAAAACCTGGATTTATTTTCCAAAATGACTGAAATTCAGGGAAGCATTACAGGTTGAACTTTATGGCAGTGCCAGCTCAGCTTTGTGATACATTATTAAAGATAGGACTTGGTGCCTAAAACAATGTGCTATAATTAACAGACCTAATTACCTTTTATTTGTCCAGGAAATGCTTTGACCTTGGGCAACCACTAGTGTTGCTCAAAGTGAAACTCGGAGTTTGACTTTAGGTTCATTTCATTGGTTCAAACACTTGAGAGATGTATATTTTCAGGGAAATAGTGGTGCTCCCATTTTATTTTTGCAAATTGTCTTGGCTGCTACAGACCCCAGTGGTGGGTGAAGAAGAATTTGGACAAAAGGGAAAGAGCAGAGGAAACCAGACCTACCTGTTCCCGGGGATTGTTGGGGCTCTGCCCCGTCTCTGCTGCCCAGCGGATGCGCTGGAAGGGCAGGACCACATCTCCAGTGCCGGCAGGGTCAAACACTGGGTCTCCAGATGGGATGTGGACGTTGAGGAACTCAGCAGGGCAGCCAGGTTTCTCTGTCTCCAGGATGTCCAAGAGCACATGGAAACCTGACAGAGACCAAAGCACGGTCAGCAGCTGCGAGGACTGTCCCCAGCACCTGGAGCAGGACATCAGGGTGGGCAGCTGTAGGCGGGCTGAGGGGACCACCATGTGCAGCAAGGGTGATCAAGGCCAGGCTGAGCAGGGCTTGGAGACACCTGGCCTAGAGGGAAAAGATGACCATTGAGGTCCCTTCCAACCCAAACATTCTTGGATTTTATGATTTCCCAGAGACAGACATCTCTGGGCCTGGAGACCTAAAACCCCACTGAGCTCCTGGGAGACAGAAAAAACTGCTCCAGCTTGCAGCAGTTCAGCCCAGCATGGCTCTTATCAGACCTGTCTGGTGTTTTTGCCATGGGGCAGCTCCACTGCTAAAACAAATGAGGAAGTTCCCAACTGACAAATATCAGCACTTGGGTCAACTGGAAAAGGTCACCAAAAATCCACACAAACCCTCCTGGCTGGGCAGTGCTGTGGTACAGTGGTACCCAAGGCTTTGTGGGGCTGTTATCCACATGTGGGTCTGCTATGGAGACCCACAGCCGGGTGAGGAGCGCTCCGATGCATGGCCTTGGGTGTGAGAGAAACCAACATTTTTCCACCCAAACCGCCATTTTTCCAGTCGGTGTCAGGCCCCAGGTCTTACCGAAGAAGACAGCCAGGACGGTTGTGTTGCGGCGGGAGGGCAGCCCCGAGGGTCCCCGCGCCACCGCATTGCTGAGCTGGCGAGCGTTGGGCACGTGGGGCTCCTGCAGCGCCTGGTAGACGCCGTCTGCGTAGTTGGCTGGCAGGAGACGCAGCAGCCTGGCCCCTGCAGCACCAGAAAACATGGCATGGGTTCTGTGGTGCCCAGTGGGAGGCACAGCCGTAGCGGGATACACGGGTATGTGTGCAGGTCCCAGAAGAGGGTCAGAGGATAGCATAGGTTCTTAGAGTGGCCAAGAACATGCAAGTTTTGGTGTCATCATCCAAAACTTCTTGCAACACTGGGATCAGTCCTCTTAAAACCAGGAGGGATCCTCCATCCTCCATCTTCCTCCCTTCTACTTGTCCTTCTCTTGTCTATGTGCATCCCTGTTGCCTCCTGGAGGTCTGGGGTGGTGCTCCAGTGGGTAACTGGAGTGATGTTGAGCTGTCCCATGTTGACTGTGCAATCCTATACATGTGTGGTGTTTGCCAGCACCATGGGGAATAGGAGAGGGAACAGCCAGAGAGGGAGCGAGACAAGTGCAAAGATGAGAGAGAAACACCCTGACTTTGCATGCACTGCTGGTCCCAAAACTGAAAAGCCCAGAGGCAGGAGGTCATGTCTCACTAATTTTGAAAGGCTTGTCATCAGTGTGGTGGGCTCCATTTGCTGGAGCTCCCCAGAGCTGGGGGAAATCCTGAATTCCTGCCTTAGTTTGTGGCTTGGTTTCCATGTGACACTTTCCAAAAGTTAAGGTCTGACCTGTTTGTTCTGGAGGAGGAAGACCTGGTCTGCCAGAGCCTGTTTTCCCTGGCAGGCTTTGGTGTTACCAAGGGGCTGGTGGCACACGTCATGCGGGAGAGCCTTGGGACTCAGAGGAAGCTGTGCAACTGCCACTGGACCTTGTGCCGCTGTGTCACCACAGCAGGGACCAGCCTGGGCTGCCAGAAATGAGGATTCAGAATCTTCAGTGTTTTAGATAAGATCCTGCCTGATCTGTCCTGGTCCCTGGCTCAGGGATAACTGGAGCTGAGCCCATGGGCTGGCTGTGGGCATGAGGAAGCAGTTCACCGTTGGCAGAGGGAAATCCCTAATGCGTCTCCCAGTACCGACCAGTACATGGTATCAGCTCTGTGCAGGGCAGAAAATCAATAGGTTCAGCATGCCTGGACCATGAACTCTTCTGCTTTGTGTTGAATCCTGGGTGAACTGCATGCTGATTTTGGCTAAGGATGTTTTTTTGCAGCACTGGGATGCCTGACCGTCACAGGAACACCTGCTGAAAAGAGCTGGGTCCTCCTTGCCTTGCATACTCTGAATGATCTCACAAAGGCACAGCTTTGCTCTGGCACTGGTCCAACACCAGCATAACCTGCAGATTGTGCCTGGGCAGCAGCTAAAAGCGGCAATGCCCAGACATGGGCTGCCTGGCCCCTCCACACTTCTCTGACAAGGCTCTCAGATGCATCTAGGGACCACGGAGGGCCGTGGGAGGTGGCCTTGTCTGCTCACCTGCCTGGTTCAGGCTCAGGTCAGAAAAGTTTCTGTCTCTGCCACAAAGCAAGCCAGACGCCCAAGGGGCAGCTCACCTCGCCCCATCCCTCCATTCCTGTCCCCAGGCCTGGCACTCACCCACGGAGCCATGGCTGTGGTGCAGCAGGTTGTTGTACCAGCCGTCATAGCGCTGGACCTCCCATGAGATGCTCTCCTGGGCTCCTGGAAGAGACAGGACCCACTTGATGAGCAGCAAGAAAAAAGCATGAAACAAGCATCACCACTAGAGAATTATATTTATATTGTGATCTTTTCCCATATTCTTTCTGCAGCTTCCCAAATATGCAGTTTTTTAGATGAGTTTTGCAGTCCTTTTGAGGCACAATAGCTAAAATCAGAAATTTATGCTTGTGATCCTGATGTCCCCAGGTCAATTTGTGGCCACCTCCAGTCTAATCCCAAAAGACATTCCTTTTCTCTTTCTCTCTCACTGGATCAGAAACCTCTCCTTACTTCTGACTCCTACAACGCCCATGTGAGTCAAAGAAAGATCTTGGCACTGGAGATGCGCTTTTCTGTCAGCATCAGCCTTATTTCCTTCTTGTTAATTTTTATTGCTTTTGCTTTTACCTTTTACATTGTTAATACTAGCAAAGACATCCATTTCCTGCTTACAAGCTGTGTACTCATCTCAACTGCAGTAGGGCAGTCTCTCAGTCTGCACTTGGCTCCAGTTTTTTCTTATCTCCTCACAAACTGCGTCACAGAATCGTATAATCATAGAATTTGGGTTGGAAGGGATCATAAACATCACCTGGTTCCACTCACCCTGCCATGTCTTTCACACCTTCCATTAGATCAAGTTGCTCTGATATGATGCCCTATGAGTCAGGAAATTCCCCTGAGGGGCATCAGCTACCCAGGATGTCCCCTTGGGGTCCCTTCCCCGAAATCGCACTTACTCCCCAAGGTCCATGTCCCCACCAGAGCCACAACCAAACTCAACATCACTGCTGCAGGTTGCATCAGCCACTGAGTCTTCGGAAGCAGCGACCTGCAAATGGAGAGGAGAGGGAGGGAGCTGGAGGTGAGCTGCTCCCCAAGGCTGGAAACACACACAGACCAAAACCTCAGCACCTTTTTGTGGTTTCTGCTGCTGGGTAAAACCCCACTGCTGCCACCATCCATCAGCAGTGTCTCCTGATTTGGGCTGTGGGAGTTGGCAGGGGTCGTGTGAGACCCCATCACCTTGGGAAAGTTCTGTCAGGATGTGTCAGCTGACCTGAGAACACCTTTCTGCTGGAGCAGGACCAGTGGCCCTGCCTTGGGGTATCCCGGGCACAGACTCACAGCCCGTCATCCAGTTGTGCTTGCTCTGTTCCAGAAAGCCCTTCATTACAGAAACAGGCACATTCCAGCTGGAAATTCTTCTGGCATTGACCCATCCAAGCAAAATCCAGCTGTGAACAGGATGGAGAAGCCTCAGCGCACAGTCAGACATCCCAAAGTGTGTGAGTACTGCAGACAAGACAACTCGATCCCCTCTGAGCTAACCTGATTGCCATCCCTCCTGACCAGCCCTTCTCATGATGCTTTACCACCTCGCTTTCCACAAAAGCCCTGGATCCAGAGCAGATTTCATCACTGGGAGCTGAACCTTTAAAATCCCAGGCAACACCTGGCAGAAGAGAGGGATTCCCAGCCCTGAACTGTGAAGTGATTTAGAGTCACAAATGTGACAATGCCACCTACCACTGGCTTTCCACGCACAGAAATGCCAAACCTGAATTTAATTCCAAGACAGGGTTTTCCACTAAATATGGCTCTTTGTCCCTGTCTCAGTGTGTATCCAAAGATCAGCACTGTTTCAGAAGAGCTGTGCTGCCAAGAGATGCAGCAACGCACAGGTTTCAGCTTTTCCTACACCACTCTGTCACTTCCAAAGTGATGCTTTTAATTTTTTTTCATTATTTTAATTAAAACTTAAAGAAAATCTAGGTTTGAAAAGGCTTACACTTACCAGCAACTCTGTGGGTTTTATTTTGGATTTACTGAGAATTGCAGTGGGGATGTTTCACCTACATCTCCCAGTGGGGCAAACCGCAAAACATGAGTTCATGTGGCACTGTCTGCTTGGAAAACAAGGTGGTCTGAGACTTAAATACTATCATTTGCACTCACATTAATTATGTTCATCAATTTAAACACTCATCACCAGGCTGTGAGCAGAGCATGTAAGCCGTGGTCAGTCCTTCTGCCAGAGATTCTCGTACTTTTGGTCTTTTGCATTAGAAAACAAGTTGTGTCTGAAGAGGTGACATTTCCACACTCTTTCACCACCACAACAGCTCTTCCATCCCACGTCCTTTCCATCCCACAGCCCTGTGCTGAGCGTGGTCTGGTGGGTGTGAGATTTGCGTTGTGCAGCTGGTGGGAACTAGAGGCATGGAAGTTTGGCTCATGGTGACACAGGGGGGTGCCTGTGACCTCTGGCAGGAGTGGCAGAGCCCTGTCCCCATCACCACTTGGGACTCTCCCGCCTGAAAGCTCTCCCTGCTGAAACAGCCCCTTCCCTGAGCATCGGCAGCAGTCGTGGTTGACTTGTGCGCAGAGGTCCACATGGCCTCCTGTGCCGTGGGAAGGGAGACCCCAGAGACACAGCTGACCCAAAACAGACAGAGATGCAACTCCCATCCAGAGTGAGGTCTGAGAGTGCCGCAGAAGTGGCTCGGGAGACACGGAGCAAAGCCAAGGCTCAAAGCGCATCACCACAGCCACAGCACAGGTTGTCTCCCCCTTCCCCCTGGGTCTTCTCATAGAGTTCCAGCAGAACAAGTTTTAAAATTCCTTCTGTCTCTGAGCACACCTTCCTTTTCCTCAGGTAGGGAATTGCTCTTGTGCCAAGCCATGAGATGAGACACCAGTTCTCATGAACCCTTTATCTCTCCGTGCCCCAGAAAATAAAATTCACTCATTGCCCTATCAGTCCAAGGCTCTGGCGGTTTTCCAGTCTGGATCATGGCCAGTGTGATAGAGTAACAGCGGTGATCTTGCAGACTGACCTTGGAAGCCCACGGCACAGCTTGCCGAGGGAAAGCTTGGCAAGTGTGGATTATTTCCACAGCTTTGTCAAGCTTTCTGGGAATATTGTAATGATGGGACATCCAGACTCTGCTTTTCCACAGATTCCCTGTGCCACCTTTAGAAACTCATTCTCTCCCCCTGCATATAGGGAAATTAAACTTGTCAGCCTTGTCTTCTTCCATCAGAGAGGATCCCTGTGCCCTGTCAAAACCTGGAGTTTCACACCCTCCAAAAACCCTATGTCAGATAGTGTAAACACACAGCTTCCCACAGAGCAAGGATCTCCTGTTCCACCTGATCCCAGCAGATTTGGCTCCCCTAAAATTAGGGCTTCAGCCTCCAAAAGTCTCCTGGGCTCTCCCCAGAGCCACAGGTCACCTGGGATTGTGGAACACACCAGCATCCTGAGAGAGCATCAGCCCCACGGCAGAACCTAAGTGTGGTCACACAGAGGACAGCAGATGCAAGGCATTCCAGAAGCCTGGAGCCTGATCCCTATGGTCCTTGTGAGTGCCAGCTAATTTCTATCTCTTTCCAGTGCTGGTGGGACACACTTTGGGGCTGCCACCTTCCCCCACCCACCAGTCAGTCCTGGGATTTCAGAACAGGCTACATCTCCCCAGCCTTGGATCCCAGAGTACCCTACTCATGCGCGCACGCCATGGACAACCTGCACGCAGGGACGAGCGGTGTCTCCAGCTTCCCCCTGGGGCCGGATGCCGCAGTGCCTCAGAGCACAGCAGGGACTCTGTGCCCTGGAGGAACATGAGGGGACTCTGCCTGTGCCTGCCTGTCCCCGCGCAGGGACGCGCTCTGTCCCGCTCTGTCCCGCGCCTGCTCCCTCACCGCCAGGGATGTGCGTGGCTCCACCGCACCCTGCAGGTGAGGACGCGCACGGCCCCGTCTCACCGTCCTCAACACATCCCCCGGAGCCCTCCAGCCCTCAGGACGGGCAGTGACGTGGGGACATGGCCCGACCCCTTCCATCCCCCGGGCACGGCCCCATTCCAGCGCGTCCCCACAGCAGGAGAGAGGGGGAGTAGCACCAGCCCCTGTCCCCTCCAGAAGTGACAACAGACCCCCCCGCAGGTAACAGCCTGCGGGGCCCCGGCTACCGCGTCCTCGGCCGGGGACAGGGGGGTCACTCGCGCTCGCGGTCCCGCAGCTCCCACGCAAGTGGGAACACGAGTGGCCCCGATCCCAGGGAGCCACCCCACCCACGCCGGCAGGGGCACGCGTGGCCTCGGTCCCTCAGACATCCTTCCAAGCGTGGACGCGCGCGGCCCTCAGACACCCCCCGAACGGGGAACGTGAGTGTCCCTGATCCTTCAGTGCCCCCCGCAAGCACGGGCAGACGTATCCCCAGCCCTCCGACGTCCCTTTCCTCCCCGCAAGC
>VXBT01000873.1:36538-86038 GCA_013400235.1 Oriolus oriolus | reverse complement strand
GTGGGTGGTGGGCGGTGGGCGGTCTCTATTTGCGAGCGGCCTCGGCGCTGCCCGCCGCGCTCCGGGGGTCCCGGCTCGCCGGGACCGCGAGGGGAGGATGCTTCCCGTCTGGACTTAACCCTCTGTTCCTTCTATTCCACCCTGTTACAGGGTCAGGAAAGTGCAGCGAGGTTGCCCCCTCGTTCCTCCTTCTCCACCTGCGAATTGCAGCTCTCATGATTCAGTTTCCAGGGTACAGGATTTCTCTTTTTCCTACAGAAAATACGAACCTGCAGCCCTGAGCAACCCAGCTAGGACTGCTGCTGGCTCTGCCGCCGGGAGTTTTTGGCTGAGCACTTTCAAAAAATCCTTTTATCTCGATTCACTCTGGAGCAGGAAAACAGAGTTTCTGTAAGGAGAAACTTCTGGGGTTTGGGCAAACTTTCTGCCGGCTTTGTCTCTATCTCCTTCAAGTCCAGAATATTTTAAAACTTAAGATAAATCATCTATTTCTTCTGAATTGCTGATCCTTCCTTGGAGATGTTTCCAGTTTTCCCCCCCTCCATACGCTGTGACACAGGGAACCACAGGGGCTCTAAGGTCACAGCAATGCTTCAGTGTGGAGGATGCTTTCCAAGGTGCAACCAGTTCAGTTTCTCCTGCCGTGAACTGTAGGCACCACTTTTCCACTTGAAAGCTACAAAAATGCCAAAAAGCTGGTCTTCTGTGAAGGGCAATCAAGGGAGAAAGATGGGCAGACAGCGAAAGAGTTGTTTCCCTGGAAATTCTCTATAAAACAAGTCCCAGAAGTTGCAAAGCATACAGAAGTGCAGTCTTGGGGTTGGTTGAAAGTTAAATTTAGATTTAACAAGGCAGCATTCTCCATGTTATGTTCTGATTTTTAATTTTTTAAGCTGTGAAGAGTTGCATTTTGGTGAATACAGATTTGGAAGTCTCTCCTTGCTTCATTGTATTTCACAGGAAATTTGGGCAAAGATGCCAGGGAACAAGCGGAATTCAAGCCATTAAGATTTAATCTGTCCTAGGTTAAACTGCTCACTTATTTCTTTTCTTGCAGCAGCTCTGACTGTTTTGTGGGCACTTTTGCTGGATTTCGGTAGCATTGGGAATCAGCTACAGCTCCTGCTTGCCAGGTAATCACAGCACTTGAAGGCTGCCCTTCTCCAGGTTTGGCTTTCCAAGGAAATAACCCAAAGCTCTTACAGCAAAATAGCCCCAAAGAAGATTCGTAAGAGCACACGACAGCTCTGTTAGTCTGGAGCAGAGTCAAGATAAATTCAGGTCCAGATCAGTTGTAAAATCCCAGTCTCCATTAAACTCTTTGCTGTTGTTATGTGGGTTACTGGACAGAAAATTATTCTCAAATCAAATACTTCTTTATGTATTGAAAAACAATTCCGCTGTCCAAGCAAAATGTTTATGATAGTTATTGTGATCCCCACTCACTTCTGGGGATTTGGGACCATTTTTTGTGGCTGAATTGCTCTAGGTTGGATCTTACCTAAAAGTACAATTAATACTGTTTTCGGAAAATGCGAATAGAATCACCTCCTCTGTACAGGGACAGAACAAAAATGCTGTTTAGCCATGAATCGAATCAGCTCCGGCATTGCCTGACTTTAGCAAACTTCCTGGGGTAGTTACATGCAGAGAGGTTATTAAATAAGCAAACCAGGAGGACTAAGCATATTATCAGCTTTATTAGAAAAGATCTAACTCAGGTGCGGGAAGAAGGTGTGTAATTGCTGGAACTGGCGTGTCAGAGGAAGTTCAAAGTCATCTGTGGGAATGACACACCTTTTCATCTTATGTAATTCAGCTTCCTTTAGCTTTGAGATGGGCTCACAGAGTTTGTATGTTCTTTGGACCCTCATCCTGGGACTAGGGGCTGCTTCTGACCCCTCTGGACCAAGTGCAGGACCAGTCCTCTCTCTTCTTCTTCCTCCTTCACCAGACCAGCAGCTCTTGGGGAAAAGCTTCTTGGGGGAAATGGGCAGGAATGGGAGTAGTGGGCTTTGTCCCACTTGGCACTGCTGGCCCTCGGCTGGGAATAATTTTGCTATTGTGAAACCCATGTGTTCAGTGGTTCCTTGTAATTTTGAAGGAAAACTCTTCTGCAGTTGTCACTGGCTTGGGCATTTCCCCGAAGGGTTCACCCCAAAGCAGAAAGCCCTGGCTGCACCTGCTGGAGGGAAAGACCCGGCCCTGTCCGGGCAAGAGCTGCTCAACAGGTTCCTGCTCTGGGGCTGCTCCTCACACTGCAGCAGCACAGGGGCTCGTGGTTCCTTGGGCTGCCACAGTCCCTCGAGCTGCTGGAGCCCTGCCCCAGGCACCTCCTCTCCTCCACTGAGAGCTTTTGGGTGGCATGCTCTCTGCTGGGGAGTATTCCACCCGCCTGCTTGCTTGCAGCGTCACATTTCCTTGTCCCTCTGGGGACCTTTTAGGTGAACCTCCCTCGGCTGATTATTTCAGAACTGAGCCACCACGGGCAGGAGGCATCCGGGCAGGGCAGTGCAAGGTCCCCGCTGTGACCACTCCTCTCCCGCAGGCTCCCGGAGGTGCAGGATGACTCTCTTTGATGGCGTCTACCCCTTCTACCCGCAGCAGAGGAAGGCTGCCGTGTTCGACATCAGCACCGTCATAGTCATCGTGGTCTTCCTGACGCTGGCTTGCAGCTTTCTGCTCATCATCCCGGGCATCCGTGGACGGGCGGTGCGTGACCCCGGGGATGGGCGACTGCTCCCTGTGCTCTGGATGCTGGGACCCTCCCGGGTGGTTTAGGGTGAGGCAGGAGGAGAGCCAGGGCCGTTCCTCCCTGCCTGATGTCCCACTCTCTTCCTGCAGAGGTTGTACTGGACTCTGCGTGTTCTCCTCAGCCTCTTCGTGGGACTGGTGATTGTCGGTGAGTGCTGCGCAGCCCTCGGGGATGGGTCTGGGGGCAGGATTAAACCCTGGGGCAGGGTCTGTGTCTGGGAAATGCGAGCTGAGGGTCACAGCCACGGCTGGTTGTGGGGTCTACCCTACCCCTGCTCTGCAAAGCAGTCACACATCTTCCCAAAATGGCTTTCCCTTCCCTGGCATGGGGGCTGAGGTGGTGCCCATGGTTACTTCTGGGGGCTTTGCTGGCTGTAACTCAACCAGCCCCAGCTCCACCAGGCTGCACAGCCCCACGTTCCTCCGACCGGGTGTGTGACCTGACACAGGCAGGGTGCAGGAACAACCACAAAAGCGTGGATGAAATGCAAAGAGCAGATTTATTTTCATTGCCTCACCCTCCGGGAGATCCCCAAAGCAGCACCGGGCAGGGACAGGGAGGGAACCGGCACCACAGAGCTTGGTCCGTGCCAGAGGATCACCAAACCTGCTGTTTTCACCTGTATTTCAGGCATTTGTGCAGGTGTAGTTCACTGATTTACTTTGATCTTTCCCAAAGCAGGGCAGGATCTCAAGCCTGTTCAATAGGTGCTTCTGAGCTGTCTAAACAGAGATGTTCCACTTCTCCAGCACACAAGGCTAGACAGTGGTTACTGTGACCTATGGGTTTCTCTACACCCCAGCTACCATTAATCGAGTGTGTTTACAATCGTCCTCACCAATTTGCCATTATTTCCCCCACTGTGTGAGCCCTCTCGTGCTGCCTGGGGCTGCAGCCAGGCAGGCTTGGAGGACGTGAGGAGCCTTGCAGTGATGTGGAGGGAGCAGGTTGGAATAGAACACAGGCAGGGCAGAGGTTGCAGTAGTGGGTTAAAGACCTCCCAAGGAGCAAGGTCAGAGGAGATAAAGGAGAGGATTTAATTCAGTAAAAGCCAGGAAATCTTCTGTAATAACTGATGGTGGAAACCAGGCAGCGGGATTTCCAACTCGGACAGGGTACAGGATGGGTAAGAAAAGGTGTACTGAGGGGATAGAAGATGCCAGGTGGTGAGAGAAACCAGTCCTGACCCTAAATCAAAGAATCCCTCCTGCTGTGAAGGACAAGATGGATCACAGGACTGCTCAGAGAGGGATGATGAAGGGAGAGGGATAATGATGACCTAAAGGATTCAGCCCCGATTTGCCCAGGCACTAGAAGCAGGTGGCCAGAGTGGGACCAGCTGCGGGACACATGGACCATCCTGGCACGTGGTTGCCGTCCTGGGGATGTCCATGTTCTGGGAGATGCCACCAGGGCTGCCTGGGAACATGGTGCCAGGCGGGAGGGGGCAGAGGGGTGGAGGCCAGGGCTGACTCCCCAGCCCCCTATGCAGGTCAGCCCTGGAGAGCCGTCCAGCCCCACTCGGTGACGAGGCTGCAGCCGGGCTCTGCTTGGGCACACGGGAGGAACGAATTGTTCTGAAGCCAGCGTCAGCGTTTGTCCGGCAGCAGCAGGGCACACTCCCCCCTGCAGCCAAAAAACATTCCTGTGGAGCTCCCACTGCATCAGTGCCCTCACAAGTTGACTCAGCAACGGAACATTTTCTCAGGAAAGTTTTGTTCACCCTGACATCAAATCATCGGCTTTACTTTCCTGCTGGAAAATGAAGCCTACTGCAAAGTGGAAGCGCTTCAGAAAAGGATACCTTGTTCCAAAAAACATATGCCAGAAATGCTTCAAATTTTTCTTTTTCTCCCTGCTGGAACGGCTGTCCGAGCTGTGATGACACTTCCCACCCCTCTCCACTGCCTGCATTTGACAATAACCTTTACTATTCACTAACAGTGCAATTTAGGGAGCTGAATGTGTGAAATGAGACTCACCACTGTTCCTGTGGCTGACAAACAGGCTCATCTCTGAATCTTGTCCCTGGGTGCCGTGGCGCTTGCCATGGTGGGGAGCTTGCAGAGAAGTTCTGGAAAGGATGTCCAAGGAGAAATCAAGTCATGATGTTCATCCCTGGGGATCTGAGCTCTGCTGCTCCCAGATCCAGGGAGTGGATGCTTAGCAAGGGGAGGACCTGAGCTCTGCAGGGTGTGGGAGCTGGTTGGGGCATGTCCTGGTGGCTGAGTCAGCACTCCTGCCCTCCTAACACTCCCTTCCAGTGCCATGGTGGGAATGCTGCCACCCACCTGTGATTCTCCCCTTGACCATGGCAAAGCCTGAAACTGGACCTGCTTTAACCCCAGCTTTTTCTGGCAGTTGTCCAGTTCACAGGAGACTGGGAGACGGGCTGGGTGCAGGCCAACACCTCCTACAAGTCCTTCAGCCCCGTCCAGGTGAACGCGGACATCGGGCTGCACATCGGCCTGGCGGGGGTGAACGTCACACTCAGGGGTGAGTCTGATGTCCCCATCTGGAGCTCTGGAGTGGCCACAGCCCCAGGAGGTCTCCAGCTGCTCTGTAGGGGCCCTTGGTCTGTCTGGAGGCTCCTGGGACCCCGCTGTGCCCATGCTCCTGGCTGGCAGTGCCCAGGTGTTGGCACAGCCGGACCTCAGCTCGTCCCTCCCGCAGGAAACCCAGTGAAGCAGATCAACGAGACCATCAACTACAACGAGCACTTTCCCTGGAACTTCGGAGCGAATTACGACCGCAGCTACAGCGAGGGGCTGGAGAAGGGGCTGCCCAGCCCCATCCTCTACGTGGCAGAGAAGTTCAGCACGCAGAGCCCCTGCGCCGTGCACAGGCAGTACCGCATCGCCGGCCACTACGCCTCAGCCATGCTCTGGTGAGCTCTGCTGTCCTGGTGAGCCCTCCTCTCCTGCTGCAGGCACGGGAGATGCAGGGGTGCAAAGGGCTTGGCTGCCTTTCCCCATGGCCTTTGGGATGGGTGGGATTGCATCCTTCCAGGAGGGAAGCTGTGTGCACAGAGGGATCCCTGCCAGGCACTGTAGACACTTTAGGATGAGCGGAGAGGAAGTCCTGTTCTCTCTGCTGGACAAATCCAGCAGGGCTGAGCTCAGGAGAGAGGAACGTGGTGCAGGTCCTTGCTGTAATGTGGTGATGGTGGCAGAAGTCCATCCCCATGGATGGAGTTGAAGCTGCTGTCCTTGGTGGCCCAGAGAGGCCCACAGACACATGGAGATCTCTCCCAGCCCCACCTGAGAGTGTATTTTGTACCTGAGATTGGGATCAGGTAAGGAAAAGATGCTGCTGCTGTTACTGTGGAGTTGATGTTGACTCTTTGGCAAGGTCAGAGATATGTCACTGCCCGCTTGGGCTGGGGGAAAGCTGGTCCCCAGCTGACAGGAGATGGTCCCTTCCACCACATCATCAGCCTTCAAGAGCCATCGCAGTGCTGTTCTCCCTGCTTGGTGTTTGACAGCAGGGACACAGAAGCTAGGGAAGGACCCTGGCGATACCATGGAACAAGACCTCCTGGTCCATAGCTGAGGGCTTCCTCTGTAGCCCAACTCCTCAGCAAGTGCAGAGTTTTGCCTGCTCCTGCATTTATCTCAGCCCTGGTTGCTAGTCTCAGGGTGTGCACTGCTCCACGTGTGGAAGGGCAGGGAACTGGGATGGTGCAGATACACTGAGTGGGCTGGTACCACTGAGTGGGCTCCTTGAGGCTGGTGCTCTCTGTGGGCTGAGCAATGGGAACAGGAAATCTGTGTTTCTGCCTTTCGGGTGCAGCAGTGTGAGCCTTGCACATGTGCTTGCTCAGCATGGGGATTAGGGATCATTCCTAATGATCCTGCCTGCCCACAGAGCTCCACCTCGTACAGTGCACTCCGGAGCCCAGACTCCTCCTCCCACATGGAAATCTTCACACAGAGCATCCTAATCCGTGGCACTCACACCACTCATCTGTCGGTCTTCTCTCGTCTCCAGGGTAGCCTTTTGCACGTGGATCATCTCCAACATTCTCTTCTCGATGCCCGTCCTCGTTTATGGGGGATACATGCTCCTGGTCACAGGGGCCTTCATGATCTTCTCGCTGCTCTCGTTCTCCACCGTGAGGAACTCCCCAATGTGCCCGATCCAGATTGGGACCAGGACCCTGCACGTAGCCTATGGGGGATCTTTCTGGCTTATGCTCGCAGTTGGTAAGAACATCAGGGTGCCCCAGGTCACGTCACTGTGTCCCTCTGCATGTGCAAGAGTCCCAGTGCTTCCCTCCCAGGTGGGAAGTGCAGCTCCCCAGAGCCCCAGCCTGGGCCTTGGCAAACCAGGTCCTGGCAGAGATGTGGAGAAGGATAGGAAAAGGGGGAACATCATCTCAAGGGCAGTGGAGGCATTTATAGTTCCTGAGGTGCAAAGACATTGGGATCACTTCCCTGGGTTTTCAGACCTGTGCCTGGGTTTAAAGATGCTCAGACCAGCTCATGCAGTAGAAGGTGACCTTCCATAAGCAAAGGCATTGTTCTCTGGCAGGGGACCGTCCGAGGAGAGCTGTCGGGTGGGGACAGTGCTGGAGTGACGGGAACCCAATCAGAGACCATGTTTGTTTCCAGGCCTGCTCTGTTTTGTGGCTGGGATCACCATTGTGGCAATGCACCACCTCAACTTGGACCTGCTGAAAGCCTTCTTTGGTCTCCGTGAGGACAAAGCGGAGGAGTACCAGGAAATGCCTGAGGTGTTGGTCAACCCTCATTTCATGAACAAGGGCCCATCTCCTTCTCAGCCCTCTGAAATCAACAGCATCTAGAAGAAAGTCCTCACTCCTTCCCTGAAGATGGACCCCAAAGGGCAGAACACAGATTCTTCTTGATGTCCCCAGAGACACATTTCCTCATCCAACTGCCTTTGAAGTCCACACTGGGACAGGTCCTTGCTGGGAAGTACCTTCACAGACTGTATCTCCCTGGGGTGCCCTCTGGAAGGGGCACGCTGTGCTGGCAGGCTGCCATCGGAGCAGCTCACAGCCCCGGAGGCCTGAGCTGCACGGTCACCCAGGGATCCCTGTCCCAGGAGGGATGCCCTTCCTGCTCCATGCCCTGCCACAGCGCAGGGATTCTCCACTGGTCTGTTCCTGCTGAAACCGAGAAACAGCTCGTGGGTGACATTTCTCACTGGGAGCGCCTGCCACTCCAAAAGCCAGGGATTAAACCTGCTCATTTCTTTCCCAGCCATGATATTTTGTGGTCAAAGTGTATCCAGGAAACCCAGGCATGGATCCAGCTTCTGCAGGCTGGATGCTGCAGGAGCTGGAATAAAAAAAACTGCTCCAGAAACAAAGACTGAGTAAATGTACCACAGAGTTTGTTGTGGGGGATGTGTGGTGATGTGATTCTTTTCACTTTCAAATTTGGCCTTTATTAGACAAAACTTGTAGCCTAGTGTGGGCCAAAAAGATGCCACAGGAAAGGAAGGAGAGAGAAGAATGAAGTTATCCCTGTCCAGCTGGAGCAGCAGGGGAGGGAGGGGAATCTGTCCCTCTGCCGCACTCAGATGAGACCCCACCTGCAGAACTGCCTGCTGAGAAGGACATGGAGCTGTTGGAGTGGGTCCAGTGGAGGCCATGGAGGGCTGGAGCCCCTCTGCTCTGGAGCCAGGCTGGGAGAGCTGGGGGTGCTCACCTGGAGAGGAGAAGGCTCCAGGGAGAGCTCAGAGCCCCTTGCAGGGCCTAAAGGGGCTCCAGGAGAGCTGGAGAGGGACTGGGGACAGGGGATGGAGGGACAGGATGAGGAGGAATAACTTCCCAGTGCCAGAGGGCAGGGATGGATGGGATATTGGGAAGGAATTCATCCCTGTGAGGGTGGTGAGGGCCTGGAACAGATTGCCCAGAGAAGCTGTGGCTGTCCTATCCCTGGCAGTGTCCAAGGCCAGGCTGGATGGGGCTTGGAGCACCCTGGGCTAGTGGAAGGTGTCCCTGTCCCTGGCAGGGGGTGGAACGAGATGACCCTTAAGGTCCCTTCCAACTCAAACTGTTCTGGGATTCTATATCTGAATGCTGGAAACCTGGGCACCTTCATTCCAATTAATTGTAAAGTACATAATTTCAGTATTTTGACTTTTCTTTCTGAGAAAAGACCCTTGCTGGTAAGACCCTTACTTATTTCTGTCAGATGATACTTGTGTGTCACTAACATGGTTTGTTCTGTGCAGGAATTATTTTCAATAAAACTTTACTAAAACCCTTATCCTTTGAAACACTGTGGACATTTGTGGGGCTGGTTTCTTAAGAAGGGGCCATGGGGCACATCTGAAGGTCTTGCACTTCCAGCAAGCCCCCAGCAGCAGCATCCTTCCCTCGGGGACAAAAGTCTCATTGGCATGTTTCAAGGTCAGCCACTAAGAAATCTTTGTCCTGAAGAGCTGTGAAGAGACAGGAGAGCCTCAAAAGGACTTTAACTAGCTGAGTGCTGGGACCAAAGCTGTGAGATTAAACAGGCAAAACTCCCTTAGGAAAAGGAGGATCCTTCCTTGGGAATTTCTTGCATCCAGACACATCAGGTCTGAAGGCACTGATGGGAAAATGGTACAACCAACCAGAAATTACTGGAGCTGGTATGGGACAGATCCCATGACCTGAAGGCACAGGAAGCTGGGGGGTTTCCCAGCCTTTTGGCCATTGCCTCTGGCTCTCTCCAGCCTCATGCTTTAGGGCATTCCTGCCCAAGAACATCCTCACCAGAAGGAAAACTTTGTCCTCTTGTATCAGGCATACAGGAGCATGAGCCCAAATAAACAAAACTTAAATAGAATTTGATCTGTTTGAAGCACCAAGACACCAGATCTCTGTGTGTCTTTTCTGCTTCCTGGCAAGCAGGGGAAGCCTAGCAAGGAGGCTTCCAAGCTCTTGCACAGGGCCAGCGGAGCTGTGACAGTGACACGATGGGGGGTGCAGAGACCCCTTCACGCACAGGACAGGTGGGCTGGCCGTGTCACGGGGACTGGCCACCTGCAAGAACATGTGCAGGTGGAGGGGCTCTTCCCTTGGCACCACACAGAGGGGCACAGCCAGGGCCATTGCTCGGGGGTGATTATTTTGCCTCACTAGGTCGCAGCAGCTCCTTCAGTTGCCCTGTGAGAGCCGTGGTTGAGCAGCCCCTGCACTGTGCTGCTGCAGGTCCCACCTCCTCCCTCCACAGCAGCTCCCAGCTCAGTTTCCTGGCTGGACTGAGGTGGTGTTGGACAACAAGAGGTAAAATGATCATGGGCTCTTGGCCCATGTGGACTCTGGCCCCCAGTGTCCAGGGAACCTGGCATCCAACTGGAGTCAGTGCCAGCAATGGACAAAAGGCTGTGAGCATCTCAGGGAGCACAGCCTGGGGCTCTGCAAGGACCGTGGTCCCCTGCCCTGGTGGCACTCACTGCAACCACCGTGGCATCTGGCAGGCAGCCACTGCCCTGCATCCCAGGCAGGAACACACCAGGGAAAGGTTTATGAGGCCTGAATTTCAATTGACTAAATCAAAGGCATTTGTTGCCTTGGATCTAGTCCATCTGCAGGCTGAAGCATCTCTTGATAGGTGTCATTGGGAACATCCTGGCTGAGATCTCCCAAGCCAAAGGAGTTCAGCTCCAAACCCTTTTGGGTTCTCTAGGTTCTCATTGAAGGCTCTTCCCATGGGAATGGGTTGGGAGAGGATGCCATGGCTGAGCTCCTCCTGCCCAGAGGGCCTGGCCCATGGTGGTTCCTCTGCAAACCTCTCTGCGGGGATGGATATTGCTCCCACCAAACCTCCCACATGCTCAGGGGCATGCCAGGAACTAGAGTCCTGCCATATTCCCCCTGCTTGTTTGCTGGGGATATTCCAACACCCTGTTTAGGGGGCACTGACTTGACTCCACTGCCCTGCGCTGGCTGGCTGTGGTTAGGTGCCACATTCGGGACCACAAAAGGTCTCTGCCTTTTCTTTATCCCTTCCCTGTGGCTGCCATCTCACAGCAACAGCCCTCAGAGAGACACCTCTGTCGACAAGCAAGTGAAAGGCCAGGTCAAACTTATTTTATTGAGATAGAGGGGAAAATAAGCAAGCACAAAACAGAAGAAAAAGTTGTGAAATCCTGAGAGAGGTAAAGGGAGGCAAAGCTGAAGCATGCACTCCCCTCCCTGGCTGTGCGGGCAAAGGTCCTGCTGGCTGCCAGCAGCCCGGAGTGGGTGGCTGCCTTGGGCATCTGGAATTTCAGTGTCTCTTGGCCCTGACATGAGTATTTCCACAGCTGAGCAGGAGAAACCCAGACTGGAGGTGCTGCTCCCCTCTTCCTGATCGGTTATAGCTGATCTCCAAGGCACTGTTGCAGCTCTGTTCCCACCCCCTCCTCTCCTTCTCTCCCCCCTGGCCTGGTAGCCCCAGCATCCTCCTAAATCGTGTTCCTCTTTGCCATCCTGCTGTTCCCCCAGACCAAGAGGAGATGTTGGGTATGGGGCACCCTCGGGAGCGCAGCTCAGTCTGCACCTCCTGACTGCTGATGGGAAGAGCATCCAAGGGCAGGGGGACTTTTTAAGGGTCTTCAGGGTGAGGGGGCTGTTGTGGGGGCTCTACTTCTCTTTTGGTTTGTATCTATGAGTCTGCAGTTACTTGCTTTCTCCCCAGCTTGTTCTGGTTTAATCTCTGTGTCCTGGGGAAGCCTCAGGGATGGGCAGAGGGGAAGGGCAGTAAAACAGCAAAAAAAAAAAAAAAAGGCAAACTGTTGTATTTGAGACACCTTTTCAGACTTGGATATTCTCATCACTTGGCCCTTGTCATGTGTCTTCCCACCTGGCCTGGATTTGGTGAATTCAGGAGCAGCATCTCCAGGCCTTGCTCTGCCTCCCCTGTGCCTCAGAGCCGGGTGGCTGTCGCCTGGCAGAGCCCACCCAGGGGCACCATGAGCACATCCTGTGCAGAGCAGCTGGGCTCGGCTGGCAGGCAGGACTTGTCCCACACCTCCTCTTCACTGCTCTTGTCCAGGCTAAAGATGAGCTTCAGCTTCTCTGGCTGCATGGAGTTGAGGATGACGATGCCCAGCCCCAGGAGCAGGCACAGCAGCCCTGCAACACACGGCGATACACAGTGACACCACTGGGCTCCATCCAGACCCAGCTGGACACCGGGAACCTGTGCCATCACCTGGCAGGTCAGGGGGAGGTGTTGATTTCTCTTTCCCCATCTCCATTTTAGCATCACTTTGGGCTCCCCAGTACAAGGGAAAGGTCGATAAACTGAGGCAGAGAGTTGGGGCTGGAGCCCACTGTGCACAGGGAAAGGCTGGAGGCGCTGGGCTTGTTCAGCCTGGAAAAGAGGAGTATCCAGGGGGAATTCATTACCAACTGCTACTGGAAAAGGGCTGGTCTCCCTGGAGGTGGATGTTGTAACATGGAAAACTCTGGTTTGGTCAAAGGAAACAATTGCTGCCCAGATGTGGGGCAGATCCTGAAAGGCAGAGGGAATCTCTGTCCAGCAGGTAACCACACATTCAAATCTCTTGACTGCTCGTCTCTTTTTCTCCCCAACTTTGATAATTCTAATCCAAAATCTTCTCACCTAAAATTACCATTTTCTGTGGCCAGCCATGGAGAAAGAAGGGATGAGGCACTGTTGGGGCATCATCTCTGTAGGGATGGACAAGAAAACCCCCAGAAGCAAGCTGAGCACTCACCTGTTGCTAATGTCAGCCAAAAGGATTCACCATAGTCTGTTCTCAGGGAAACTGGGCCGAACTGGATGGGGCACTTCGGGGTGTTTCTCGCAGTGCAGAAGAAGAGCAGTGAGAAGAGGATCAGCGTGGCAGTGAGCAGAAGCATGTGGCCACCATAGAGCAGGATGGACATGGAGAAGAGCAGGATGGAAATGAGCCATGTGCAAAAGGCCAGCCTGCAAAAGGACCATAAAACCAAGCAGAAAACATCAGGCTTCGAGTGTCTACTCAGGGTGTCCTCTCCATATCCCAGTGGAGGGATAAAGCCCTGGGCAACCTGGTCTAGCTGGCCCTGCTTCAGCAGATAGCTGGGCAGCCTGATCTAAAGAGGTCCCTCACAACCCAAACAGCTCTGTAATGACATGAGTGCTGGAGCTGTGGGACAGATCCTGCAGCAGTGCAGAGGGATCTCCACACCTGGGAATGTTCAGTGTTGAATTTCCTGAAGCCCCCAAGCACCTTGGTATGGCTTTGGCATCAGCCCTGCTCTGAGTGAACTGGAGTAGAAATCTCTGGAGGTTCTTGTGAGAGACTGAAATGTTGATGTTTAATAGCTCAGACATTTGGCCATTTGCAGAGGCAGCAGGTGCTTTGCTGGGGCCAGGCTTGCACCCACGAGGGAGGAAGGAGGGGTTTTGGGTGTGTGGTGGCAAACCCTCTGAGGTGTATCAGACAGAGGACCCAGCCCAAAAGCTCGGGGTTTTGAGCCAGATGAGGGAGAAGGCTGATAAGAGGCAGACCCTGGAGAGGCAGGGTGGTGTTTTTTATCATTCCAATATCCTCCCTTACACAACTGTCTCAGCTGGAAAACTCCCCTTCCCGGGAAGGTCCCGTTCACACGGGACACTGTTCCCCTTCACACCTCGGCCTGAGGGTTTTCAACCCTCCTGAAGGGGCAGAGCTGGTTAAACGCTGGCGTGAGAGGCAGGGTCATGTCTTGGAAGGGATCATAAACCATCAAAGACCCTCGAAGCGCCCCCAGGCTCTGGAAAAATGCACCTGATCCGCAGTGTTGCAAAGTGTAAAAGTCACTCCCTGCAGGGGAGGTGCCTGGGCACTCCCACCTGAACCTAAACCTGCGCTGAACTCTCAGCTTCGTGGGACCCCCACCACTGAGAAGACTGGAAGAAGAGGATCAGTGGGACACTGTCTGGTTCCACGGGCAGTCATATTTTACTTAATCTGTCTCTCTCTCACTCTCTCTCCTCCCCTCTCTCCTTTTCAATTTCTTTCTATCTTTGCCTACCTCGTATTAACTGCAACATAAAATCCATACTGTTGCTTTCAGCAAATGGTCTCGTTTGCACCTTAATTTGGGCAGAGGTGTCTCTCTGATAATCAGATCTTAACAGTCCTTCCAAAGTAACTTCTTTTTCTCATTCTTGTGATTGTCCACAGCTGGTCACCCCCAGGCAGTTCCCACGTGTTCAGAGGGACAATGGCATCAAGGGACACCTTTGTTTGGAGAACTGCACCGTGAGCCGTGCCCACACCTGATTCAGCACCTGGAGTGCACCCAGCTGCCAGCCCTACCCTGTGCTTGGGGCTTGGGTTTAGCTCCCTGGGGGGGTGAGCCTAACAAATTTTTCTGATTCCAAGTTAAAAACAAAGAATAAGTTTTTGTGAACATTTCTGCTTTGAAATACAGGAATGCTTGGGTGGGGATAATTATTTTTCCTGAAAATAAAAAAGGAGATGGGTGCAGGGACCTGGAACCTACATTCATAGGGAAATTGCAAGGCTCTCTCTTCCCTGCAGTGCCTTTCCCACCACGTCTGAGATTCGTGGGGGTGCTCTGAGACTTCACAATCACGACACACACAAGGGCTCTCAGCTTCATGCCAAGAGATGAGCTCTGAGCACCCTCTTGATGGTCCCTCCTGCTCCCCTCGGGCAGGTCTGTGCCCACTTGGATGTGCAAAAGAAGGCCCTTCACAGCATGTCTTAACTGGGACTCTTTATCTTGGTCCTTGGGAGAGATCTCGAACCATGAGCCCCACAGCTGCGTCTGTTTTCCCTTAAACGAAGAATAATTTTTCTCAGACTACAGTTTTGTACATCAAGGCAGGGGACACATAACAGGAGTCTGGGGACATGGACAAAAGATACTCCCAGGGCTGGAGCCCCTCTGCTCTGGAGCCAGGCTGGGAGAGCTGGGGGAGTTCCAAGAGGAGAGAAGGCTCCGGGGAGACCTCAGAGCCCCTGCCAGGGCCTAAAGGGGCTCCAGGAGAGCTGGAGAGGGACGTGGCACAAGGGATGGAGTGACAAGACGAGGAGGAATAACTTCCCAGTGCCAGAGGGCAGGGTTAGATGGGATATTGGGAAGGAATTGTTCCCTGTGAGGGTGCTGAGGCCCTGGCACAGGGTGCCCAGAGCAGCTGTGGCTGCCCCTGGATCCCTGGAAGTGCCCAAGGCCAGGCTGGACGGGGCTCAGAGCAACCTGGGATAGTGGAAGATGTCCCTGCCATGGCAGGGGTTTGGAGCAACAAAAGCTTAAAGATCCCTTCCAACCCACTCTGTGATTCCACAATTCTATGAATCTACGACAGGCCAGGAAGCATGAGAACCCCAGATTCTGCAGAAAGCCAAGGCTTTGGCATGGCCTTACAGTGATGAGGGTGGCTCCATAAAGCTCCCTCTGCTGTCCTTGGTTCTTCCCAGCTCCCCACTGCGTGGGACAGGGCTGACCCCTCACTGTAACTCACCAGAGCATGAGGGATGTGTAGTGGCCGGCGATGCGGTACTGCCTGTGCACGGCGCAGGGGCTCTGCGTGCTGAACTTCTCTGCCACGTAGAGGATGGGGCTGGGCAGCCCCTTCTCCAGCCCCTCGCTGTAGCTGCGGTCGTAATTCGCTCCGAAGTTCCAGGGAAAGTGCTCGTTGTAGTTGATGGTCTCGTTGATCTGCTTCACTGGGTTTCCTGCAGGAGGGATGAGCTGAGGTCCGGCTGTGCCAACACCTGGGCACTGCCAGCCAGGNCCCCTGGGTGTGCCGTTCCCCCCCGCCAGGCCGATGTGCAGCCCGATGTCCGCGTTCACCTGGACGGGGCTGAAGGACTTGTAGGAGGTGTTGGCCTGCACCCAGCCCGTCTCCCAGTCTCTGGTGAACTGCACAGCTGTGAAGACTTCAGGCGTTAGTTACAGCCTGGCAGCAAGATGTCTGGTGCTGGAAGCACCTGCCAGGACGGTCACCATTGTCTGAGCATCATCTACCTCATCCCAAGGTCAGGACCGGGCTGTTAGCCCCAAGGGGCAAAGTCCTGTACGTCCTTCCTCAATATCAACCCCGACCCATGACCCTGAAAGCCTTGCTTGGGTTGGTTTCTCCCCAGCCCTGGTGCAGATCCTAACCCTGGAGGCAGTGGGCATTGTCTGGGCACTGCTTCTCATCTAAGCCCCTGCCGATTTGCCTGAATCCCCTGGAAGCTGGTGGTGGGCTTTTGGTGACTGCCCTGGACATGACCACCAGTCTTCAGACTGGAGACAGAGGGGTGCCTGCACCTCCCACCGACTGCTGGAACCAGGCCCCAGACACAAGATGTGTCCATCTTCCCCATGATCTCATCCTACAGGCTGGACTTGGCCCTTGACTGATTTACTCACCCTCTCCCACCTTTCCCTTCCATGTCTTGGGCATCCATGAGCTTCCCCCCAGGACCCCAGTACTCACTGAGGACCACTGCTCCCACGAAGAGTCCCAACACCAACCGCAGAAACCAGAAGAGTCGCTGTAAGGGGTTGAGCAGAGTGGAGGGACAGGTCTCAGTCAGATTTTGCCATGGGGACCTCAGCACCAAGCATGTAATTTAGAAACATCACATGGTGAGAAATAGACCAGTCCCTCCCCTGGGGAGTCACCCCATGTGCTTTGTGGGTGGGTGGCATGGGGGACACATGTGCCTGGGCCATCCCTGCCATGGTGGGGGGGAGGCAGCAGGGAGATCCAGAGAGAGGAAGAAGATCAAAAGAAACCACTGGAGAAAGCTGTGATGTTCCCTTTCTTGGGAAGGAGGGTGGAGACAGTCCCCCTAACAGTCTTCAGCTGGAATTTCCACACTTATCCAAACCTCATGTGTTTGGACCTGTTGACAGCTGGCCACAGCTGTAGACAAAAGGAGTGATTGAGCATTTGTAGAGTGTCGCCTGGGGGACAGAAGCCCCTCAACCAGCCCTGCTGCAAAACCAAGCACATGACGTGGCTCACAGCAGGGTCTGTTGGCCACACAGAGCCCAGCGAGCAGTGCTGGGACATGCCTGGTACACACCTCCTTCTTTCACTGAGGTTTCTGGGAAGGTGGGGTGAGATCTTTGAGCCTCACCCTGCTGTTCCACTCTGGTGAAATCATTCAGGCTTGTTCACAGAGAAATCCAGATAAGATAGATCCAGCTTCCTCAGAAATCTGGGGAGGTGGAGTTTGGTGTCTCTAGGATGGGTGATCACGCTCGGATGGGCTGGAGCTCAGCCCCATGGCTCTCTAGAGACCCCAGAGCCCTGGCCCTCAACCTGTGGGCAGGCTTGCTTCCCAAGTATGTTACTGAGGCTGGGAAGGAAGAGCAATGTGGGATGCATAGGCAGGGACCAGAGGTCTGAACTGCCCCTGCCCCTCCACTTACCCCCCTGCCCCGGATCCCTGGCAGGATGATGATGAACATCACCAACATGGAGAGGAAGACGGTGACGATGACAGCCCGGGTGGTGTCAAAGGGGAAGCAGGCATTGGGCCCAGGGTAGAAGGGGTAGGAGCCATTCCACAGTGTCATCTTGCTGCTTGGAAGGACAGGCAAATTGGCACACAGAGAGACAGTGGAGAGAAAATTACCTCCACACTTCCACTCCACCCAGCCTTCTCCACAGAACCATCTCCTGCCCCCTTGGCATCACTCTGCTGGTCCCAGACATGGCTGTTGAGTGCATCCCAGTGCCCATGGACACTGCAGTCCCACACTGGGCATGCACTCAAGCATCTCCCACGGGAACCCTCCACCCTCTCAGCGTACAGCCCATAGCACAGCTGGGTTGGAGCCACCAGGGCATCTGCTGCAATGCTCAGGTTGTCCCCAAAGAGGGACAGCAAGACACACAAACACCACTGGGCCGCTCACTCCCCTCCTCTGCCTGTTCTCCATCCCCAAATTCTTCCCTGTGCTCCCACCCTCCCTAGTTCAGCTCTTTATCCAACAGCCTGGCTCCCGTTGTCCTCGGGGCTCTGGGTGAATCACTGCACAAACAGGCTGAGCCCCGTCGGGCTGCTCCTCGCTGAGCCCCGACTGAGTTAACTCCTCACCGTCCAAGGAAGCGGGAATAACCGGGAGGGGACAGGGAAGCTGCCTGTCCCTGGCAGCAGTGTGCCGCCCGCCCGGGGGCCAGCAGCGGGTGGCGGTGGGACGCTGCTTGGGAGACCAAACGTTGTTTTTACCGCAGCGCTTCACCAACTCGCTTTCCTGCTGGGAAAGGGCTGCTCAGCATCCCCCGGGAATGGGAGCTATCCCTGCAGCGGCAGCAGAAACACTCACATCCCCTTCCCCACCCCGAGCCTACCTCTGCTGCGGCCGGTCCCGGGCCGGGAGCTGGGGCGTGCGCCGGGATGCTCCGGGAAGGGCCGGGATGAGCCGGGATGCCGCCTGCCCGCCTGCCCGCGCCTCCTGCCAGGGCGAGGAGCCAGCCTGGCGCGGAGTCACGGCTGTGTTTCTCCCAGTGAGTTTTAGAGTGCCCTCCTCCAAAGGCGGTTGGATCACCCAGCCTAAGCCACAGCGGACCAGCCGCTCCAGCACTCCTGCCGAGCCCCAGGGCACGCAGGGGAGCTACCGGCTGGCACAGTCCTGGGAGCGGTTTGCCTTCTTGTCCTTAACTTTTCTTGAAAAACAATGAAAAGCTCAGTTCCACATGGCATGAAGAGCTGCCAGGAGCAGCCAGGCCCCGCTCTGGATTCTGGTGTGAAAGAGCAGAGGTCTTCAAAGCCCTCACCTGCACTCCCTGGTGAAGGTTCCCAGCTGAGATAGTGGAGCATGGGCTGTGGCTGCGTGGCCTCCCTGATGACCCTGCTCCTGACTCCATCCTTGGGGGAGTTTTCCTGGGAAGGTCCTGGTTGCGCTGTTGGTCACCGGGCAAGGTGACACAGTGAGTGGCACAGGTGACCCGCAGAAAGAAACAGGTCTAGAGGTGCTCCCAGCCCCATTGTGCAGAAGATGCTCAGGTCTGCAATCTGGCCACAGCATGGAGATCATGGAAATTCAAGCTTTTGGGGTTTGCTCTTGTACTTTGGCATTTTGGTTGGCTGAAGAAGGTTGCACTGATACTGAGAGGGACCAGCGTGCCAGAAACACTCTCCTGACCCATGTTTGGGGTCTTTCCTCTGAAACTGGCACAGTCAACACCTGGGTATTTCTTTTTGCATCCCAGTGAGTGGGCTGGCTGGGTGCCCACCCCCTTGGCAGAGGGAGGTAAAAAGAAGTTTTCACTCATGCCCAACAGGAAATAAAGGCCTTTTTTGGGCAAGGATTTTGCCATTTCCCCTTGAGTCCCCAGCGGGTCCTACCCAGTCTGAACACCGAATCCCTCCCCAAGAGCTGTTTAAAAAAATTAAATAAAGGGTGTCAAGGGTGGCATGGCTGGGGAATGTGTGTGCACAGATGTGCTGCGGGGCTGTCTGGTGGGGATGTGGCACCAGCTCCAGCTCTGGCAGCCTCTGCAAAGAAGAGGGAGTCGTGGACTTCACACCAGACAGAGCAAATCCTTAGGGGTGATCACATGGATGCCTGTGGGGCTTTGGACCTGCTGGAAAGGTGGAAACACCTCTCCCTCCAGTGTGGGAGAGGATAACTGAGGAGGTGGCTGGTAAGTGACAGGACGAAATTAATCAAGGTGGAGAAGATGCAAGCACGTGAAGTGAGGGTCTAAACTATCCCTCGTTGCACTCTCCGGAGCTGGGAGAGGCAGTGGGGAGATGAGCCCTGCACTGGCTTGGATAAACCAATGTGTGGAGTTTGCCTTCGGAAGGGATGGAGGCACGGTGGGTTTGGGGCTGTCCAGATGAGCATGGCAAACATGTCCTTTGGGGAGATACCCTATTGCCAAAAATGAAAACAAGGGGGAGGGAATTCCCCTTCTTCTCAGCAATGCAGGGTTTGTGTGCAAGGGCGTCAGGGGAGATCCCAGAGCTGCTCTGGTTCACTCATCTGACCCCAGCAGTGATGGAAATGGGGCGTGATGGTGGCAGTGGGATGCTCCCCTTCCCTGGACTGCTGATGAGATCATATCCTGGGAAGTGTGAGAAAACTGCTCGATATACCCCTCACCCAGCACTCTGCATGTAGGAAGAGGCCATTATTACAACTTTGTGTTGATGTTTTTTCCACCTTTTAAAATTTTAAATGTTAAATTCTCTGGGTATTTCTGCAGGTAGTAAAGGAGTGTGTTTCATCACACAGTTCCAAGGGAACATTACACATTTTCCAAGGAGTTTGTTCTTACACTGTCAGCACCTTGCCCTTGCTGCGGCAGCCCTCTTCCTTGGGGAGCTTCTGCTTCTCTCCCTCTGGAGCGATGGATCCCCCGATTAGGGATGAGTCATTTGATCCAGGTCACCGGAGGGAGGTGGGGGCGAGGGGAGCAGCGCCCATCACCTCTTGTGCAAGCAGACGTTTAGTGCTGGATCAGCCGCCTCTCTCCGTGCTGGGAAGTGCAGTGAAGAAAGAGTGGGTACATGCCTGGGCAGGGAGGTGATTTTGGGGATGGACCAGGAAGATTTCTGACCCATTGGAGCTGGAAAGACAGATGTGGTGCTTGTGTCCAGGTGTCACTCTGCCCCATAGCTGTCCCCATCACCCCTCTGTCTTCTTCCCTGACAGGGACAATGCTGCAGCTGGGGCTGAGCTGGGACTCAGTTGTGACGAAGCCCATCCTGTGCATCCTCCCCCAGGAATCTTTGCCACAGCTGAACAGCCCATGATGGAGCAGCTTGAAGGAAAGGACAGGAGGAAGGAAGGGACCCCCTCTGATCAGTCCCACCTTGATGAGCAGAGAGGTTGCCATGGCCTTGGTTTGGCTCTAGATATATTTGCAAGAAGGATCTATTTTTCCAGCTCTATTTGGAAGTTACATGTTTTGAGAGAAGGAGGAGGTGTTGCTACCCACTACACTGATCAGTGGGTTTCATGTCTTATGATGGAGACAGGTCAGGGTCAAGTGAAAGGACTGCCAGGAGACGGAGGCAGAGCCCAGTAGGAGCCACATGTCATCCCGGTGGGGTTTCAGCCACACTTCAAGGAAATCCTCATCTAGAAATTTTGTTGAGTGTTCAGCCCTCTGCCCCTTCCAAGAGCCATCATACAGGAGAGGAACAAGTCTCTGGACATGGCCTGGGCCTTCCGTGGAACATGACAGGAAGAGCATCTTGCTTTGGGTACTTGATCATCTCTACTTCCAGTCCCAAACAGCTCCTGTCAGCTCCTGCCAGTGTTACAGGTTTCCATGTGTTCTCAGAGGTCCAGGGACAGAAACATTGCCCTCCCAAAGATCTCCATCCTGCCCAGAGACTCCACGTTTGACCCCATGGACTCTACAACCTATGTCTGGGTGGGGAAGGGGCTGGGCCTGGTCCCGTTCCTTCCCCTGCCTTCCTGGGGCTAACCCAGCTTGGATGAGGGCTGCAGGTCCAGCCCTTCCCTGCTGTCCACAGACCCCAAGCACCCCTTCCAGGCTGCCCTAATCCCAGCCTGCAACACAGATATGGGGAGGGATCATGGGAGGGTCTAAGCAGGTACCCTGATACCCTGGGAGGTGGGAGGAGAGGGGAAGGATGTCACTTCCCATCTTGCATCTATGTTACAGGTGGTTCCTCTCTGTCAGAGAGCAAATGGACTTTCCTGCTCCCAAACTGCCCCTCCAGCCTCATCCCAGGGTGTCTCCCTCACCTGACAGAGCTCTTCTGCCCTGGCATGAGTCTCAGGGAAGTGCATTAGCTTTGGGATGCATCTCATCAGGGATTTTACTGTCCCAGCTTGGGGAACCTTGTCCCCACAGTTAACAGGCATTCCTGCCAGTTTGATGTAACCATCAGGGAGTTGAACTTTTCCCAGCTTTGCTGGGGCTTGTTAATGATGCACTGTGTGGTAATTAGCACTTTCATCCCTGGCTGCAGCTTAGAGAGAAGCTTTCTCTTGTAATCCCTGGCATTAGAAGCCAATTTTAAGCAATAAACATTTTTCCGTGGAAACTCCTCTATCTCCCTGCCAGCCTTGGAACCCCATCACACCACCTCCTGAGGGGTGTGAGCTTCCAGCTCTCAGATCAGCAGAGTGAACACTGTGGTGGAAGATATCCAAGGCAGATTTGGGCTGGCCAGGTGCATGCATGTTGTCTACCAGCTCTGGGTGTCACAAGAGCTTTGATGGACAATGTTCAGAGCTCTTCCCACCCAGTGGTCCTGTCCCACCAAACATCACCCTGGGATGGTGTCTTGCAGTTGGTGACAATCCTGCTGTGAGCGAGGGGTTGAACCAGAGGCCTTCAGAAGTCACCCACCAGAATTTACATGAGACTGAAGGCCCTGAACCTGCCACCATAGTCCCACAGACCTCCCAGCAGAGCTGGTTCCCTGAAACCTTTCAGGGTATGTGTCTCCCACCCTTCCAGGGAAAGGACACATGGCAGAGAGCTGGGGAGCTGGCCCTTCCTGAAAGGACATGGTCTTCTGAGGTCTAGGCCTGCCACCCAAATGTTCCCAGGCAAGAGAAACAGAGTCTCCGTTGTCCCAAGTCCCAGGTAAGTATTCCCACAAGCCCTCCTTCCCTGCCAGGAGCTCCCTTATCCCTTCCCATGGCACTTGGATACAGGTCCTGGAGCAGGTTGCTGCCTCCCACACCAGCAGCACGGCCAGGCTGGAGCTGCTTCCTGAGGCCATGCTGGAGGCTGGTGGCTCCCTTATCACCCTGGACCAGTTTTTGCTGGTTTTGGCTTGGAAACACTTGGAACAGGCATAGAGTCATCCCTGAAGGCAAAGGTGTTCCTTGGCACGTGAGGGATGTCAACAAGGCTGTGGGAACAGCGAGAGCAGGAAGTGGAAAGAAAGGAGTGTTCTAAGTTTCTATAAGGGGTCTTACTGTATCCCCCTCTGCCTACTCCTTTAGGAAGGAGATTTGCCCATACTACTGCTTGGCTTGTCTTCCCACGACAGGAAAACACCTCAGTGTGGTGGTGCTGACCTACACATAGTTTATAAAATCCATCTATTCCATGGCAACTCTTGCAGTTCTACAATTCCTGGCATAGTCTCCACATTGCACAAGGAGTCCAAAGGTTGGCTGGTGGCCATGGTGGGAGGTGGTTTACGGCACCTTCCTCCACAGCACAGCGGGACCATGAGCACCACGAGCTGTAACTGGTGCAGTTTCCCAGTGCTCCATCAGGTGTCTCCTGCTCTCTGCATTTTATACTCCACGAGCCTGAACAACCAATAAATATATGAACACCTTATTCCTGTTGGAGTCCTTGGCTTCTTCTCAGCCCCATATGGAGGTTAAAAATTAATAGAAATTAATAGAAAATGGCAGTGAGATTGTGTTGTGTTCTCTCACTGCACTCCAGCACCCTCATGATTTTGGGAGTCCCATGGGGAGGGTCCTGTGGCAGGAGGGCTCTCATCCAACCCCGTGGCTGGTTTTGTCCCTACTGCTCTGGAGCTGTTTTCATCCCATAAAAAAAGCCCATAAAAGAAGACTTTTCAGGTCTGTAGCTGGGATGATCCCTGTGTTTCGCTCCAAGGAGCAACACTTGGTGCATACACACTGTAAGAACATCTGAGCAGGGTCACGTAGAGGACTTTGGGTCAGACACAGCCCTGAGACCTCCCAGATTGGAGAGGCAGGGAACTGTGATTCTGCCAACACAGCCAAGCACCTGTGCCTCTTTCCTTGGGTTACTCACAGAAGGAGAACACTCAGGATTTCAAGGCTCCGTGTTCTGTGATGTCCATGCAGGAGCTGCTGAAGCACAGCCCATCCCAGTCCACAGCAAGGCATTTCCTTGGGGCCAGGGTGAACACATCCCTTGGGGGAAGATTTGGCTTGGAATCAGCAACACTGGAGTAATTTCATACCCCAGAAGGCTGGGATTTCTCCTGGGCTGAGAAAGAGAGTCAGGAGAAGAGTTTCCTCTAAAGATCAGAGCAGTGAGAACAGGCTGGTGTGTCCAGGGAGTTTGGCCCCTTCTCATTTCCAAGTGAAACTGGAGAACTGTTGTTCCAATGCAAAACGGATTCCAAACTGCTGGGGCTCCCACAGAAGTACCAGATCTCTGTCAGGCCTCTTACTGTCTACCAGCACGCATCCTCTGCTCATCTTTAGTTGAATCTCTTCTTGAGGCCTCGGCCAAGAGCCAAGGTTCTGATGCAATGAAAGGCTTCACCACAAGAAGAAGGAAAAAGATTCTGTGGGTTGAGATAAGAACAGTTTGATAACTGAAAGGCCACAAAAATACAAAAAATACTAATAATACTAGTGATACTTCTACAACTACTGCTAATGATAATAGCTGTAATTTAAAAAAAATGTTAACAGAACACCCAAGAAAAACAAGGGATGCACAGCTCATGCTCACCATCTGCTGACCAAAGCCCAGGTTGCCCCTGAGAGTGATTGGAGGCTCCTGGCCAATCCTCTATTCAGTTTATACACTGAATACGATGTTCTGTACTATGGAATATCCCTCAGCTGTCCTGGCCATGCTTCCCCCAGCTTCCTGGGCAACTCCTCACTGGCAGGGCATGGGACACTGAAAAGTCCTTGACCTAGAGTAAGCCCAGCAACAGCCAAAACATCCCTGTGTTGTCAACATTATTCTGGTCCCAAATCCAAACCACACCTCTGGACCAACTACTGAGAAAAAAATTAGCTCTGTCTCAGTAAAACTAGGGCAGTAGCCACCCCTTACCCATATCACTGATGGTATGCTGTCGTGAGCCGGGGGTGGGTCCGGGGGGACGCTCACACCCCGGCTATTATCCCGACACACCAACAGCAAGAGCCAGGAAGGGTCTCTGCATAGGATTCCACCAGGAAGTTTTATTCCACCTTCACCAGTGAAGGACAGCTAGAGGCAGGACAGTTCGGTTCTGGGGGGGTCCAGGTTTTATACGGGGGCAGGGAGAACATCAGGAACCAGTGGCCTGGGGGCACAGGGGCAGTACATGGGCAGGGCTGGGGTAAGGGACCAACAGGGAAACTGAGGCAGGGACAAAGGGACAAAGGGACAGGGCCAACGGGAGAACGGGGAGGGGGGAGCTCTCTGGACTGGAGCCAGGGCAGGGGCAGGGACCAACCCTGGGAACAGAACCGGGGCACATGCTCTTTGGCCCCCACAGTATGCCAGGTTCCACACTTCCTGAGACCCCGTCACCTTTCTTGTGTTCTGATGCATACACACACAAACATCATTCCCTCAGTTGATGGACTGTGCCTGTAAAGGTCCATTGAGTTCATTTCGACCATGACCTTGGGTTCCCGTGTCTTTCAGGGCAGCAAAAGTTTGTTCCATGTTAAAGACAGTTCTTGTTCCATCACCACTGCACTTGTCCAGTTTCATCAAAGTTCATCCTTTGTTAATGTGATGATCAGAGGGGACTCAGGTTCAGATCCTCAAATCCAGGCAGTGCTGTGAAGTGCCTGGTGGGATGAGGAGTGTATAGAAGTGCCACAGAAGTGACAATACACAGCATTATGTACCAACTAACTTCATACAATTGAATTTATCTGGGGTTCTCACCCCAGATCAAATCACCTTGAGGCACACACTGGCCTTTCCTGTCCTCCAGCATCACCCATGAAGTGGACTCAGGTCCTTGAGCAAAAGGAATCCCATAGATGGGTTTGCCTTTGCCTGAGGCAGGAATAACCCAGATTGTTTTCTCCAGCATATATTTTATGTGCACTGCAGGAATTTTATCCCATCCCACTGTACCTAAAGGTTTGGATTGGGCAGGGCCAGCCCACTAGGCAGATCCCCTGATGTTGACTGAGTAGTTGTCAGCCTCTGTTAAATGCGTATCCCAGTGTTTGAAGGTCCCATCACCCTCTCAGTGTCATCTTTACCAGTTTGATTTTTCCAGACGCTGGTGCGTGATAGGGAGAAGTGAGCTGGTGGGTCATAAGGAAAAGGCCTTTGTATCCCTTATCACAGAATCACAGGATCACTGAGGTTGGAAAAGACCTCCAAGACCACTGAGTCCAATAAGTGACCAATCCCCACCTTGTCAACCAGCCCAGAGCACTGAGTGCCACATCGAGTCGCTCCTTGAACACTTCCAGGGATGGGGACTCCCTCTCCCTGAGCGGCCCCTTCCAATGCCTGACCACTGTTTCTGTGAAAAAATTTCTCCTGATGTCCAAACTGAACATCCCCTGGCCTAGCCTGAGGCCATTCCCTCTCCATTCCCTGTTCCCTGGGAGCAGAGCCTGACCTCCCCCGGCTGCCCCCTCCTGAGCCTCCTTTTCTCCAGGCTGAGCCCCTTTCCCAGCTCCCTCAGCTGCTCCTGGTGCTCCAGCCGCTTCCCCAGCTCCGTTCCCTTCTCTAGACCTGCTCCAGCCCCTCAATGTCCTTCTTGGAATGAGGGGCCCAGAGCCCTCCCCCAGGACTGGAGGTGCTTCAAGAGTGCCCAGTACAGGCGACGGGCACTGCCCTGGGCTGTGGCCACACTAATTGTGCTACAAGCCAGGTGCTGTTGGCCTTTTCAGCCACTTGGAATCTCTATAAGGTTTGAGATCGTACACTGCATTTAAGCTCACTTCCTCTGCACTAGGGTGCCCTGCTCCCTGGAAATAATTTGGATACAGTGCCAAGCTCTGGAAACCCACTTCCTTGGGTTGTCCCGGCCTCTGTCCTGGCCGAGTTTACCTTGGTCAGGTCAGGGTTTCATGTCCATATCTGGATATGAAGAGCTTTCCCTGGAGGAGCGTGGGGGATGGCAATGGAATTTAAGAGACTGTTTTGCTCCCAGCTGGCAGCTTGCTTCCCTTTCTGCCTCTTTCCCTCCCTTCCTCACTGCCTGGCTTGTTGGTCTCCTGTAGAAGAGAGGTCCCCGAGCACCTCACAGGAGAGAGCACCCCAAGCTGGGGCCTGATGTCTTTGCGAGAACACAGCAGGAGAGTTTCCTGTCAGTGAGCACGACAGGGAGCACTTCGCTAAGCCTGGGACAACGATGACACCAAGTGGTGGCAGTGGACTTTCACTGACAGCCCTCTGAGCCAGCTCCTACTCTGAGTCAGTTCCACAACCAAAGACACAAATGTCAGTGGTGAAGGTGATGTGTCCGTTTATCTCATGTCACGTTCTTTGCCCATCCCTGGGGTCCTGCCATGGAAGGTTGTGGGGGAAGCCCAGGACCAGCAATGGTCACAGCTGTCCATGAGCTCTCAGGGCTTCTAAGGAAATGTGTCACAGCCTGAACACCCCAGGAAAGTTCATCCCAGTGACCCTGAGTGATCTCATTGCATCTCTGCTTGTGGTGTGCAGAAACAGCAAGTTCTTCCGTGAGCAAGGACTTGAGCCCCAGCAGCAGCATGCAGAATCATCCTCAAACCAGAGGAGCAATGGGAACAAATCAGAGCTGGGAAAAAAACCCAGAGTGAAGAATTTACTCATTTTCTAAGCTTTGGTCCTGGAACTTTCCAAAGAACATGACCTGGTGAGTGATAGGACACTGTGCTAAGCCTGTGCATGCTGTGGGCCAGCAGGTAAACACCAGAAAGGTGGATGACAGGGCAGAGCCAGCAAAATGCCAAAAAATGATGAGTTTCCTCAAAAGCTTTCCTGACCCTCTCAGTTTGTAATCTAAATTTGAGAGGGAATAGGGGTTTAGGGCTTGAGTAGCTGTTGGCCTGTGAGGGAGAAATAGAAACATTGAAACAGCCGAAGCACGGACCCAATCTTCATACATGGAGGTTTTCAAGCCCTGAGTAACCCAGTCTGAGCTCAGGGCTCGTGCTGCTTTGGGCAGATGGCTGGACTAGAGATCTGCTGAGATTTTATCCAGCCTGAGTCATCCTGTGCTTGTAGGATGGTGTCCAAGGCGGGTGCTGGACACTCAGGGCTCGGGGGCCCAACATTGCTCCAGTCTGTGCAGCAGTTCAGAGGAGGAGGAGGATGAAGAGATGCTCCAAGGTGGAACATGCACTCCTTGAATGGACCACTGCCATGGAAGGCACTACCTGTGGAAGACTCCTCTGTGACAGAGCAGGTACACCCCTCCTGCCTTCAGCTGTTTCTTCCACAAGGGCACTGAGTGTCACCTGCAGTGACAACAGGGGGGAGGAGAGGTGCTGAAAGTGAGCCTGGCAAAGGGGAGGGGAGGTACCTTCCCCAGGGGTGAAAATGCTTGGGGGGGTTTGTTTTTGTCCAAAACCTGAATCAAATACTTAAATTAATTGACAATAAATTTACTTATATTCCCCAAGGCAAGCCTGTTCTGGCCATGGCAGCAGTCACCAAGTGACCTCCCCCTTCTTTATCTCAGTCCAGAGCAGAGTGTTGGGGGGCTGTCTGGGACAGACAGACAGAGAGGCAGCTGGACAGGTTCTGGCTGGGCCAGTGGGAGAATGAGGATCTCACCTGGGTGTCTCATGGCCAGGAACCTGCTCCCCACTCCGGTGAGCTTGACAGGGTGGTCTCATGACACATCAAGTCAGGAACCCCTGTCAGTCCCTCACACTGCTGGCTGAGTGGCATCTGGTTTCCTCCAGTGTCAAACATAATCTACAGGGTCATTATTTTTCTCGCTAATAATTAGTTTTGAGCCAAGGCTTTGCTCCAGCTAATGAAAAGGTGAGCTAGGGGTCACCCACACCCCAGAACACAGCAGCCAGTCTGGGCAAAAAAGTAGACATTAGAAGTAGGATTCCTGCATGAATGACTGCAGGACAGTGGGAAACCTCTTGAGCAAAGCTGATGGGTAGGAGACCATGAAGGACTCCCAAAGGCAACAGCTACAGGTGGTGCTACAGGTGGGCTGTTCACCAGCAGGATGTAGAACCTGGGAGGCTCAAGGTGATGCTCTTCCCAAGGGCTGCATCCAAGCAACTGCTCCAGTGAGGAAGAGGAGGCTTCACAGGATCTGAACTACCCTTTAAGGGATAGGGAGCATGGTGGGAAGGTTTCCTACCATGGATTTGACCCCTCTACTAGTTATCAGCATCTTCAGATGCTGGATCATCCCCTGGCTTGGTGTGACGTGGCTCTGAGGCTCCTGTTCTTGGGAGAAGGTCTCTCATCCTGTGGGATCAAAGGATCAGGTTGAATTTATTATCAGAATTGTAGGGAGCAGAGTGTGAAAGTTTATGGTTTCATTTATGACATCACTCTGGGATCTGCTGCCAGGTTTCACTCTTCCTGGGGACATCCCCAGGACCATGGAGATATTCCAAGGAAAGGCTGACACAGTAGCAATTGCTCAGCTGGGAGGAGAGAAGGCTCAGGAGAGACCTCAGAGGCCCTTCCAGGGCCTAAAGGGGCTCCAGGAGAGCTGGAGAGGGACTTGGAACAAGGGATGGAGGGACAGGACACAGGGAATGGCTTCCCACTGCCAGAGGGCAGGGATGGATGGGATATTGGGAAGGAATTGTTCCCTGGGAGGGTGGGGAGGCCCTGGCACAGGGTGCCCAGAGCAGCTGTGGTTGCCCCATCCCTGGAAGTGTCCAAGGCCAGGTTGGACAGGGTTTGGAGCACCATGGGCTAGTGGAAGGTGGCCCTGCCCCTAGAATACGGCCACAAGATGATCTTCAATGTCCCTTCTAACCCAACCCATTCTATGATCCCATGACCCCAAGGAGGGGCTGGCAGCCATAGGGTGCATCTGTGAGCAGCACTTTCAGAAGGTATAGAACCAGAGTCTGCTCATGGGACTGTTCCATCACTCATTTCAGTCAGGTCACAGCTCCCTTCTCCAGCCCTCCTGCACAACAAAGGGCCTCAGGCTGTACCTCTGCCCCTGTGAGTGTTTAACTACATGCACGAGGTGAGGGTGCACCAAGCCATCATCACAAAACAGCCTCATAATCAGACTGAGTGTTTGAAGGCCAAGGCCAACGAGGCTGTAGTTAACCCTGAGGTGCCACAAGGCTGGGACTCTGACTGAGCCAGAAATCCCACCACTGCCAGGACAAGATTTTGCTGCTAATATTCCCAGCAAAGAGGGTCACAAATATGCTCCAGTGGTGAGTGCTGTGATCAGCTCACCCAAGTGTGCTGTTTTGTCATGTCAAGGTCTCCTTCATTGAGCAGAGGCTGCAGGGACTGAATCCAACTGAGCTGTTGAGAGCCAGGAGCTTCCCTTCACCCTGCCCCAAGGTGAAGGTCCCTCTCCCCATTCTCCCTGCACAAGCCCTGGGGGGTCTGCCTTCCTACCTCCACAGAAGAGTCTGTGCAAAGAGCCACTTTTATTCACAGGGGCACATCAGACGTCAAGAAAACACAAAACATACAGGAACTATACAGGGAGGCTCCGCTTTTCACACACGCCGTCACTACTAACAATATTGAAAGAATAAATAAAAAGAAATAAATAAAAGTAACGTTGCTATAGAAACCCACAAGGACGATGCTCTCCTCCGTTCACCACGCACAGCCGACCTTGCAGACCTCATCCTCCCCAGCTGCACCTCTTCAGTTGGAAAAGTACTTCTCCAGCACCTTCGTTAAAAGCCCTGTCTCCTACAAAACAAGACACGACGGTGAGACACGGGGGCAGGAACACAACCACCACCATTACCACCCATGCTGGGTGCCACAGGGCAGATCAGACAAACATCCCATGCTGGGTGCCACAGGGCAGATCAGACAAACATCCCATGCTGGAAGCATGATGGCACTTTCAGTGGTGGCTTGGGACAGCACATGAGAAGGACACAGCCAGAAGCCTCCCATCTGTGCTCCAACAGCTGAACCACAACTGTGGTTCAGATGTCAGAGGGAAGCTTCATCCCAGTGAGGTAGCAGCCACTGGGCTGAGCTCCAGGGGACAGCCTCATTCAGCAGAGAATGTGAGAAGGCAAAAAGAGACAGAAAACACAGCAGGGAAGAGCCACAGAGGGGTTTGTGGGATTGGCACTGCCCACAGGTCCCAGAGCTATGCAGGGCAGCACCTGCCTTCAGGCAGAAGGGCTCTCCCCATATCCCCGGAGCTGTTCCATTCCATGCACATGGTCTCTGCATCCTGGGGAATTAATGCCACACACCCAAGGAGGAAAAAGGATGGGAAGGATCCTCCTCTGCCAGCCCAATCCTTGTCACACACAGCAACACGGCAGCACTGTGAAGCCCCAGCATGCTGAGAGCCAAGCCCTGTCTGCCACACACGGCTGGAAAGTTGAGATGGAAGCGACAGATCCTGAGCAGGGCATGGACAGGGAGTTTCACAGGGCAGACCTATGAAAAAGCTGGTGAGGAAAGTGGGAACGTGGCACACAGGTCAGTTCAGGCTGGGTGCTGACACCCAGTGTCCAACAACAGTCATGCTGAGGGGGAAAGCTGTCAGGGCAGCAGGAATTTGGACTGGCACTGTGACAACCACAAGAGCAAGAAAAAGTAAGGTCACACAGAACAGTATAACCTGGGCAGTACTCCAAGACACTGGGGAGAAGCAGTTCTGTAAAATCCACAACAGCACAGAGGTGAGGATGCACTGGGGATGGGTGGGAGAAAGGAGCAGGAGGGCAGGAGTTGGGGAAGTGAGGTGCTCAGAGGTGCCCAAGGAGCAAAACCAGAAATAGCACCCAGCAAGGTGACCAAGGGGACCAGGGCACTAGCCAAGGAGAGGCTTCAGGCTTTGGGAAGAGAAAGTGAGGGGCAGGAGCCAGCTGCACATCAAGCAGCTCAGCTGTGATGCCACACGTGGGCAGGGCATCCCACCTTCCCCCAGAGAGGCACCAGGCACCGAGGCAGGCACCGGCCAGCACCTGCATGGCCACAGACAAATCGTCCTCCAGCAGCAGAGCTTTGGCACCCAGTGCCACACCTGACCAGTATCCACCCCTGAGCACTGGAAATGAGCACTGGCAGGACTCGGGCACTCAGCTGGAAGCTGTGGCACAGCACCAGCACTCGAGGCAGCCTCTGCACAGGTACATCTGCAACATGAGCAGAGACCTACGCAGGGGAGAGCCCCAGGGAGCACCTTTACCAAATTCACACCACACGCTCAGAAACAAGGCAGGTCAGCACATCTACCAGCTCTCCCATCCTCTCAACAAGTGCCCTCCTGCTCAAAGGTTCCTTGGGGAGGATGGGGAAGGGTCCAGAACCTCCACAGCCTTCATCTTCTTTCCAGTTGCATCTGAGAAGCAAACACTGCAGCAGCCCAGCACAGCACACTACACAGAGAGTGGGGTGGGCTGGTGCCTTCAGCCATGCCCAGCTGGATCTTCACTGTGAAAAGCCCTCTACCCAATGGGAATGGCTCTCTAGGAAGCCTCAGTTTACCTTAATCTGCTGAAAGTAGTCAAAAAGGTGCCTGGTGGCACTCAGGCTCCCAACCCTGAAACTCTGCTCCACCTGTGCCTTCCCAAAAAAAGCAAAGAGGAGCAAGCCCTGCTTAACCCTGCACAGCAGAAATAGCTTTACCTGCGTGCAGTGCTACTGGATAGCTCCTCAGGCTTCTGGCTCAGTAGGACAGCACAGGTGGGACTGACCTAAGAGGATTTCATCCTTTTTACACTCCCAGTTACTTCCTGCAGTGATTGGAAAGGGTGAGGCACCAGGGAAAGTGGGCAGGAGGCAACAGACAAGCAGAGCCACACAGACTAATTCCATCTATGGACACAGCAACTCCGTCCCTGGACTGAGCAATGCGATCTCCACATCCTGCCTGAGGATCTGTGTCTGTGCAGTGCTCCCAGGGGCAGGTTTTCCACTAGGAGCTGAGTGAGCTCCAAGGTAAAAGCCACAGTGAGGAGGCTGAGGATCTGCTGATACACAGTGGGACCAGTGCAGCTCCTGCCCTCTCCCTGCTCCCCAAAACCTGCTCTGCAGCAGCAGGACCAATGCACACCTCCCTTCTGCAAGGCTTTGTGCCCTCAGCACTGAGGGATCCCAACCACCGTGACACAGAGCCAAAGCTCTTTGCCTGACAGATGCCTTTCCCGTCACCTACTGTGTCCCTCTTGGTCTCTCTCTGTGGAAATAAGAGGAAGAAAGGATTTCCCTGTCCTTGGAAAAGGGGACACCACCCTCTTCTGCATCTGGCTGAGGAAGACCCAGATACTTATTAACAACCCCTGGAGATCACTACTGTCACAGCTCCATCACAGTGTTGCTTGCTCATCCTCACACCCTTCCCAAGCACCTGGGACTGTTTGTCACTGCCCAGATAGACACAAGCCTCAGGACACTTCTCCTCTGTCCCTTTATGGTTGGTCTTAAGAAGTGGTTTAAGGAGGGTTAAAAGGAGGGTAACGGGGGCAATGCACCTCTAGCAGCTGTGCAGGTGCTCCCATCTCCAGCACAGCTCCTCCACCTTCCTGCTCTGAGCATCTCCCTCCATCTAAGTCAATATTCACCTGGTCAGTGAGGTCATATTTTCCTTGGTTCTCATCCAATAGTCTTTCTTGCAAGAGGATTTTCAGGAGCTCCCGGGTCAGCAGTTCCATCATGTCCTCCAGCAAGGCTCGTAGAGAGGGACCGAAGACCACTGGCACTGCAGGCTCCTCCGGAGTCTCCAGGTGTGGGGAGCCTGTGACACTCTTCTTCCCCATGAAGTGACCTGCAACACCACACACGGTGTGTCTGGGGGGATGCAGGGCTCTGGCTGAGCTGTCACCGGCCACCCTGCACCAGCACAAACCAGCAAGGAGCACCGAGTGACCTAATGCCCAAACCAGCTGAGTCAAGGGAAACTCAGAAATCCCAGGTCCTCACTCCGCACGGGATTCTTGGGAAACTTCCCTCTCTGTTCCTGCTGACAGGATCTCTGGGGTTACAGAGACGCCACCCAGGGATGCTGAACCTGATACCCAGGGATGCCGGACTGGTCAGTCTGCTGGGGGTGTTGGATCTGCTGCCCAGGCATGCCGGACCTAACACCCGGGGATGCTGCACTCGTCAGTCGCCTGAGGATGCCGGACCCGCCGCCCGGGGAGGCAGGTGGAGGTGGCTTCACGCCTGCCCTGGTCTCCCCCTGCCCACCGTGGTCCTGCCAGCATCCCCCTCCCCTCGCGGGAGCAGGGGGCTCCGCACAGGCAGCCACAGGACAGTGCGGGAGGTCGCCGCGCCCCGCACATCCCGCGTGTCCCTGCGCCCCCCCGCCCGGTACCTGTGGCCCAGAGGTTGCCGCGGGGGTTGACCTTGATCTTGGCGGCCTGGCTGCGGTGCTCGGCGAAGTCGAGGTGGACGGCGGGTCCCAGCGCGGCTCCGCAGAGCAGCAGCAGGAGGCAGCGCAGCGCCATCGCCGCCGCGGGACCCGCGGCCGCCGCGGCCGCGCCCGGTTATAGTCGCGGGGGCGGGACCGCGCTGCGCCCCGCCCGGCCCGGCCCGGCACACCCCGGCCCTCCGCCTGCGCCCGGCGGGTGTCATCCCAGCGCTCGGGCGGCGCGGGACGCGTGACAGAGCCACCACCGAGTCTGACCCCCATTCCCAAGTCTCTCCGTCGTGACTTCTCCGTGCTTCCATCTTCTCCAGGCTGCCTGTTTGCCCTGGAGCTCAGCCATGAGCTTCATTTCCAGTTCAGCTCAAACCCATCTCCCAATAGATGCACCTCCGCGCCCGATTATCGGCATGGATAATACGAGGATCTTGTCCTTAAGGACCGGGCAGCTCTGCCCAGCTCCTTCACTTTCCAGAGGACCCTCCCAGAGGATCCCACTTACTGCAGAGTGTGAGCACCAGAGCCTGTGGATCACCTCTCATCTTTTCCACTCCCTTTGAGATTTTGCAGACTGCTATTTCCTGATTACTTACACCCAAACCTTCCATGGACTACCGTGTTCCCCATGAGCTCCTCCTTTTCCATTAAAGGGATGGACCTCTGCCCAGCCATGCCAGGGACACAGACAGTGGGGGCCTGGGACACAGACTGTGTGTGCCCAGGGTTCAAGTGAAGTGAATTCCAGGTGAAACTGGAAGCATTTGATCAGAGGTTGTGCTCTGTTTCTTCTTGTCCCTTGCCTTCAGCCAACAGGGATTCCTCCAGGTTCCATATTTGCACAGGGATACTCTCAGGGTCTGGACCACAGGAAGCTGGGGTGAGGTCTGGTGGGGGTACCCAGGGTCAGACACAGTCCTGGCAGGTCTATAGTGACGAGGAGGGCCTGGGGCCAGGTCAAGCCAGTCACTCAGGCACTGCTGAGCTCTCACAACACAGATCAGTGACAGACTACAGGCCCAGGGCTGAGCTCAAATGGTTCCCGGGTCCATGTGGATAGAGGAAATTCCCAGGTGAAACATGAAAGCCAATTAGTGTCCTAAAGACCCTGACAGCTTCTCCTGGATTTACAGTTCCACAACTTCACAAGGAGGTGCTGGTAAGTGGGGATGAGATGACCCAGTTCTGGGAAGTGGCAGAGGGAATTCATTAGCAATGCCCTTCTCAGCATGTGCTACTGTTCAGGAGATGTAGGAGAGGCAGGAGGAGGAGGATGTGAGGTCCATAGAAGGTGCTGGATGTGAAGGAAGCTCCTGGTGCTGCCCAGCACTGGCACAGGTGAGTCTGGCTTCTCCTTATCCTGGAGAAGGGGTGTTTTTTGGGAAGCTGAGCAGCAATCCTCCACTGTGGGGAAGAGCAAGCTGAAGGGTTACCTGTAGGATTAGAGAGGATGAAGCCAGGGATAAAGTGATCCCAATTACAGAGGGCAGAGGAAGGAGCCCCGGGCAATTATGGCACCAACTGAAGCGTGACAGGGTTAAGTCCCACTCCTTCAGTGCTCCTCACAGGCAGCCCCAGGGACAGGGGATGAGCTATGGGAAGCTGCAGGGTTTCAAACAGGATGAAGGCTTTTGCACTGCTCTAATTAAATGCACAACCAAATGGACCCAGACCTTCCTTCTTTTTCAGCTGGTGTTACCTCAGCCAAAGTGGGAGCAGAGGCACAGGTATTTTTCACCCCAGTGGCACTGCTAAGCAAGCTTGAGAAAGGCTGGGAAAAGGAAATCAGGGAGTTCCTGCCCTTCTGCAGTGTCACTGTGAACCCTCAGAAACTGAGGGGATGTCAGATTAATTGCTGAGTACTGAGGCTTGACCACATGATGTGTGTGTGGGAGATGTGATAACCCTGATTTCAAGCCTGGAAAGAGCAATGGAACAGCTACTCAGAGATGTGTTCAAGGCTAGAAGTGGGAGCACAATTCAGGGCAGCCAGTGGGGCTTTACTGGAAAACAACTGGTGAGAGGACCCCGAGCTCAGCACTCACTGAGCAGCAGCAGCACCGGTGCTGTGGATCCAGGCAGGGCTCCAGGAACAGCAGTTCCTTCCTCCACAGCAGCCTCGGTAAATACCAGCCCCAGACACCAACAGAGAGACTAGACATTCTCTGGATTTTCCAGTCTTCACAAAGCAGTTGTTCCTAATTTTCAGGAAAATAACTGGCACCCAGGACCTGCTTGGGAGGGGCACCAGGACCTGAGCTCCAGACCCTGGTCACCAGCCTGGTGGGGCTTGTGGTAGATTTTCTGCCTCTGCCTTCATCCTGCTTTGGTGGGTCAGAGCAAGACACCCAGCCTGGAGCCTGCTGGGACTGCCAGCCTTCCAGGTAGGAATCGACACTGCAGTGCTTCTCCACCACTTGCTCTCTCCAGCTCAGCAGAGATTCACCTTCACAATAGCTACCAGCCTCCACGGGAATCTTCCCAGCTTACATACCAAAAAAAGCTGTAGAAATTCTACTTTATAAATCAGTTTTGCTGGCAGAGGTCAGCACAGTGACTTGCACAGGTGATGCAGGAGATGGAGCTGTTGGCAGCCCCAGAGGTGACTCCTTGGAAAATGGCAGGCTGCTGATGGTTATGTCCTCGAGGCAGGGGAGGGTGTGCACAGAGCTACTCCTCCCCTCTCCGTGGGATTTACCCTCCGGGACTGGGTGAGAGCAGCCCTGCACAGCCCCACACCCTCCAGGAATGTCCCTTCCCACCCAAAACACCTCGAAGCTCCAGGGATCTTCAGCTTCCCCAGATGCCTGCAGCCGGAGGGAGCAGGGGTTGTTTTGCTCTGTTTTCTCCCTGCAATCAACACACACCATTTACTCTGGATGGCTGCTGACCACAGAACTGACATTTTCACAGCACAAGCTGTAACAACCCTGACGTTTCAGATAGTAACACTTAACTTGGAACCCGTTGTTTTATACATAGAGTTAAAATTGGTTTTTCCCCCTGTGCACCATTTTATATTTATGTACATTTAAATTTCATCTTTTTTATTACCCAGTCTCTTCCCTCTTCCCTCCTCCCTTTTGTTCTTCACGTTTTAGCAAACGATTTCCCCTGTAAGGATCTCACCACCTGTTCCAGGGCTGCCTCCTTCCTTCAGGAGCCTTTGCTGAGGGACCTTGCCAAATACCTTTGGGAATCCAGGTGGATGATCCCTGTGGGTTCACCTTGCCCATAAGCCTCCGAATTCCTTCCACAAGCTCCAAGTCTACTCTTAGGGTGCCCTGCTCCTTATCAAACTCCTGTCCAAGTAGGGATAAAATGAGCAATAACAGACCTGTGAAACAGGCACTAGTAGCAAATCCTCTCAATGCACCTAAAGATGAAGCAGGATTTCACCAGGTAAAGAAAGGACACCACAACTAAGCAAAATAAATGGAGGTAAAAACTGCACAGCCAAGAGGGTCTCGCTAACAAATGTAACAGACCAACCTGGAAATACCCTGGTTCAAGGGCTTTAAAGCAAGGTCCATTTTGTTTTTTCTCTGCTTTGCATCCAGGTCTGGAATCCCCAGCACAAGAAAGACATGAACCAGTTGGAGCAAGTCCAGACATGGCCACAGAGATTCTCTGAGGGCTGGAGCCCCTCTGCTCTGGAGCCAGGCTGGGAAAGCTGGGAGTGCTCACCTGGAGAGGAGAAGGCTCCAGGGAGAGCTCAGAGCCCCTTGCAGGGCCTAAAGGGGCTCCAGGAGAGCTGGAGAGGGACTGGGGACAAGGGATGGAGGGACAGGACACAGGGAATGGCTTCCCACTGCCAGAGGGCAGGGAGAGATGGGATATTGGGAAGGAATTCATCCCTGAGAGGGTGGGCAGGCCCTGGCACAGGGTGCCCAGAGAAGCTGTGGCTGTCCCATCCCTGGCAGTGTCCAAGGCCAGGTTGGACAGGGTTTGGAGCACCCTGGGCTAGTGGAAGGTGTCCCTGCCCACAGCAGGGAGTGGGACTGGTTGGGCTTTAAGGTCCCTTCCAGCCCAAATCATTCTGAAATTCCATGCTTTAGTACCTTTGTTGCTGACTCTGCATCCCCCAGAGAGGAGGCCAGGCTGGCACGGGACAGACTCCATGCTATGGAGTTCAGGCTTCCCAGGCCCTGCAAATATCCACCTGGGCAGGCAAATATGTGCTCAAAACTGATGGCTCTAATAAAAAACAAATACGAAGAGCAAAGGCCTCGAATGCCCCTATTTGTCTCCTTCACAGAGCTCCTGGAGCCAATAAAACTCTCAGTAGCAGTTAAGTTGCTTCAGCCTCTTCTTCCCCACTTTTCCAAATCCAGGTCCTGCCACGTGCCTGAAGGGTCTATTTTGATGCATTTTTCTCTTGTTTACAAAGATTAAATCCCTCTGTTACATCCATTCGTCCACAGGCAATAGCTGTTGTTTATAAAAAATAAAATTTGAAATCTTGCACATCTTGTTTTCAACTCATTTTCAATTTTCATTTAAGCTGTAAATGAGTTCTGGTTTTCCCTGAGGTCTCCCTTTCACTCCACGCCTGCTGGACATATACAAATAACTGCTCTGCAAGAAGACTTAGAGAAGAAAATCGTGTTTTCTTGCAGGCAGATCCAGGCCCAGCTCAGCAGTGTCCCAGCCAGAACTATACAGCAGAAATCCAACATCCCAGTTTGAGTGAATCAAGGCTCAGAGAAGTTAATTTCCTCCATATTATTTTTCCTTCAGGTCTGTTTCTATGGAGAAAGGGGAGGTTGGAAAACAAAGGTGATACCAAAAGGTTCAGCAGAGAGAGGCAGGAATTTTTGAATTATTGAACAGAAGGAGCAAAAATAGTCAAAAGATGAGGAGCTGGGCAGAAGGAGCAAGAGACTGAGAGCATCTGCTCCATCCTGGATCACAGATGTTCTGAAAGGGTGATTCTGTGTTCTGAATCACAGAGGGTGGATTTCTAGTCCATCCCTATTTAGACTGTTCTCTGTGAAGATGTTTATTTCCCCCCAAGGAACCCTGCTAGATCAGGCATCCACAAGACCTGCTAGAACTGAACAAGTGTATGAATTTCTTCATGAGCTGGAGCAGGTTTAACACACAATGTGCTCAACCAGCAGGCCAGCACATAGAGGCAGGTCCTGCTCCATGGGGAAGCAGGACTGTATGTGATGGAGCTGGTGGGTTTTTACAGCAACTGAGGGATAAGCAGGGATGAGCAAACCTGAAGAGGGGCTCTCACAGCTGGGAAGACTAGGAACCTGCAGCAAAGCCACCCAATCAGGGCAAAATAGAGCCACCAAGGCAGATTTCTCAGGAAAGCCCCTGTGCCCCATCTGAATCCAATATGCTCGGGCTGGTGGATCTACCCCTGCAGAGACCTGTAGCTCCTGACAGGTGAGAATCTGGGTGCAGTTGACAAAAGGACAGAAGTAAAAGAGAGGTAAAAGCGACAGGAGCCTGTTCAACTGGCTCAAAGTGTGGGTGCTGTTTCTCTCCTCCCAGTGATGAGAGGGTCAGATCAGTCACTCAGCACACATCAGCTCCCACCTTGAGCTGCTGACACCGGGGGAATGGCGCAGGCTGGGCCCTTCTGGCATCACCCCAGTGCACCTTCCCGGAGGATGGAACCAGGACACTCCTCATCTGATTCAGCCACTGAGTCGCTGGCACCATGTGGGTCATACAAACAGCTGCTTTGCACTGCCCCTGCTCTGGCACAGGAGCCATCCCCAAGGCACTTGCTCTAAGCACCTCTCCTCTCTTCCTTCTCTCCTCCTCTGTCTCCTCTCCTTCTCCTGGCCAACTTTTGGAACGTCTTGGGACCTGCATGCTGGGTTTGCGTTGTGCATTTCTCCAGCAGAGAGTGGTCTTCAAACCATGCATGGACCAGGTTTCATCTTGAAGATCCTCCTTGGAAAAAAATACAGTTGACCTGTTCTGATTTTAAGGGCACGAAAATCACCATGAAATTACCCAATCTCATTAAAGACAGCGGGGAACTGACCATCTGACAAACCTGAGCCTTGTGAACCCCTGCAGCAAAGCAATAAGCAGCAACAGATCTGGACGAAGCACCGTGATGCTTACTGCTGTTTAACCAACAACTGCGCCTTCAAGCACCATAAATACACAAAAACAGCTCTCACAGAGCTCTGGCTTGCAGCACGTCACCCCTCACAGCTCACTTCCCAACCATCACACTCTTGCTTATGCATTTAGCTTTGACACAAAAAAAATCACCCACTAGAATTCCAGCAGCGATCACACACAGCCCAGCATGGCTTTCCTCCATGAAACAGCTCCTGCCCGTGAACGAATCTGTGCCCTGAACTGCGGATGTGACTGAACAGTAATTAAGCACTGGAATTGCTACCAGAAAACCTTCCCTGTTTGGCTGTAACCACAACAGAGACAGGAGCAATCAGCCCTGGCAGATTTTTTCCTTCATTTTTTATCTCTTTTATAAACCAGACCTTTCAACATCCACATACTTTACAAGCAAATCCCATTCCCATGGTGACACAAAGATCTCCATCCATTTCCAAAGCCTCCAGTGTCACCGGCTTTGCTGGAGCTGCCCAGACAGTTTCACCTTTAAAAAAAGAGTAGCATAAAACTGAAATAAAACATGAACACATCAAGGTCTACCATCAACCACCCTGGCTCTGTGGAAGCTCAGCAGTGCTCCCAAGCACCTCAGCATCAGCACCCAGCCAGCCAGAGATCCTGCTCACTCTGTGGCTTTTCTGCTCAGCAAAGCAGAATAAATCTGGCGGGGATGGAGCCAGCAACAACTCTGTGTCATCCTGCCCCCACATCCCCAGTTTCCAGCCTGTGCAGGCTCATCCCTGGCACTCCCTCATCCCACTGTGGCAGGAAAGGTGCTGCTGGAATGCAGGAGGTGATGTGGGAGGTGGCACAAGAGCTGGTGGGTGTTGGAGTTGTGAGAGGGTCGACTGCTCTTTTATTCTCACCCTAATTAGAGTCAACTCCTCATTTCATGACTGCAGGTAACAGAACCACATTCTCAGATGCACAGAGCTGAAAACATGCAGAACAGGGGCTGCAGAGATGAATTCCCAAATGCCACATGGCAGCCCCTGGTTTAGGGCAGTTGCTCCTGTTCTTCAAGCACCTGCAGACCCTGGAGGAGCCCCCGAAGCTGGGCTGCAGCGGGCTCCAGTCACCCCTCACCCCAACCACCCTGCATTTTTTAAGCACTTTCTGTTCATTTCCTTCACATGGCACCAGGCGAGGGCAGGGCACATCCTCCTGCAAGAGCTCACGTGTGCCCTGTGTCCCCCAGCCCAGGGACTCCTGACACCAGCTGCCACCCTCCAGACACGTCATCCTGCCAAAGAACTGCAGTCTCAGCAGTTTCACAGCTAATCCTTGCTCTATAATCCTTTGTGTTTTAGCCTCTTTTTTTGGTTAAATTAACTCAGTGACAGGAACAAAACTGCTTTTGCATGCTCCGAATTTTGGAGGTATGAAAGGGAGAGGACTTGGAGAGCAGCAGCAGCAGCACTCTCAGCGAGTGCTCATGGGGAGGTGTTGATTAGCAGCTTTCAGATGAGCTCAACTCAGCCCTTTGTGTGAGCCCAAGTCTAAAACCCATTTATGCACAAAAGCTGTTTAGGTTCAAGACAAAGCAGGGACAGACTCAGGCTCCACACGAGCTGCAAAGGCAGAAATGCTGCTCCAACCCTCAGGAAGGTGCTCTACAGTGATAGCAGCTCTCAAAGATTCTGTTTTCTCACTGCTGCCTGCGTTTGACTTTTGACAGAACATCCGATCCTTAACTCAAGAATTAGAGAGAAACTCTATCCACATTCTCCTCTCAAGGGCTCTAATACTGGGGGCAAGAGACACAGATTTTATTACCATTTTTATTATGAAGTTATGATTACTCAGAGCCACAGGCCTGAGGCTCAGCGCTGGGGGCTGGACCTGTTCATAGACTCTTTGCAGTGCCCTACAAGTGATGTTTGCTTTAACCTTCATAAGGAACAAAGCACCTGGCAACATCACAACCAGCAAAATGGCACAATTCACCTCCAGAGATGGGAGAGGCCTGACAAACCCAATGAGCGATGTATGCAAGAAACTGCAAGCAGCCATAAACACCCCATTGGGGTTTCATCCTTGCTTTTCCTGACTGCTTTTGCTTTATACAAGCTGTGTGTGTGGCTGCAGTGACCATCTACAATGATTCCTGTTGCTCTGGAATCCTGGAGCAGTCATGGAGAAGAGCTGATAAAATGCAGCATCGCTGCCTTGCACCTCTTCCCTGGGCACTCTCTCACAACACCTCCACCAGCAGGATCACTAGCCTGAATGAGAAGCTCAACAAAAACAGCTGCTGCACGTGGTGACAAGTGGGTTTTTTATTTCAGACCTCAGGGCAGTCTGTAGCTTTCAGGTGAGCTGTGAGACGTGGCCAGCTGGAGACCTGAAACCCTTTTCCGAAATCCAGAAATTTTTATTATTGCATCCTGCTAAATCCTCGCTGCCAAAGAGCTGTGGGTATTTCCTATCTTGATCCTTCTGTTACCTAGTGCCACAACGCACAAAGTAATCCTTTGCCATCTCCTGCCCCAAACACCTTGCAGTCTCTAAGCAGATTATTTCAGTGTGATTTACAGAAACACAGAAATATTGAACGATCTACAGCTCAGGACGGATCACTCTCCAAGAGATGAGAGCAGCAGCTGCTACTGCTCTGTGAAGAGAGGACAAGTTAGATGGTGGCTCTAGGAGTGAGTGTGCAACAGCAAAGCCCAGGTATCCCCCAGAACCTGGGCAAGGAGGCTGCTCACATCAGGGCAATAACAAAGAACGTGGCAAGAGGCAAAATCTTTATTCCAGTTCTGAATTGGAAAAAAACCGTCATGGCCACAGCTCACCACTAGACAGTTCAGTCAGCACAGGGAGGGGGCACCTGGCCCGGCCAGGCACAGACTCAGGAGACGGTCCCAGAGGCACTTGGAGAGGAAGCTCAGCTTCAAAGTACAAGCACTAAACAGTTTGGCTCAAATTTTTAATATAAAAATTCACTAAAAAGGCTAAAATGTGACAAACCATTGGAAATACTGTGACAAACATTTGCCCTTACTCAGTAAAAACCGAAACAAACCCACACTGGCAAGAAGCTTTGAAATGCATGTTTTCTTCTTTCTCCTGGCACATCAGATCATCAGCTACTTAAAACGTTCATCTAGAAAAATCCATGGCACCTTCACCTCGTAGTTCAGTGCAAGGGACTACTCTCGATGGACCAGCACAAATAAACCCAGTAAAAAGAGGACTGCATACTGGAAGAGAGAGAAGAAGAGACACAGGAGTGCACACTCACATCTACAGCAGCAAACGTGCAGGGCACAGGGTTCTGCCTGTGTTCTCATGAAGGAATTTTAGCTGGGGTGGTAAAAGCAGGCAGGAAATGGAAGAGCTCTTACCTTAAATTTTGGATAATCGTTCATTAAGATAGTCACTATTCCAATATAGGGCACAAATCTACAAGAATAAAGGTTTTCTTAAAACAAACACTATTCCAGGGTGCAGAGGGAGAGTCACTCATGCATCCTGAGGGCTGCAGTCAATGGGCTGGGAACTTCTTCCTCCCCGGCAGGGAGGCTGTGGCAGTGGGGCTGAGCGACGACCAGCCCCAGAGAGTGTTTCGGCCTCTGCCTGGTTCAGATTTCACCTGCCTGCCAACGCTGAGCCTCCCAGGATAAATCTGATGACAACTGTGATCAAGTCTGAGCCCACACTACCCTTACATCCATGTCCATCTAGCATCAACATCTCAGGATGCAGCTCACAACTTGATGCCTTTGCTTAAGCTGAACTAAGAACTGAACACTCCACACTCTCAGGCAGGTTACATAACCCACCAGGGACAGCTCAACACAAGGGAGGATTTACCAGATGGCTTTGGGGGACAGCAGCGGGAAAAGCCTCATCATTTTCAACTCCACTTACCCTCTCGCTCGTCCTACTACATCCTTCTTCTCCAGCCAGTGTTGCCCCTGTTTGTAGAGCCCTCTGTCATCCACGGCATTGTTGTCTCCCTTTGTCAGAAATTTGATGTCTCCGTTTTGCCTGGTAAAGACAAGACAGCCAGGTCAGGCAGGACAGAAACTTGTTCAAAGCTGTTCTACGAAAAGCATGGAGAGACCAACATAAGGACACTAGAAGCAACCATGTCCTACAATTCAAGCAGGATAAAAGAGGGAAATTCTGTCAAACGCAGCAGAAAGCAGATGGTTTGGAAAAAACTGCCACGGGAAGGATGAATTCTGGCCCCAGCCAAGCTTTCCAGCAGAGTTTCAGAACAGAACCAGCAGGACGAGCCATTTCTAGTGCAGGTGCAGCTATTGCCTCTTGGCTTTTGACCCATCTTGTGCTGATGCTTCTCTTGCTTCACACAAATGTTGGGTTCTGGTCTCCCTACTACCCCACAAAAGGAGAGGTTGGGCTTGAAGCACACAGCTCTACTCAGCAGTGGGCAGAAGCAAGCTGAGACTTAGAACTGATTAGGAAAAGGGGACAGAAAAAAAACAAATAGTACCATAATGACACTGCATGAACTCACGATGTGCCTACATCTGGAATGCTCTGGGCAGTGCTGAGCCCCCCAGATCCTTTTCTGCAATGGAGAGAAGAACTGGCAAAGGTTGAGAAATGGTTAACAAGGTCTGGAACCACTTCTATACAAGAAACTACAGACCAGGACTCTTCAGCCTGGAAAAGACAGACTGATGGGAGATATGACATAGTCCACCACAAATGACAGCAACAATCAAATAATTTTTCATTGTCTCTTCCAATTGCAAGAGCCAGAGGGTACCAAAAAGAGCTCAGAAGTAACGGGTTAAAACCAGGCAGAGAAGGTGCTATGCAGAAACAGCCACAGTGCAAACTAAACCATGTCTCTCTGCAAAGGGATTTTGGTTGGCAAAAAATGATATTGACCAGATACTCCATGTAAAACAGGAAATTAGGCTATTCATAAAGAACTAGGATTTTGTGCTTGAAATTGTAACCTGCAGAAAGCAGGGAAATTATCACTACATACTCTCTCTAGTCTTTAATTCATCTTGAGATGATTAGTTTGCCAGAAATGGCATCCTGGAGCAGATGAATCTTTGCTTTGACCAGGAAAAAGCTTTATAGATCCTTTCCCAGCCATTCCTGTTCAGATTCTGGACAGCAGCTCATGCCACTACTCAGGGATTGGCCACTGTTACCTTCCTGTGGCACCTGCAGGCAGGTGCTGAGCAGGAGCGTCCTCAGTGCCTGAATCTCAGCTCTCACAGAAATGACAAATGGCATGCAGAACGGGAAAGCATGCAGCTCTTTGGAGCTCAGGCTGTTTTCACCATGCCTCAACACCAACAGGTTCCTTGACAGGAGAAGCTCGGCAAGGAAGAAGAGAAAAAACCCACAGCTCTTTCTCCAAAACACATCCGGCTTGTTGTGTGGGAACATCAAAATCTCCATGAGCTTAGAGACACTGTCTGGGAAAAGATAAAGATCCCCAAAGGTGCAGATAATGTAGTTTAGCTCTGAAGAGTCAAGGTGTAGGAGTGCAGCATCTTATTGAGCAGAGTCAAGGCTCTGTCACGACGTGGCACGAGAAGCCCATGGTGCACTTCTCTACTGTCTGAAGTGAGTGAAGTCTGGTCTGGCTGCCCTGCTCCAAAACCACTAAGTAGATTTTGACTGCAGACTGTGTTAGTAATAAAGAATGAATTCAATTTTGGGCTGAAACAAAAAGAAAAGGCCAGCAAGTAACACATATTTTCTCACTGACCCAATACTAACGTGAACTGGGGCCTGAATTGCCCCAAAATCATAGAGAACACTGTTTCTGTTTTCCTGCTTCTTGACACTCCTGTCAGCTTCTGCAGAGACTTTTCACTACTGAACTGGCACTAGAAAATTATTCTTTAAGTAGTGAAAGAAGCAACTGACACCCAAATCCTGCCTTCAGCTCCCAGGTTCGGGTGGCAGTATGGGTTTTTCAGTTTCTCTCTCCCAATAAAAAGATTAGGTTTGTGTTTGGTTGCTTCGGTTAAATGAAACCTAAAATACTGCAAAATGGTTTCACCTTTCCAGGATTGACACTATGGCCCTGTTACATTTAAACACAAAATAGTGTTGGATACCCTAATATCTAGAGATAGAGCTAGGCAAAAAAAGAAAGGTGGGCAACATCTGGAGAGAAAATGCTGCACAGAACAGGGGAGGAGGAAAACTGCATTTCACTTGAAAGAGTTCCCACAACATCACAAAAAGTGTTTGTGCAACATTAGGTATCAAATTCAGTGCATAAACTGACATTATTTTTAAATTAGTGGTATCAAAGAACAGCACTTTGAAAACTGACATTGTTCAAAGTTCTGGGTACAGAATAAATCTGAACAACAAAGAATGTGCTTTGCCTACTGGGAGAGGCACTGTTCCCTCAGAGCCAGGATTCCAGCTGTGTATTTATGTGCTGGTCACCCTTGAGTTGGACCAGACAACTGGTCTGGATGTTCCACAGGGAAAGGGACCCTCTCCATCCCATCGACCTCTCCACTAGAGGAATCCTCAGATGCCACCTGGTACAGCTCCAGCTCACTCCAGAAAACATTTACTCAGCAGGAACAGATGCTGGGACCCCAACCAGCTGTTGCCTCCCAGAGCTGCGTTGAAGAATCACGGATTCAGTTCAAGATTCAGCTTTCACTCAAACAACTCACACGGTTGACTCATATATCCCCAGACTGGCCTGGAGAGGCCACATTTCCATCCAGCAAAACAGGAAAGCTCATGGCTGCAGTCAAAGCCTTGGCTGGAAAACTAAGCCCTGTTCGGTCATGAAACCAATGCCTGTTCCATTCCTTCAGACACACAACCTGCCCAGTGCTGAGAGTGAACAGTACACGAAGACTCAGAGGATAACAACACAACTTTCTAGAGAGATGAAAGGCCCTGAGTCTGCATGACAGCAAAGACCAGGACCATAGCGACAAGCTCTAAAATAACGCATGCTACACATAAAATACCCTTCTGCCACAGCTATGCCCCCACAAACAAGAGTCACTTCACACACAAACGCAGCCATACTACAGCATACGGCACAGCAGCTCGGGACAGAGAGGATGGCACAGGAGACAGGAAGTGGTGTCAGCCTTCCAGTGCCTAAATGGGCTCCAAGGGAGCTGGAGTGGAATTTCAAACAAGGGCCCTAAAGTAAGAGGACAAGGGGGAATCGCTTCCCACACTGCCACGGTTAGGTGGGATATTAGGATGAAATTCTTCCCTGTGAGGGTGGTGAGGCCCTGGCACAGGTTGTCCAGAGAAGCTGTGGCTGCCCCTGGATCCCTGGCAGTGCCCAAGGCCAGGTTGGATGGGGCTTGGAGCAGCCTGGGATGGTGGAAGGTGTCCCTGCCGATGGCAGGGGGTGGAATGAGACTGGCTTTAAGGTCTCTTCCAACCCTAACAATTCCATGATTCTACAGTTTAGAGTGTCCAGGGCACTGGCACAGACTCCCAGCTTGTGCATTCTGCTGGCTGATCTTTACAAGTAAACCAAGGAGGGCAGATTTTGTCTGTCTGAAACTTTTGTGTTACTTCCTACAGCACCTGGATATCTATGATTGACATCTCACCCACTTGTTTACCCAAGGAGATGAAGAATAATACCAGTTAGGGAAATATCAGCAGTAGAACCCCCCAGATTCTTAACATACTTCTCATGGATTTTCAGGACGCGATGGACTATAGGAATTTCCCTTCCTTCTATCCTAAAGACGACTATTTCTCCCACTCTGATTGGATCTTCAATTCGGTTTGTGAGGAACAGGAGATCTCCTCTGTGGAAAGCAGGCTCCATACTCCCACTGAAAGAGAGGAGAGGAACGATTGAACAATACTTAAACACTCAGTACCAGGTTTCGGAGTTTATAGTCCTTTAAGAAAAATCTCAAAAGAACCTCAGTGAGAAAGAGAAGCTGTGGATACCCCATTCCTGGAAGTGTTCAAGACCAGGCTGAAACCTTGATGAAGAGCTTCTGAGAAAACCACCTTAGAGACTATGCAACGGTGCAACCTCTATTGTAATCAGGTTTTCAATCACCATATTGCCAGCAGTTTGGATTTGTTGGGAAAAGAGCACTGCCAGTACCTGGTGTTACAAGCACATCCAAAGGGGAAAGCTTTCTTAGTAAGCAAAAGGCTGAAGACAAACACTGTCTTCCGGTTTCTGAGCTCACCATTGGCAGGGCAACGCTGGCAGCTCTGTAATGCTGGGAAGCTTTTTTTTATTTCATTTCTCTTTTGCAGATAGATAGATTATCCTCAGGAACAAAGCTCTGAAAACATCAGGCTCCTGCATTCCCATTTGAAACAGACACAGGGACTTGCCAAAAATTTGTTACTGTGATTCATCTCTTTGCTTAATGATCTCATTTCAGGCACCACGACTCAAGTTATTTTTCTTCTGTCTTGTAAATGGCAATTGTTACCAATTACTTATCCTTCCTAATTCCACATAAATAATGCAAAACAGAACAATGAACTTTAAGTACCGCATGCATTTGTGTTTCATCTTCACAGAGCACAGCAGCTGCTTTCAGAACAGCAGATCACATCACCAAAGCAGGGATGTGACCTCACAGCCCCCATCTTACCCACTGGGAGAAACAGCGGGAAACATCTGCCCTGTGCTTCACATCAGGAGGGAGTTCTGGTAAGCAGCACTTGGTCATGGCATTACAGCATTTTCTACATCATGAACACTGACACAGAAACACATAGAAAAGGCCAGTGTGGCCGCAGAGCAGGTACAATATCCGTGCCAGCATCCAATGGCAGCCCAGGGTATTTGACCAAGGCAGCAGCAGGGTGGGGTAACACTGGTGATACCCAGTGTAGGGCACTACTGTAAGGACAATGTGTGACACCCAAAACACCCAGTGACATAGTGACAACCCTTAAGCTCAGGACCACCTCTGTAATGGACAGTCATTGAATCATCGCAGATGGGTTGGAAGGGACCTTAAAAATCCTCCCATTCCACCCCTCTGCCATGGGCAGGGACACCTTCTACTAGCCCAGGCTGCTCCAAGCCCCGTCTAGCCTGGCCTGGAACTCTTCCAGGGATGGGGCAGCCACAGCTTCTCTGGGCAACCTGTGCCAGGGCCTCGCTGCCCTCACAGGGAAGGACTTCTTCACAACCTAACCCTACCCTCTGGCAGTAGAAAGCCATCGTCCCGTCACTACCTGCCCGGGTATAAAGTCCCTCTCCCACTTTTTTACCAGCCCTCTCAAGCCCAAGCCAGCCGGCTGACAGAGCGAGGTGAGATGCTGTTCCTACCCACTCCCTCTTCCCTCGCTATTCCTGAGCCTGGATTCCTAAGCAGCTTCTCGCCCGCTGGGGCTGTGGCAGGAGCCTCCATCTGACCCATCCCTGTGGGGATCCCCCTCGGGGGCCTGGCGATTCCCCAGCCCGGTTAAACTCCCCGGGGGTTTAAGCCCCCGCAACCCGGGACTGACCTCAGCACCACCACGATAGGGCTCTCGCTGCCCGTCACCACCATGAGCCCCTTCCAGATCATGAGGGCGGAGGACACGATCATGCCGAAGTTCAACACCTGGTAGTACAGCTGGGGGGGAAGGGG
>VXBT01000873.1:0-35917 GCA_013400235.1 Oriolus oriolus | reverse complement strand
TAATCTACATCCCATCTGACACCCCACCCAACCAATCCCCCATCCTACCAACACACCACATCCAACCACCACCTCACATCTACACTCTACTCATCCAACCAACACACAATCCAACATCCAGACAGCCCCAGCAGGCTGTACCCAAGCACCACCACGAGACCAGATGGTGACGAGCCCAAGCAAGGAGATAAATAGTTCTTAAATTATTTAAACATCGTCAGAGTAAACAATAACGAGTGGAGTTCTGGCTCAACAGAATGAAAAAAATAATGGTATAGAAGGTAATTATATTACACAAAGCATGGGTGTGACAGGGAATGAGGGAGGAAAGAGAGAGTCAATGTGACTACATGGAAAGAAACATCTCCTAAAGGATGGGTAATGCCGAGCCGCAGCAGGAATAGTTATGGAGCTACGGATGGAGCGCCAGCCCCTGCCACACCACAGGACAGTGGCTCCAACTGGTTTCAACGCCTCTGTGGGCCGCGCTCTGCTCCTCTCCCCTCAAAATGAGCCGTCAGGAAGCCCTGACTCTGATACATCAGGAGTTCCAGAATAATTTCACTCCAGTTGACCCCACTGACAGGATGGGGGATGTTATCCCCTTCTGGCAATGGTGCCAATCTGAGCTCCCCACTGGGATGAGCCACTGAGCACCGGGCCTGGCAGCACCCACCCCGGAATGGCTTCCAGCGGCGCAACTCCACACACAGATGGCCAACACGTCCCAGAGGGGACCAGGCCCTCCTAAACACTGTACTCACCAGGGAGGATTGGGGCTACAAAATCCTCTTTCGAGGATGATTCAGGTCCAAGACATTTCATTAAACTGTGTTTTGGAAAAGAATGTTGTTATTTGGGCAACTAAAGAATAATCAGCACAACTTACAGCTCAAACCCATCCCGTGTAACGCAGATCCCGGATGGGCCAGCACGATCCTGACTAGTGTGTTTGGCCGAGCCAGCATTATGAATTAAAATGAGTAACACAAAGGCAGGATGGGGAGAGAAAAAAGCCATAAATAGAAGGAGAAAGAAAGGGAGATTGGGAATGCAAGGCTGGGGCTCTGGGCAGAGGCTGAGGCAGTGCACACTTGAAGGAGGAGAGCTCGTCTGGAGGAAACTACAGCTGCAAAGTGCTCCTGGATCCTCAGGAGTTGGCCAAGCTCCACTGAGGATTCTGGCCCTGCTTTCCCTTTTCACCTCTCTGGGCTGGCAGAGAGTTAGTGCTTAGGATGCAATGGCAGGGTTGGTTTTGTTTTTTTCTGTTTTAAATTTCCCTTACAAATAGGAGTTAACGGAAAGCAATGTCCATCCCAAGAAATCAACAGAATATTTCAAAGATTTGCCCCATCCCCACCCTGTATTTTGAATAGAAACCCCCCAAGAAAAAACTCCCAACCAACCAAAAGGGCTTTTTTTTGTTTTTAAGTCTTAAGAGACTTTGAAAGATTGTTCTGTGAGGTGCTGTTGGGGCCTTCTGCGCCACACGTCTGACTGTGCTGACAAAGAGCTGAGTCACTTTTGCACTCTTTGTATTTGTTTTCCTCTTCCACTGAAGTGTTCAACTCGCCATTGTAGTCCTTGTGTCCATTCTCACCCATCTCCGTTTGTAACTTCTGCCTTTCATCTTCCTCCTCCTCCTCCTCCTCTTCTTCCTCCTCATCCTCCTCATCTTTGACTTTATGAACAATGAAGAGGTGTCTGTTTAGAGAGATGTGAGAGGTGTAGCACAGGCCACAGAACAAGCACTGGAAGGTGGAGCTGTCGGTCTTGTGCCGAGGTATGTGTTCCTGGAACTCAGTCCGGACATCCGTCGCAAAGCCGCACTTAGCGCATTTCCAAGGCGCTTTCAGTTTTTTGGCTGGCGGCGCGTCCAAACCTGCAGTGCTCTCTCCCTGACCCAGCTCATCCGGTGCCATCCTCTTTGGAGATTTTGCCTTAAAAAAAGAAGATTAAAAAGCTACTTTATCATTTGAACCCACGGAAGAGTAAGTGCTAAAATCCACACGCATGTCTGAAGATGCCTGAGGGTGAAGCCATGCCTAGGGATTCCTGGAGCATTCCCTTCCCTACCTGTACCCGAACACCTCACCCGGTGCACAGGATTTCAACTGCTGTCCTGCAACGTGAGATGGGAACGGTGGGAGAGGCTGGCTGGCAGAAACATGATGGGGAAATAGTTTAGAATCAAGGAATCCTGAAATGGTTTGGGTTGGAAGGCACTTTAAAGCTCTTCCCGTTCCACATCCTGCCATGGGCAGGGACACCTTCCACTAGACCAGGTTGCTCCAAGCCCTGTCCAGCCTGGCACTGGACAGTTCCAGAGATGAGGCAGCCATGATCTCTCTGGGTAAAAATTTAGTTTGGTGTGGGAACAACTTAGACTTTGGTGTGGGAAAGAGGGGCCCACAGAAGAGGGACAGTTGAGGGACACAGGGGTGGTCATTAGCCCAGATAACGCTTCTCAGATTTAACTCTGAACATTCTTCCCTCCACTGAGACTTTGTCTTAGTGGCATCTCTCAGTAACTCATCCCCTCTGTCTTAGAATCCTCCAGTTTTCTTCTCTCATGAGGATGGCTCACTTAAATACATCCCTGCAGTGATATGCAAAATGTGTATTTTTATAACAAATGGAGCAAAGAAGCCCAAACAGCCAACCCTCCACCTCAAACCAATCCAAAACAAAATCAGTAGAACAGTTACATATGCTATACAAAATTACACATTCCTACTTAAGAAAAACGCAGTTCTCATAGGTTCTCATCTAGCAAGTATTTTAGAACAGAAAATAAATCTTTTATAAGTAGCGGAAAAAATAAGGGAGAAAGAAGAAAAATGTGCCATGCTCATGAATGGGGGGTACCAGGGGAAAACAAGGGTAATAACAAACTTAAATTACCAAGTAGACTGAATGAACACCAGTAAAACACAGCAAGAAAATCTTGAGAAATGCAAGATACATTGTCCTGGTGCTGGTGCAGCTCAGCTGTGCTCGCACTGCTGACCCTGACCCTACCAGAGGCAATCAGGCTGGATGGAATTGAGTGAGGGAAGGAAATCTGCCCTATGGATGGGAGGGTTTGACTGGCACAAGGCCACAGCTCGACATAACACCCCAAATGAACAGCTACTGGCCAGGTACATTTAATTGTACATTTAATTTTCCACGAAAATAGGTATCAGTTACTTCTGCTCTGTCTCTCTCTGGAGCTTTCGCTTTGGCCATCTGGGATAAGTCTGGGTTTTTGATGCCGTGCATGAGGCTGATGTGGTTCTCCAGCATGAATGGCTGAGGAAATGTCTGATTTTCATCTGTGCAGTACCTTGGAAATAAAAAAATGAAGACAATTTATTAGAGGACATGCTCTTTGTACTGTGCCAAACCAAGAGCTGTCACTGGAGACAGACTCTGGTGAGTAATATACCATTAGATTACCAAAACATACAGCAAAGCATCATTTTAATAATAAAACATTACCCCGAGAGAAATCAAGAAGTTTGGAGTTTGTCACAGTGCTTATGAATGACAGTAGGGCACGTCTTCTTTACAGTGCTAAATAAATATAGAGACTAGTGGGTGCAGGCCCCCTGTGACAAGTGCCCAGAGGATAAATGATGAGGATGGAAAACATATGGGAGAACAACAAAAACAGACTCTGACATGAGAGACCTACACAGAGGGTGACACCTAGGAGGCCTGTGGCACAACCCAGTCCTGCACCCAGCACTCCCAAGTATCAGGGAGAACCAGCATCATATCCACCAGACTGTACCACAACACAGTTAAAATTCTTACCAAACTGCTGAAATTCCAACTTTTATACCAACAATCTAGGCAGAAGCACTCATGAACATGTCACTTATATGTAATTCTTCATGTTCGAACCTGGCAGGACTCCAGAGCTGCCTGACATCTCAAAAAGGAGCTGTGAAGCGGATGTGCCGTCTGTACCTTCGCCCCTGGATGACTGAGATCTACTGGAATAAGTGCCAGGCCTTGCAGACATATAAACCAGCCCCCCTGAAGTGCACAGAGGGTTCTACTAGCAACTGAGAAAGCCAAAATTGAGTGTCTGTGCTGTTCTGATGCCTGCCAGCACAACACGGTGAAGGTCCATCAGCTACACATGGACCTGAGCAAGGACAAGTGACACCAGAGTCCCCTGAAGTGCCCTAATTGCATCTGAGACAGAGACAGCATGGGATTAAGGGCAACAGAGAGGAGCTGAAGTGTCTCTGGGTAACAAAGACGTCTTCCAAAAGGACAGAAGAAGATTCCTACTGATCTTCCAGTAACTAGAGGGAAATTACGTGACAGTCAGCAATGATGTGAAAATGCAGATGTGCTCATTGAATACTTCTGGGTTTTAACAGGAACTGCTCAGAGGATAAATCAATATTTAATGATGATGGAATTTTTCTCCCTTGTGGAGAAAAGCTGAGAGGTTATTAAGTGGTATTTATCAAAAATAAACATGTTGAAAATCAAGTGTTTCTGACAGTTTGTACTTAAGACTTGGAAAAGAAGAATAAGATCTTATAACAATAACCAAGTGAATTATGAAAGAAAATACACAATACATCACAATATTTTGCAATTTGCCGTTATTTAGAATTCTTTTCATGTGAGCAGGGAAAGATGCTTTTCTACCCTCAATTACTCCAGTGACAAGCAAGGCAGGAGGGTGTTCAAGCAAGTCCTCCATCACTGGTTTCTCCCTACAAATTTATCCAAAGCCAGAGACCTAAGCAGGGCAGGGGGAGAAAGGGGAGATCACAGCTCGGAATGTTAGAAGCCAGAGGGAGGTCACCTACAAGCAAGCATGCTGGAGTCACAAGAATAGTCAGTAATCAGATCCATAACAGATTTTATTCATGTTTCACATGGAAACCCAGCAGAAGAGGGTGACATGAAGTTAAGACATCAAAACCCCTGAAGAGAATAGCAGGTGAGAGTGATATAAAATGCCAAACAGGAAGAAGGAAAAGAGATACCAGAACCAGAAGAAACAAGGAGCAGTAGACATGTGATGCCTTACAGAGCACTGAAAAGAGTCAAGGAGGAATTCAGAGACTGGATGGTAAGATTTTTAGAACAGCGCTCTGGACAAGCTAAGATGGATCAAATGGAAGACCGGACAAGAGACCTCAGATCCCAACAAAGAGCAGCTCTTGGAGATGCTGGCACAGTATTTCAAGGAAGAGGTTTCATCTGCAGAGTGCTGTGATTTCAGTAAGTCTGCCACTACAATGACTGAAGAGAGCACAACCACTGTCCAATTAAGACTTCATCAACAGATTTTGACAAGGATTAACTACAAGCTGGAGAATTAAATGCAACCACAATTTCCTTGCTTTTCTAGCTGTGTTTTCTTGGCTGGCATGATCATGGCCTCTTGGGTGGACCAGTGGCTCCACAGCTGTGTGTTGTTCTGAAAAGTAACAAGGTAATGCACAGCAGGCTGGCATATCCTAGGCTGTCAGGAATTTCCACACAAATCCTTCTTCCCAGTAACATCTTATGCTCATTTTGATCCTGAAACATTCCACTTTAAAAACAAGTGATCAAGAGAGAACAGATTTACACAGATCAGGTGAGTGTAATACCAAAGACCATCACCCACAAACTTAAAGCTGAAAGAAACACAATGGGAGCCAACATTTCATCTCCTCCAGAGGTTCCAAGTCAGAGCAGTTACAAGAAATGGAAAGTTTAGAAGTCCTGAATGAAAAAAATGTCTCAGGAATGTATTTCCAGTGGCAATGCCTACGCTGCATCCATTTACTAAAAGCTATTGTGGGTCACTAGATAGTCCAAAGAAATATGGTACTTGAGGAATGTACTTGTACGCTTCAGATGAGGTTTTAGCAACTTGAGTGAAGTGACAACAAACGTCAGAAACACTTGCATTAAACCAAAATTTTAGATAAATTAGAAAAACACCCCAACCTACATCACTGCAAACTTCTTTTCCAATCCAAATGTGCTTTAGTCCTGTTTCAAAAGGATGTCTCGGACCAAGACAGGAAGGAATTTTGCACGGTCGCTCAGCATACAACTTTCTCTGCAGCAGTTACAGAAGCAGATTCATAAGAACTGGGCTTTGTCCTGGACTGAGATTGTATCCACAGTTAAAATATGTTCACCAGCAATGATTTTCATTCACCACTGATTTACATAACTTGTCAGATCCATTTTCCAACTTTGAGGCATGACTTCCCAAGCAATTCCAGCAAGATTAACTCTCCATTGCCCTGCAGCCTGTGCAGTCAGTTCTGCCCTTGTAAAGCGGTGGCAAGATCTGGTTCATTAGGATTTTACACACCTTTTGCACCCAAGGAAAAGGCACAAGAGCGATGCATGACCACACCAACCACAAAGCAGTGAACAACCAGCCCAATATTTTGTTGACTGTTTCACAACGATGCACAATGTAAATCTCATTTTGCACCTGCAGATCTCAAATCACACCTTCCCTTAAGTTTCCAAAGGACATTCACTGCGCAGTCAAAAGCAAGGTCTTATTTTAGCCACTAAATCTCTCGTGTTTAACACATTCTTCTCCTCATTTTCCCTCAGTAACTTACAGTCTGGAGTAGACAGGAGCAGCAGACACAACTTCCTACAACTTCCAAACTTGAAGGATTAGACTGCTGCTGAAAACCAGTTTGCAAAGTGGCATTGGGTACGTACCAGCAAGTGTAGACTTTCTTTGCTGTGTCGTGGTTATTGCGGATGTGTCTGCGCAGGCTGTTGGAGGCATTGAATGAGCGCTCGCACTGGCGACAGGGGTATCTCTTCACGGACTGGCCGGAAAAGAGAAACAGCTTTGAACAGCAGGGACATGGAAGGCACTGACTGGATTCTAACTCCCATGCTCTTCACCTCTCAGATGCAAAAAAATCCCTTACATAATATGTACTTCCACTGATAGAGATCACCGAGATTTTGAGATCCCACTTAGATTCAGCCCAACAGCTGTGAATATCAGCACTGATCTTATAAAACCAGGACTACTTAAAGCACATGCTTGATTTTATTGATTTTTTTTTATTAGGAATTGCATATATGTTTCTCCTGTGGGTTCATTTCACTACAAGACCCCGTGCAGAATTCGCTCAGTGGAAGGTCCCTTCAGCCCCAGAAGGCAGCAGGACCCCAGTGAAGTACAAGTCCACTTACCCTTCTCGCTCCTCCTAATTCAGCACAAGGGCAAGCTGCTAAAAAGCATCACATGGGCCCTCCTGTTATCCATGTATGATACCTACATCCCCCTAAGAAAGTCTGCCCTGTAATCAGCCTCCTCCAAAATTTTCCTACAGCCCTTTGTATAACCTGCATGCACATTCCAGTTAAAACCTTCTTAGACTTGTTTAATTAATACATATGTATTAAACTGAAATATTTGCCCAATTTCCTACTTCTGTGGAATTCAAATGGGAAAATCAGCATTCTCAGTCTGCCCTAATCATCTTCTCTTGAAGTGAGGACATCATCAAGTGGGACAACCCAGCCCTCCCCAAATCAAGTTAGAAGGACTCAAACACCATGATCCAGCTTCCCATTCATGGCTGGGTGACTCAGGATATCAAACAAGAAGTCCCGATACCAAAGTACCGAGAAATCTGGCTGCACAGAGCATCTTGGCCCATGTTCTGCCAGTGACAAGGATTAGCTTGACAGAAGTAGGTCAAGGCAACGCAAAGCTTGAGCTGGATGAAACCCACAAAAAAATTGAGATTTGCAGTTCTCGTAACAACAGCCCTGCAAAGGGGCCTGGAATGCAGGAGCCTGGTGCTCCTCCCCAGTTCCCTAGCTCAAGTGTTTCATCCAAGTCCTTACCCTTCCATGATTTCTCTTCATGTGGGACACATAGGTTTCCCGATCAGGGATCCACTGTGAACATTCCTTGCAAGTCCAACCAGTTCTTCTGAGTCTGGACTTGGATTCAGGATTGTGTCCTTCCACCCTCATGTCTTTCCTCGTCGGAGGAGAGTGGGAAGTCCCGTTGTCTACCAAAAGCTCCTTTGGTGAGGTATGAACCTGGTTCCTTGAAGCCTTCTCAGACTTATGCTGGAAGTTTGAGAGCTCTTCAGGATTTTGGGGGACTCCATGAACACCCTGTATAACAGCAATAGGGGAAACGCACGTAACATTTACATGTAATTCATATTTCACACTTCATTTATAAATGAATACTATTTACTATTTAAATCCATAATTTAAATCCCCACTGGCCAAACAATGTGTTGCTGTCTTGCTCCTGTGTGTTTTCCCATTTCTCCTAGAAGCTGCTGCAGTGCTTTCCCTGACAAGAGATTTTCCCAAGAAACATGAAGCTTCTATTTCTGTTTCCTACGTGACAACAGCTGCTCCTTGGTGCTGACTGCTTATCATTTTGGATGAGCCCTGGGAACTCTGGTTAAGCAGGGAAGATGTAATGGATAAGAAATTTTAATTGTCATTATTTCAAGAGCCTAAGCTCTAAAAACACAGAGCTTTGGTAAGTTCTGAATGAAATGTTTGCTGGTATCCTGGGGCCTCCAAAGCTGCTTCATCTTTGCTCAAGGGATGGGAAGAGAAAATGTTTAAGTTTCTCCAAGTCTATTTCCTTCAATTCCACTCCATCTATTGATATTTACATTTCTCAGCGTTCAAAATTTTGCTCCTGACATATAAGACCAAGCATAAAGCCAGGAACCAGCCTTATAAGGAGTATGGCTCCAGGCTCTTTGGTTATTCAACAGGCCAAAATCCAAAGTCCACCAAAAAGTTATTTTAACAAAGAAAATTGAACATAAGGAAAATAATCTAAAAATGAAGAGCTGTGGGAAAGCAAAAGCAAGTTAAACAGCAACATACCAAAGAAACCTCAAGGAACTCCCCTAGGAACAACAATAGTTCATCCACACAAAAGGCTAATTTAGAGGTTTAATTGTGCACAGTAATTAATAATGGGTGAAGTTTCAACACACGAAAGCCCCAGGCATTTGGAAGTCTTTCTGTGGGTTAGACACCAAACAAACCTCCAAACACAAGGTCTCAGCTGAGAAGTCTGTGTGCTTTGCACCTGGCCCAGCTGATGACCACAGAAGCCACAGCACTGCCACCTCCTCAAGAACACAGACACATCACCCTTCTCCCCACCTGGAAATCTCTGGAGTGTTTCAGGGCCCATTACTCCATTGTTACACCACTAGGGTAAAACAAACGAGGATCATGGAAAAATGAAGCGATTTCTCTGCAGAATCAATACCAGGGAGCAGAGCAAACTCCCGCTCTGTGACGCTTTAAAGCCGAGGAAGATGACGAAGCACATGGATTCTTTATTTTGCTTGTAGGCACACACTGGACAGCACCTCCTAAAAACTCTACTGCATGCAGGTGACCGCAGAGGAGATGGGGGAGTGCAATTACTACCCTGCCACAGCCAAAAAGCCTTCAATTACCTCAGAGGTTAAGAGACAAAGTTCTGTGGTGAAGATCTCAGGGTGCTGCTGCACAAACTGCTCCAGGCAGGTCCCTGGGGTGGGATCTGACAACGAACCACAAGGTGTGTATCTCAGCTCCAGCTTTTTAGCACTGGGGATGAACACCTCTTTGAAGGTCCCAGCCTTAATCTCAACACTATTTTCCTAGCTATAATGCACCAATATTAGCAATCATCAACTTCACAGGAAGGCTTCAAATTGTAATTCATTACTGCATGCAAAGCACTTCCAGATTTCCAAGTTAAAGACATGGGGGAGAGAGCAAAGAAGGAGTTTTGAATGGGTTTTGCGTTCAGGAATGAGCTAACAAATCTTCTGGCTTTCTCAGTGTAAGTATAAACAAAATAAAGTCACTGATTAAAAAACAAAGTCCTTTTTTTTTCCCTAATCAAAGGGAAAGAAGACTGCAAGCTCTTTCTTCAGAATGCCACTGAGAAATCTTCCAACAGGATTTCCATGGAGTGGTGTTAAATACTGAACATAAAAATATCCTGAGTAAGATAACAGAAAAATGTGGCACTTCTACATTTATGGGGTAATCAGAGCTGTAAGGCTGGTACCTCCAGGGTAATCACTTCTGCCTTTGTCAGTCCCCTCTTGCAGTCTGGTGCGCTTCAGAGCAGCAGGGAATCAGGCTGTTAAATGCCATGTAACCTCCCTCTGAGGCAGCTGCAAAGGGGCCAAAGCTCTCCAGGTGAGCACCCAAAATGGTAGATTCAGCTTTCACTATACAAACTCAGTAACACAGTGGGCAGAGCTTAATTGTTCCTGTCTCCCAACCAAGGATAAAGCTGCCACATGAATTTAATTACTTTCTCTGAGTTTAAGATGCTGGGGACTCTCCATCTCTGGATGTGTTCAAGGCCACACCGGACATGGCCTGGAGCAACCTGGGATAGGGGAAGGTGTCCCTGCAGGGAGTAGAATGAGATGGGCTTTAAGGTCCNGGGTAATCACTTCTGCCTTTGTCAGTCCCCTCTTGCAGTCTGGTGCGCTTCAGAGCAGCAGGGAATCAGGCTGTTAAATGCCATGTAACCTCCCTCTGAGGCAGCTGCAAAGGGGCCAAAGCTCTCCAGGTGAGCACCCAAAATGGTAGATTCAGCTTTCACTATACAAACTCAGTAACACAGTGGGCAGAGCTTAATTGTTCCTGTCTCCCAACCAAGGATAAAGCTGCCACATGAATTTAATTACTTTCTCTGAGTTTAAGATGCTGGGGACTCTCCATCTCTGGATGTGTTCAAGGCCACACCGGACATGGCCTGGAGCAACCTGGGATAGGGGAAGGTGTCCCTGCAGGGAGTAGAATGAGATGGGCTTTAAGGTCCCTTCCAACCCACACCAGTCTGTGGCTCTGTGGTTCTATGAAAACAGAAGAGTTAAAAATCAGAGATTTACCCGTAAAAACAAGTTTTTGTCATACAGCTAAATGCATCTAGATGAGAGGAACTGCCTGCATTAAGACCAACTAACACAAACCACTCCACTGACATTTCCAAATCCTGTAAATCACTGTAGTCCATATCTTCCACTAAGATATTCCTCAAGAATCTTCCACTTCTTGAACCACTTGCTTTTACATGGTTGATATAAATTCTCTGTGAACTCAAAAAATAGGATCTTGCACCAGTAAGGGAGGGAATTACCTACCTTAACGTGCTGCATTAGCTGCTGCTTCTGCATATACACCAGCTGACACTGTGGGCACTTAAACACTCCCACTAACAACTTGCTCATGTTCTGCTGGAAGTGCTCTTGGAGCAGCTTCTTCTTGTTAAAGACCATCTCACAAGAGCATTTGTAGATCACCCTGAAACAATTAAGGAAAGTAAATTCAGTCTCTCTGCCTCAAGAAGACAATGGAAAAAGTTATCTCAGCAACTCCAGGAAGGGATGGGCTTCTGAGGAGGGCTGTGCTCTCCATGTATTGTCAACACACACCCACGTGGGCAACTGAACCACTAACTCAACTGGGAAGAACAACAAAATGCCTCAGGCACATACCACAGCTTGCTAAAAATAAGTTTACTTCTATGCATATGCATAACTCTAGTGTGTGTGAGCACAGACAGACGGGAGCAAACACAAAGCATACCAGCCAGCTACACACTGCTTTCAATCCCACCTTTCCATAGCTCCTCCCTTAAAGCACAGATTTTTGGCACTAGCTCAAGCCTTGGAGGGAAAAGCTACAGAGTGGAAAAATCAGGAGGCTTCTCTCTAGTGATTTTTGGGGGCAACACTGCCTGGGATAACTTTCCTCTTCCCTTCGAGTGCCAGATGCAGCAGTTGCCCTGGAGCCATCTACCAAGAGGTGCCACTGTGGTCCTGCTGGACAAAGAGGTGACAATTAAGTTCCTTTTATGGATATTCAGCTCTTCCCTGCCCAAAGTCCTCTCCTCCTACGCAGGAGACTGTGTTTGTACCAAGGAGAGCATGCTCTGGTTTGGAACAGACCCCTGCTGGCAGACAAAGCAGCGGATCATCTTATACAAGGACATAAGCCAAAAAGAGAAAAAGCTGTGAAGGAAAGGGGGAATCCTGGAGCCACCCAGCAAAGGAGAAGAAGGAATAAAGCCAAAACACTTACTGAGTAGTCTTGTGAGGCTCTGCTGGGTGCTGGCTGGCCATGTGAGCCATGGTGCTGTCGGCAGACTTGAAGGCCTTCGGGCAAAAAGAACACTTGTGGAAGACTTCGCAGTGTTTCTCGTGGATGTGCACTTTGAGCATGGCAAGGGTCATGAAGACAACTCCACAATGGATGCACCTGGGGGAGGCATGACACAGAGCTGAGTTACAGCCACAGCATTGTTTCCATCACACCCATGGAATGGCACGGATGGAAGGACCAGGCTGCAGTGGGTCCTTGGTTGAATCAGTTCAATCTCTTCCATACTAACGTGGAAGAGTCAAGGAGGAATACAATATAGGAATTCTGGGCAGAACTCACAGCTAAATGTTAGCAACAAGCAAACAAGATCTATAAAAGAAACCTTCAGAGAGTAAAACAACCCAAAAAGAATAAAGATGTGGTTCAACAGAATGCCAGCCCTGTATCTGTGAAAGCCAATTCCAGCACAGGCACAAGCAAAGGACTGAAGTAAAAGTACCTGATGAGATCTCCCTGTGGCAAAAAGCAGCACAAATACCAGTTAGTCCCCAGTACAAAATAAAGAGAAAGAATATCCAGTCGGAAATCTTCAGCAACTGCTATTCCACTGAGCTCCAGAAAAATCACAACAGCAAAGATACTGAAAACAGCAACAGAAACACCCAAGGAGCTGATAAAGCTCATTAAAATCATTAAGATACAGGTGCTGCCTAGAAAGTGCTTGTCTGGAAGGGCTGTCTGGGTGCTCAGGGAAGAGAGAGAGGGAGAAGCAGAAAAGGATTCTTCTCAGCAGCTGAAAACAAGGCCAAGAGGAGAGCGTGGCCACCCCGCTGGTCCCAGCCTGCCTCTCCTCCAGACACACACCTAATATTCCCACAAGATGGCAATAACCAGCAGCCTTACTTCATTTAACACTCCTCCCCAGATCCGCCTGCTGTGCTCTGAGAGATGCCACGCTCCAACTTAGAAGGGCACGGGAGGATGCAGCCACCTGCCCTCACCTGCCTTGAGCACAGCAGCCACAGGGTTTGCCATCCCATAGGTGCACCTCTGCTGATACAGGACCAGAACAGCCTCTCCCAAGGATATTCCGTCAAAATGACACCAGTGGAACTCTGCTTAAGCCAGCACTGCATGTACGGATGTTAGAGCAGGAGAGCCGAGCAACGCAAGGGCCAACCTCGTGCTTGTGGGATGTTGAAGATGCACAAGGGAAAACCTCCTCACCTTATAAACAGGTTTTCCCTTCATTCTGAGGGCCATGCCTGCCCACGGCACTGTTTGGGGCTGCGTGCTCGGCACTGCTGCGGCGCTGCTGGTGCAGATGGACCCCAGCTATCGCGCACTGGAACAGCTCCAAGCCCATATCAAAAACAAACAAGCTGCTGGAATATCCTTCCCTCCGAACCAGCCTCCCAACAGCGTTTAGGAAACAAGCCCAGGCTTTGAAGTTACACTTCAAAAGATCATTAGGCAGAAGCCAGCCTGAAGGAGCCAAACCCTCTCCCCTGGACTTTTAAGAAAACACAGAATTGCTGTTTTCTTAAATTTCGAGAGGGAAGCAGTGACAGAAGCTGGTGTCACCTTTGGGGAAGCATGAAAACATTCTGCTCTGGTAGCTCTGCCTTCAAGTCTGATCCTCAACCACACGAGACAGAGGGAGAAAGACTTTCTAGTAACACCAGGAACCATGTTATTATGGAAGAACAAATACTAATCCTGGCAGTAAGGAATGGCTGGTACATCCAGGAATATCCAACAGCCTTCCTCCACAAACACTCCCTGAACTAACAAGAGATGGCTCTGCCTGACACTTGATTTTGGGAAGTACTTCATTAGAATGAGGAATGAAACAAGCACTAACTCGGGGTCAAATGATCACAGGTTAATTTAATTTACAGTAAAAGGAAGTCTAAACAACAGCCACTTTGTAATTAAGAATCCCAGCGCCAGAAGGACAAGGTCTGATAAACTAATTAGTCAAACAAAGTGGATGGAGGATGTCAAGAGGCTTGCCATGTAATTCCTGCAAATTGCAAATTCTGCTATCATCCCCAGCACTCTTGGATCCCTCAGGGCAAGGAGGTGTGGCTAGAAGTCTTGGAAAGCATCCTGTGAGAGGAGATAACAGCTACAAGATGTTGTCTTAACCCTCTGAACGCTTCCTATGCCATCACCTTCCAGCCCCTCAATTCTCCAAATGGCACCAAGCAGAAAAATGAGTCCCAAATTGGTGGGGACAGCTGGAAGGGGCTTGGAAAAAGTGGAGAAGGTGACACTTGGAGCCAAGAAGAAAGGACAAGCTTGTTGAGTTTCATTTTTAACTGCAGAAGACTACTCTCATTTTCAGTGTAATCACTAGCCATGACTCAACTCCAAATAAAACAACCATACCCCAACTTTAATTGAAAGCATTGGGATATCAGCAGAAAAGGAGATAGAATAAGGACTTATCACAAAACCAAAGCCAAACCTATGCTCCAGAAATTCAAGAAAAACAGGGACATAAAGAGAAGCAGCAAAAGTCAAGCTCATCCTGGGGGGGATTTAAAGAGTTCCTCAGCTTTTTGGCTCTGCAAGTAAGAAATGTGAAAGAAAAGAATAAAGTCACTCTGTGACTACAGGGCAGATGCCACAGATTATCTAGATATGGTTCTGCAACCAAAATTTATCTCTTCTGTTTTCAACAGTGTCAGTGACATCAGCCCTGCAGCAGAGACAGGCAGGATAACAAGGATGGCACAGCCAGACATTCACCTGTCTAGTGGACTCAGCTTTCACCGATGAGCTTCAGCAGATGTGAATCAGAGGAGAAGTTAAAGAAATTCAGCTTTTACAGAAGCTGGGTAAAGCTAAAAAATCCGTAAGTATAATTTGTGAGCTTTGCCTTTGTTTAGATCTTCATTAATGTCCCTGGTACAGAGAGTACGTAGCTGCTAACATCCGTAGACAGACGGAAGCTCTCGTTGGTGGATTCCCAGGTGCCACTGAAGTCCCAAGAACTACACCAAACCCAAGTTAATTTTCTGACATCTACTCTATTCCCATTTTTCCATCTCAGGAAAAACATTTTTTCCTCCAGCTTTCCTCCTTCCCAGATGAATTCATTTTCAAACAGCCCCAGTGTCACAGCCATTTAATATGTGATGGAATTAATTCTTTGTTGTGGGCTGGGTCTCCTCAAATCAGATCCCACATTAAAAAATCTTATCTGTATATAATTAAACTCAGCATCAGTTTGTTGTGTGCCTCTTGTCTTCATGGTTGGAAAAAAAAAGCCCTTGAAAACCTCGGAGTGATTCAGACCAAACCACACAGCAGAGCTTCCTGAATCTGCAGACATCTTAGAAGAACAGCTCCAAGAGCAGAAATTGCCCTGTTTGTTTGAAATCTCAGAGTATTTAATGGCAACCAAGAGAAAAAACAGAACTTTAAGGAAACTCAAAAGATCACCCAGTCTCATACCCCAAGCAAATCATCATGTGTTAAGAGCTGTGCTGCAGCTTCGGTGATCTAAACATGCCATGGAGGGAAGGCTTGTAGGGAAAAGTAACATCTTATTATCTAAAAGCAGTCTAGTTGGAGAAAAGATATTGTACCACATCCAGAACCTTAAGAGCCTTCCTCCACCTGTCTCAGCTCATGAAAACTGTTTGGAGAGCTGCAGGGGCATAGAAGGAAATAATCTATGCTCTTCTCATAGAGGCACACATCCTCAGCCCATTACAACTGACATAAATATAAATTCAAGCCTTAAGGAGATTTAGAGGATTAAGATCTGCAATCTTTTTGCTATAAGTACCAATCCTGAGACACCCAGTTGCAACATGAATTCAATACAAGAGCTTTTCAGCTCAGAGATGCCACAAAATAATGTCTGCTCTCAGAAACCTTCCTTAAATCCAGTTAGTAATTTCCCATTTCAAACGTGTTTTGTCATGCAGAAAACCATGCCAGGCTCCAGCTACATCCACTTTCATTTCTGCTGTAAGTAAGACACATTTCACAGTCACATAATGTTTTGGGTTGAAAGAGACTTTAAAACTCATCCCATCCACTCTGTGCCATGGGCAGGGACACCTTAAACTATACCAGGCTGCTCCAAGCCCCGTTTGACCTGGCCTTGAACACTTCCAGAGATGGGTATCCTGGTTTCAGCTGGGATAGAGTTAATTTCTTCTCAGTAGCTGCTACACTGCTGTGTTTTGGATTCAGAATGAGAATAACCTTGATAACACACTGATATTTTGGTTTTTGCTAAGTCCTTATCCTAAGTCAAGGACTTTTTTTTTGCGTATGTGTGTCTGCTGCTCTGCCAGTAAGAAGGCATACAAAACAAACTGGGAGGGAGCACAGCCAGGACAGGGACAGCCATAACCTCACAAGCACAACCAAATTGCAGAGGTGTAAATCCCAGCTTCCCAGAGAGCCTGTGAAGCTGCACACACCTGAAGCCAACTTTGCGGGAGTAGTGCAGGCAGTTCTCCTTGACATGGGTCTGGAAGTAGGCGGAGCGGCACACGGCCCCACACTCCGGGCAGCAGTACGGGGACTTGTGAGCGTGGATCCTCTGGTGGGCACAGTAACTGCACTGGTTGGGCAGCATCATCTGGCACACTTGGCACGTCTGATGGAAGAAAGGTTACATTAGTTAGTTATTCTCTATTTGGGATTTTTTTCCCCCCAAATTCACCCTAGAAAACTTTCAGGTTTAAAGGAAGCACAGGCATATTCCTCTAGCAACAGCACCAACTCCACAAAGCTCTTTAACTAGTCTCCTTATCACCTTTTCCCAACATCTTTCACAGTTAACCATTCCAAATAAAAGTTCCATATTTAAACCACATCCTCTATGGTTTATTTCCTTTTTTCCCCATAAAAAAGGAAAGCAAACTCTTTCACCTCTTAGCTCTGATGATGTTCTGACTGCTCAGCACTTTCATTTCCTGACTTGAGAAGGAGAGCACTCTTCTCAACAAGCCCCCACCCCACACCAAAACATCATAAAAAAGGAGGAAAACTATAGCCCGACTCCAAACCCCTGCTGCTGAAGGCAATGCAGTCCTGATGTGCACCTTCCCCATCAAAACCACTGCTGTGTGTCTTGCAAAATTTCTTTGTATCAGATGAAATTTGAAATTTCCAAGACCACAAACTACGTGTGTTTCCCTTACAGAAACTTCTTGATGACTAGAAATAATGCACAGCCTCTTTCTCTCCCTGCTTCATCCTTAATGAAATCCATTTTTACACACACGCTTACTATCAAAACTGCCTTGCAGAAGCATCATTTACTTGACACGTAAAGTTTTTATGGGGATGTATCATCCCATTTTTAACAGCTGTCAAACCTCTGCTCCCTTTCACAGGTGTCTCGAGCCTCTGTATTCCTTCAAAGCCCAGGAACAGCTATTCATCCTTTGTAGGATGCATATTACTGGATGCCTGAGCAGCAGTAGAGCTGGAACAGATCCCAGCCCACCCATAGCCCCTCAGGAGCAAAAGCTCTCTTTCAACATTAATAATCCCACGCAAAATCACTCCTCTAACTTAAGAATGAACAACAGCAGGCAGCTAATTATGGATTATCAGATCAGGTAATTTAACTAAATAATTTCTGAGGACTTCACTGCTGGCAGTCAGGGTAGAAACACGGGACAGAAGCCCCTAAATCTGAGAAAAAATGGAATAAAATTAATGGCAAACTCCCTTTTCTGTATCCTTGCTATTTCATGCAGCACCGCTGTGATGCTCCACTACATAACATCCATCAGGGAACTGTCAAAACCCCTGAAGGTAAGAGAAAGCATCACTTATAATAAAATGCAAAGCTATGACAAACCTGAAAGGGTTCCCTGCCATGGGGTGGCAGGGAATAAAAAATTAGGCACCCAGAAGTGAAAACTGCAGAAATTGCCAAACACACGAAAAGCTTCAGACACGTGATCCGAGATATGTCACAACTTAAGATTAGAGGAGAAAGAAGGAAGGAAGGAAGGAAGGAGAGAAATTAGTGGAAAAACCATGTGGTAGGACCCTATGTACACACCCATATGCAATTAAAGGAAACTCAAGAGCATTTCAAATGCTGCAGAAGTCCTCTAATTTCAGCAAAGTAAAACAGTGCTAATGAGCCATGGGAATGGGAAAATGGAAATAGAAAAGCCCCCAGAATCTCTTTGCACAGAGTTGAGCAGGATCTCTAATTCTCCAACACGCACTCAAATCCCCAAGTAAGAACTACAAGAAGTAAGTAATAAGCAATAAATTCGTAGTAAGTAAGAGCAGTAAGTAATAAGTAAAAGCAGTTTTACTGTGGTTAAGACATTTTTTTCTAACTAGCTTGAGATTTGCAATGGAAAATTTATCTCCCTGGCATTGTTAAAACAGGACTCTTTTTGCTGTGATCTGAACTAGTATTTAAGGCCGAGTCAGCACAACCACAAACTGAAAGCACCTCTGCCCTTGTAACTCAGTGAGAAACACTCTCTCCAGATCCTGCCTTGTCAAAGCCAATTTAGTTTTGATTTTACGTCAGTTTGAGGCTCACCTCTTCCTCCCCCGCATGTCATACCCACTGCTCCCAAAATCAATCACCACACGTTGAAAACCTGAATTTTTACCACTCTGTGTGTTCCTGTGCTCGATCTAAAATATACCAAAACCACTCGGTATTTGATGAGCTACATGCCTGGGCACTGCTGCCTGGGGATGTCAGAGGAGCAGCGAGCTCCCGTCACCTCCTGCGTTACGTGAAAGGCTCCACAGGGACCAAAACCATGCTAACATAGGGCAGAAAAGTTTGGGGACTGTGAGCAAGAGGCATCAAAATTGTGGTTATCTACTTCAGGCCTGGCAGGAAGACTGCCAGAAAGTGTGGACACATGATACGGGAATAGAAAGCAAGACTCAGTGAGGATAAGGCTAAATGAATTCATTGCTCCTGCAGACACCACGGAAGGAGCTGGAAGGATTCCCACACTGACACCACACACCACAGAGGGCCCAAAAACCAGCCCAAGCCTCTAAGTTCAGATTGTCCTGTGGAAGTGTCTAGATGTTGGGCAGTAAACATACAAAGAAGAGTGATGAGACACAAGGATAAATGAGTAAGAATAAGGAAACAGTCATCCTTAAGCAGCATTACTTCTGGAATTGGGAAAAGTCAATGCAGCTTCTCCCTTCTGGCCACATGGAACTATCTGGGCTCTCCAGAGGAGTCAACAACCACATGGGTAAGGAAGATCTGAGCTGCAATGGGTCAGGCTACCTGGATTTCCCAAACAGCTTTGCAACATCCTTCACTACAGGATTTTGAGGAAACTAAGGTACCACCACATCAGAGAAGGACTTTGCTTGGATAAGTAAGTGGTTAGAAGAGAAGAATAAGCAGTCCTTTGACAGAGCAAGGTCCTCAGGAAGTTCTGCTGGCATTTGGGCTCTTCAAAATAACCTCAAAGTATCCGGGAAGGTTAAACAGCCAAGATTGAGGATCATAACCCAATAACTCAGCATGTTACAGATAAGGGCTGACCATGAGGGCTGGCTGCAAAAAGAACGTTTAGGGCTGAGGGTAATAAAATGAACCAAGCAAGGAACATACTAGAGTTGAGGAAGGCTCCAGGAAGAGAAAAAAAACGTAACTGATATCATCATGCTCACACTCATCCTTTTCCCGATGCCTGCAGAAGACATGAGGCCAGACATCCTGCCCAGGGGGATTACAGGAGGTTCTGCTCATCCCTTTTGCACCAGGAGCTGCTGCACTTGTCAGGAGCCAATGTGCGGCCACGCTGGGCTCCCCATCAAACGCTTAGTCTTGGACACGGAGTGGTTTTTCCTTTTGCAACTATTTTGCTTCATATGAGAAATTATAACTTGGTTCCAGATGTCACATTTTTATCTCTCTCCTAGTTTTCCATGACTTTTCAAAGAAGTCTGGCAGCAATTTGAGACATTCATTAGTCAGTTATTTCTAAAGCATGTTACCAGGACAGGATTTTGAGTTGTGTAATGTCTGTGTTTTTCATATACTCCCATAGCCTATGCTTTAATCAAGAGTTATTTATTACAAGTTTGCTTTAATTCTGGTTTGCCTGCCACATTTCATTTGGGCTTTTCTTCCACAAGTCACATCCACACACAGACAAATGCTCAGAAGCTCAGCCGTTTTGGAATACTTGAGTTGATTCCCATTTTTTCTTATTAGCGTCTTCAAAAGGGGAAAGAAATTAAATATTCACTGAGATATAGTGAAGATTGAACTACTACTACTCAAGAAAGTTTGTCTGTTAAACCCAGCCCTGTGGCCACAGAGGTGTTTGTAAATCAGGGCATTCATAGTAACACACAGTTTTGCCCCAGACAGTGCCTGTGGACAGGGAACTGGCTTTAGCATGAGCAAAGAAATATTCCAGCAGTTTTAGTCTCTTTGCTGTTCCAGAGTTAAGTGATGGTGATGAAGTCCACATCTACTTAAGAGCTGCCCCCAGACTACAAGGGTCCACCTTCACATGATCATCATGGAGCTTCAGTTAAAAACACTTAGGCACCAACCCTATGGCATGGGACCAGGGCTGGGAAAGAGGAAAAGATTCACAAACCAAATTATCTCTGAACAAAACCAAAACAAAACCCAAAAAAACAACAACAACAAAATTACGAAGGACTCAAAGTGAAACAATCAAAGGGGAACAGAAATTATATTTGCAGGCCGTTAATGTTTTAAAGAATGCTTGCCCCTAACATATTCAAACCAAAAATCCCCTACCAGTGGCGCCCTAAAGCCCCAGTTCTTCCCAAATCCAGCCTTTTGCAAGCTATAATTTTTCTGCTTCAGGAAGAGCTGCAGGGGCAGCCAAGGGATCACAGGAGATTAGCAGGATCCTCTCGCTATTAAAAAAATAGTGACCAATTACTACTCAAAGTTAACCTTTAACTTCCCATTAGCTCTCCCTTACTGCCTGTCTGGGATCAATGCCAGCAACCTGCAACCCTCAGCAGGGATGCTTTGACCGTAGTGGTGCGATGTGCTGGCTCTGGGAGCACAGCTGGTCCCACACCTTCATCTCTGCCTCCCTGTGCTCCCCTTCGCGCATTCCTCCGGGATGACTGTTTGTGGGCCACACTACAGTCAAGCTCCAGACGCTTGGAGGGCTATTTTTGACTTATTTCAACCATCCAGGTTACAGCACTGCTACACAACATTTTACCAATGTGAGGAGAAGCAGTGAGCAGAGAACCGAATCTGCTGTCGCTGTGATAACTGAACTATACTCCTGCCCAGGTTCTCTCTAAATGAACAGGCATCATTGCATTAACACGTTCAATTCATGGATGAAAAAAACCCCTTCAACAGAAACTCGAGATTATTCGTGTGAAGAAGAAAAACCTAGAACCCAACTGATACCCTAAAACCAGTGCATTCAAGTTTCAGTGACAAAATACAGGTCAAAGCCAGTCCTAATGTAGAGGTTTTATCCTAATTAACACTCCTATGTTGCCATACCCGAGCAGAGCAGCTATTGTTATTTCGTTAGGTTATAGCTGTCTATTTTGTCAGCCTAAGGAGCCAACACCGCTGAGGGAGCCTGCTTGACCTTCAGCCAAAGGACATGATCACAAGACACCCTTTAATCCCAAACTTCTCCCATCCATCCTCTCTTCTACCTTCAGCTCACTATCCCCTCACATCTATTCATCCTCAGCCTCATTGTTGCATCCCACCTCCTCCGTTAGACTTTTTGTATTTACATCCCCGAACCTCACTAACTCTTCAACACTCCCAAATCCAGTGTCTTCGTCAGACCTTCACCAAGACCAACTCCTATACACACATCTCAATCATCCCAACACACCAGGATGCTTAAGCTTCAGCAAGGCACTCAAATAAAAACTTATCTCCGGAAACTAAGGCTGTTAAATAAACACAAAATCCACTTTTTGTACCTGGAAAAAATCCCTAGTTAAAGCATCAGTGCTATAAACATAGAAACTTGACAACTTAGACAAAGTGGAATTGCAATGGAAAAATCCACCAGCATCACAGATCTTAGACAATATTGCATCAAATCAGCTTACTTATGAATTTGCTAAATCTGTAGCTCTTTTCTCTTTATGATCTCAGCTGTAATTTCAAGAATTTCAGTTTCCACGTCTTTTCTTTTGACCCACTGTACTGGGTTCACGTGGCAAGGTTTTGGTAGGGAGGTGCTGCAGGGGTGGCCTCTGCGAGAAGACACCAGAAGCTGTCCCCTTGTTGGACAGAGCTCCGTGATGGACCTGTCACTGGCCAAGGCCAAGCTCTTGAGCAGCACCTCTGGGACAACAGATTAGGAAAAGGTAAAAGATGCTGTGCAGCAGCTGGGAGAGAGGAGTGAGAAGATGTGAGAGAAACAGCCCAGATGCCAGAGCAGGTTCCCCTGCATACCATCATGAATCCATGGTGACACAGGTTGTCCCCTTCTAATCCATGGAGGACCACAGTGGATGTGCCCTGAAGGACACTGCAGCCTATGGAGAGAGCCCTTGCTGGAGCAGGTTTTCTGGCAGGACCTGCGACCCCATGGGAGGCCCATGCTCTTCCAGCCTGTCCCTGAAGGACTGCACCCCAAGGAAAGGACTCATCCCAGAGCAGATCCTGAAGAACTGCAGCCTGTGGAAAGGACTTATGCCGAAGCTGCTAGTGAAGGACTGTCTCCCATGGGAAGTACTCCATGATGGAGCAGGCAAAGAATGTGAGGAGGAAGGCTGGGTAGACACCTGGTTCCAACTAGAAATCTGAACTCCCACTTGCTAAAATGATCACTTAGTGGATTAAATGAGTTTTCACATCCACACTTTCAAGTCGCCAGTGTGACCCCATATGCTAAGTGGCACACATTCCCTCCCTTTTCTTACAATGGTGATGTTAAAGGCTTCTGCTTTTTCCTCCACCCTGCAGGGTTGATTCCCGCCCATCCGTGATGACCATCTCGCAACCTCCCAGCTCTGCCTTTTTCTTCTCACCTTGCACCCCAATTTCTTGTCTTCCTGGCCTGTCCTTCCCAGAGAGCCTGTGTCCCTCCATCACAACACTCCAGTCATGCAACACATCCTACCTCTTTCCTGTGATGCCAGCATGACCAGAGTCCTGCACATAGATCACAGGATCATAGAATGGTCTGGGCTGAATGGGACCTTGAAGCTGATTTCATTCAAGCCCCTGCCATGCGCAGGGACACCTTCCACTAGACCAGGTTGCTCCAAGCCCCATCCAATCTGGCCTTGAACACTTCCAGGGATGCAGCAGCCACGGCTTCTCTGGACTGGAGATTGTGTTTATTGCCCGTGGTGTTTGCAACAGCATTAGACACTTCAGAGGGCACCGTCTCCTCACAGCAGGATTGAGCAGACCATCACTATGACCTGGGCTCTCATTCCCCTGCCTGTCACTCCCAGAGCTCTGCAGTCACTTCTGATATTCTCCAGGTTGCCTGGAGCAGCATCATAGGTGCCCAGCTGGAAGAATGCAGGAGCAAGACTCTTCCTTTTACTGCCAGCAAACACCAGCTTCCAGTCCTACTTCCATCCTACCCAGGACAGCCCTCCTGTCTCCAGCTGTCTCCTCCTCCTCACTCTCAGCCATGTCCTGGCCCCCAGTTCACAGCCCTGCTGCTTATCCTCTTCCCTCCAGCTGTTCTCAGTCCCCCAGGGGCTGCAGGACCACCAGGGCCAGGCATGGGTGGTGAGGGAGAAGAGGGTGGGATTATTGCCTCATAGCAACAGATCACACACTGATTTAACAAGACCACAGAGCCACACCCCAGCTTTTCTTCCTCACCAGCCTCTCCTCCTCATCCTGATGCTCTGGTTTGGCCTTGGGTGCAGGCTCTGCTATCCTGCCACTCATCTCTTTGTCTTCACTCCCAGCAATCTCTGCCTGGAGCTCCATTCCCCCAACATGCTTTCATCATAACAATCTTCCATCCCTTTGCTTCTACAAAATCCACAGGGAAAATTTCCATATAAAACAAAATACATCCTCACTAGTACCTAAGGACTGCATTAATCACTCTTGGTTTGTGACAGGGAGAACACAGTGCTTTATGGGGCCAAGGGAGTTTTTTGCTGATTTTCAACGCTCTTGTTTTCTAAACTGAAACATGAACTTGGAGGGGGAAGGAAGAGAAAAATAGGAAAAATACAGCTGCTGCCTTTCTTTTTTTGCCACTGGGAAATTACCAGGGCGGCATGTGGTCCTACCAGCTCCTGGCAAGTTTTAGCCAATAAATTATAAAGCATTGATTTAAGAGGAGGAAGGAAGAAGAAAAACAAAAGGCAGCAATAAAATTGCTTTTAAGTAACTCTAGTGTAGGTGGTATGTAAACAGGACACGTCACAACTCATTGAAAAATTCTTACCGGACAAAAAAAAGATAAAAGAACAACAAAAAAAGTAAGGAGAACAAAAGCACAAAGGTTCAAGAAAATTCAGAGGTCCCAAGTTTATACTTTGTACTTTATTCAAGTTGTTAGCTACCTTGGTGGATTTTGGGTGGCCAAGTCAAAAAAGAAAGGAAAAGAAAAAAGGATTAAACATCTCTGGTTACCAGTACACAGACAATTATGCCCGAGAGGGTCAGGAAGTACTTTTAATTCTTGCACATGTTATTGTGCACTGGTCTGTCCTTGCCAAGAAAACAAATAAGCTCCATCTCAAAATCAGTTTGTGTCTTTTGTTCCGTTACTTTTGCTGCAAAGCTCTTCCAGAATTCATTCCTCTGATGATTACAGACTGTCCTCTAATTTTCTATGTAAATCTATTTTGGCCTGTTCTTGCATCATTATTGCCCCTAAATTTAAAAGCTCCTTTCTACAAACATCACAACAGGGTGAGAGTGGATACAGAGGACACTGTAATGAAGAGCACATCCTAAATGCAGGCACCAAGAGCTGCATGGGCTTTGTTCCTCTCCTGTAATTTGAGCCCCGAAAAGGCTACAAAAAACTGTCCGATGCTGATAAACTGCCCAGAGCAATTCCTGTGAGAACAGGAAGTACTTCCTGTGGGCATATTTAGTTTCTGGTGGGGAAAAAAGTGCCACTATACTCACCTTAATCCTTTGTCTGCTTCAGTGCTGAAGTAGACTCACCCTCACTCATCAGGCCTTTGCCAAGCTAAACTCATAAAGGGGTTTTAATTTCCCCTTAAGAGATCATATTTCCATTTCTGGTCATTCTTCCCTCACTTATTCCAGTCTGTCCTGATAAACAAAACAATACACCCCTCTCCAGCTCGGTTATTTCTAGCAAGAGGCAGCATTACCACAGCCCTGACTGATGCTGCAGATCGACTTAAGTCTCCTGCACAGTTGTGTCACCTCAGTCATTCAAGGACTTCTCAAGACCAAAAATCCTGCCTTTGGTTGCTTTTCATACCATTCCTACTCAGTCTTCAAGATCATCTAGATCCTCCTGTAAAATACTCCCCATTTTCCATGACTTCTTACTTTGTTAGTTTGGTTCAGCAAATTTTTTTACACGGTCATCCTCCAAGGTCTCCTTAACACAAATGTTAACTCCAGAGGTATCCAAAACCATCCCTCAGGAGATCTCACAAAAACCTGATCCCAGTTGCAGTTATTTCCTGGATTTTACCTGATTCAGGTCCAATCCCATAATCCAACTTCTCCAGTACATCCATTCTCCATGCAGCTCTCTAACAACCATCTCATTGAACATCAAGGAAATGAGCATATACTCATTTCTCTATTCCAAAAATAAAGACTAATTTGGTGTAAACTACAACTATTTAAATATCCTTTCCCCCCCTCCAAAAAAATCTGGCTCTAGAACACATCACTGTATCAGACCAAACAGACCTGAAGTTACACAAAACATCTGGTACCACCTCTTCAACATCTGGAGGAGTATAATGCCTACATAGAGCACAGCTTCTGGTTTGAACAAAATCCAATCTCCCTGCTATTCAAATTCTCATACTGCTTCCTTCTTGCAGTTCAGCAATGGAAAAGCAGTACACAGGTCCCATTGAGCAACCCGATTCACAAGCTTGCAAAAATTGCAGAATTGGCCTCACTAGTTGCCAAAAAAAGGCAAAGTCACTGGGATCCATTAAGACAATCCACTCAAAACATACACCTAATAAATCCAGTTCTTTCTGTTTCTGAAGTGGATTATTCAAGCCTGTATCTTCCCTGCAAGCCATGGAGATCTCATCCCACTGAGGTATTCAGCTGGGAGGAACTGCCTTCATCCTACAAATATTCTGTACAAAAATAAACCAGGTAGGATTTCCCTGCTGTACTCTGAGCAACTGCAATCATATACATGTTTAAAATACAACATTAAGGTCAAGCTCTCAATCATTTTTCTAAAGGTCTTTCCTTTAGGAAACCACAGCATCTTCTCAACCACATCATCAGCCTCCTCTCTTCCTCCCACTTATTCCAAATCTCCTCCTTTCCCCGCTGTCCAGACCACATCCCTATCTTTCTTCCTTCCTGCAACAGAAATGTGACCCAGCCATGTCATTCTCATTTTGGCCACACCTAGGAAAGTCATTTACCCGTTACCCATCCTATTAATGTGGGATTTACCTGCAGCCATGTAGGAATGTAACACCAGGTATTTCCCAAGCCACCATCTAGAAGAAAGAGAAAACCCAGCAATCCCCTTTCAAGCAGCTCTGGGAAACCTGAAAATGTCAGAGTAATTCACAATGTCATGGTAAGAAATTCCAGTTAAAGTGAAAAGTCTTAAATACCAACACAGGATAAGTTTTCTCATGGAGCAGAGCCAGCTTAGGCTCTTCCCCCTCTCCAATTCAATCACTCCTGCCTCTTACCACAGGGTGCTCATCCTTCAGCTTCTGGGTAACTGAAAACATCGTACTGAAAAATAAGCCTCTTTCCTGCTATTTCTTTCCTCCATCAACCCCACTGGACAAACCCTTCCTTCTTAGCAAGGCGCCACACCAAAGCCATGTCCAAAACAGTTTTTGAGTTAGAAGGACCATAACTGAGCACTTCAAAGCCCGTTTGGTTTCTCAAGTTACGGTCACAGTGGATGTGCATCCAGATTTGGTGTCATTTTAACAGAAAAGCATGTGGAAAGCATCAGTACTTCCTAGTTTCTCAATGAGGCATGGCAAAAAGTTTGTGTCTGAATTCTGGGATTGAGTAAGAAATTTAAAAATACAAGAAATTTCCAAATTATGAGAGTGCAGTTTTTTGCCATCTTTAGGAAACTATGACAATCACACCCCATACCACCACTTCCAAACCAACATTTCAATACAGTGAGATATCAGGTATGGAGGAAGAAATACACAGTTTTTGCTCAAATGCACAAAATTATGATAAAACTCTAGATAATTAGTCTCTTGAGATCTAGGGATGTGGTTCATAGTCAAGCTTGCCCACACCAATTAATACTACTTCTGTATCCTGACAGATTGTCCCACCACTGCAGCATGCTGTGGATCAAGCACAACAACTGGTGTGGACTGTGGTTTGAATTATATGTACCAGTATGTAAATCAACACCTTCTGCCCTGCAGACATAGTGGTTTTGAACCACTACTAGGGGCACTAAAGTACATTCACTACAGGTGTTACATCAATGCCTTCCGCAGCAACGCAATTTCAGAGAATCAGAGAATCCCAGATTGGTTTGGGTTGGAAGGGACCTGGAAGACCATCTTGTTCCACCCCCTGCCATGGGCAGAGACACCTTCCACTAGACCAGGTTGCTCTAAGCCCCATCCAACCTCACCTTGAGCATTATGGGGATGGGGCAGCCACAGCTTCTCTGGGCACCCCATGCCAGGGCCTCACCCCATCACAGGGAAGAATTTCTCTACACCCAATTTCTACCACTGCCCCAAAAAACAGGTGTCCTGGCACAAATCTGGAGATGGAAACCAGAGTTTTCAACCACTTCTACCATGTAAGAAAGTGTTTGCAAAATCAGTCACTTGATCCTCTCCTGCTCATACCAACATTTCTCCTTTTTTTGATCAAAATAGAAAGAACAACCCAAGGAATTAACTTAATGCAGAGTCAGGGTATCATCTCGGAAAGGGGTGGCCATGTTCTCCTACTCCAGGAGTTTATGACACACATTCCAACAGCTTCGCATATGACCTTCTCACACCATGATTAATAGTATTACGTTCATTAATACCCTATATGCAAAACCTTCAGCTTCTCAGACCTTGAAACTCCTGGGAGCTACACTGTGTTATCCATGTGGGACACGTGATGTGAAGGTCATCCCTACCTTTTCCCTTGGACAGCTGAGAGAATCAGGGACCCCTATGAGACTACTGAATGTCACCCATCCGTTTACCTCTCAGCTCAGTGACACCAAACACCTGGGCTCTGGTGAAAGACAGTGGGATGGTTTCCATCAGCTACTGCTAAATCCAGACATACAATTACAGGCATGGGGCACAAATGCTTATTTCCTTAGAAATGTAACAACTTTATGGAAACAGATGTTCTGGGAACAGCATGGAGCACCACCAAGCAGCCTGGAGGACAGCAGATACAGTGGAAAAGGACTCCCAGAGCAGCACATGCATCCCGTGGAATATAAGCATGGGAAGATCAAACAGGGAGGAACTGGTTTCACAAACTCAAAGGTAGCCTCTTTTTCCAATGCTTCTCTTCAGAAAAATACTGCAAAAATAATCTCACATCTAGCAGAACTACTTGAAATGAGAGGTTTAAACTCTATTCTTGCTTAAGTTACAGAATAAATTATTTGATTACAAGCTAAAAATACTTACTATCACACATTCTTTTCCTCTTTAAGGAGCTCTTGAATTGATAATCCCACAACAGAAATAGGAAGTACATTTTTAATACCACTGATTAACATTTTAGCTCACTTTGGAGCATTCACTGTATCCCTTCTACTAGAATTTTTAATGCCAGACTGCTGACATTTCCTAAAAATGCACTGTAGTTGAAAAATAAGTTCAGGTGTTGACAGAGCGCAGTGCTCGCTGGCCTGCCTCAGGCAAGAAACCTGATTACGTGGCCACACTGATCCCTTTTGGCCTTGCCATTTTTTATGACATCAAAACCATTCAGCCATAATCTATTTTCTTTTTTTTGTGGCTGATGAATTTAAGATAACAAAGCATCTAAATGGGATCACAGCAACCTCAATACTCCCGTAAGTCATTCAAGCAGCACGGGGAGGCTCTGGAGAGTGCAGGTGCTCTGAAAGCCATGGCAGAGATGTGGTCATCTTCCCAAATGATGGCATGGAGTCGTAGTTTGTGAAGCCTTTGCACCGGGAGCCAGCTCTGCTGGCAGCCACACCAACCTGGAAAGCTTTCACCTCATCCAAAGAGATACGGAGAAGGGAGTCCCCCTCCTCTTCAACTGCAGGTCGATTAACACTTAAACAAGACGAACTGTGTCTTCCAAAATAAAAGCCATAAACAAAGTGTATGGTCCTGGTACAGAACAATAATCATCTTCTTCTCTTCATCAGGAGAAACCTAAGCTGGAGTTTAAAGGGATTCCAACCAGGTCCCTAAAGGCGGTGGAGACCCGAGCAGGGCAGCACAAGAGGAAGGCAGGAAGGCACTAACAAGGATCTTGAACCCCCCTATGCAGTCATGGCACCCACTCACCCTGTACTGCCCAAAGGGCAAAAATAGCCAGAACCAGCCTCCCACCCCCCATACCACAGCAGGCCTGTCCAACACACACCTGACCATGCCAGCAGCAACAACAGCACTTGATGTGCAACACCTTACACATTCTGGCACCAGTTCCAGGAAAGGCAACATTAAACTGTATCAGATCTCCTCCAGCCACGCTTACAGCACAAAAACCTGTTTCAGGAAACGCTCCGCTGATCCTCCCCTACAGCTTTCTTGCACACCTCATCCAAGCGATCTTTCATTTCCAGCACCTTTCTTTGATACTCAAGGATCTCCATAGTCTCCTTACTATGCTCTTTTTACTGGCAAAGGGTAAAAAGAGGGCAAGCAAACAACACTAAATGTCTCCACACGTGTCTGGGCTCATGTGCATTCCAAATCCTCCCCACAAGCACTTTTTTAAGCAAAGCGACTCATTTGCCATCACGATGCCTACTTTTCCCCTTGAGGACAATCTCTTCAAATTCAGAGAGATTTAACTAATAACATTAAAATGATGACTTACCAGTCTCTCATTATCTTCTGAGGTTCTCTGGTAATGAGCTGCTAAAGAAGCGTAATCCTGCTCCTGCTTGTTACACTCCAAACACTTAAGTCCATGACGGATTAGCCTCTGTGGGTCCGTGTAGAGAGGCAAGGCTGGCTGAGTGTTCGCTGAAATCCCTATCCCGCCTCCTGAAGCAGCACTGGACTTAGGTGGAGGAGAGGACGAGAGCAAAGTCTGAGGAGATGGAGAGACTGAAGAGCTTGTAGGAGAAGGTGAAAACATTTGGTCTACAGAAATCGGTCTCATGAGCAGCTGAGAACACTGCATGATAAATCCTTTGCTCTTATGATCTCGTGCATGTTTAAGCAAGCTACACTTATTAAAAAAAAGGAGCATAGTTGAACACTGAGTGCACATGACTTCAATGTGAACGCTTCGCCTACTATAGTGTTGAGTCAGGCTTTTCTCTAAGGCAAATGAGTCTCCACATTCCAGGCAACAATACCCAGAGGCAGGTAAATTAATACTAGTGTCAGGCGGGGGGCTAAGGTTCGGAGTATATATCGGCACTGGATTGGCACTGTGTAGCACTTTATGGAATGCCTCCATGACAACGGGAGCAGCTTTCTTGACTTGGTGCACCAGCGGCACTGACATCTGTGTCACCTGAGGCTGGTTTCGCCTCTGTGCCGATGTCTTCGCTGTAACAGAAGCGGCAACACTGTGGGGGACCAAGTTGAGATTTGCCAAGTGCACAGCTTTGGGAAGAAGGCTCGAGGTGGTCGTGTTGGATGGCTGCATCACAGTACCCTGCTGCTGCCTCTTGACCCCCACTTTTATGGCACCACCGCCACAGTTTGGCAGTGGAGATAAGGACACTGTACATGTGCTGTTTGCAATATCCATTTTCATACTGTCTGAGTAAGGACTCGTTGTATTTGACAGCTGGATAGCCACAGCAGCCCCATTTTTGGTTGAATTCCTGCCAGTCTCACCTTCCATAACTGCACTAGTGTCAGGAGATGGGAAAGATTTTATAAATTCTTCGGCAGAAGAGGTTTCTGCAGGTGACTCTTCTGAAGATTTGCCCAACTCATCATTTTCTGGCAAAATTCTAGTTACAGTCCTTTTAATTTCACCAGAGGATGTCTTGATAGTCTTTATTCTAACTTTGGGAATAGCTGGCGGAGAGCCAGCTGCCATGGAAGGAGAGCCTTTCCCACTGCTGTCGCTGCACACACTCCGAGGACTCTCAGGCTGCTTGCTGGCCTTCCTCACCACCTCCAAGGGGCTTCGGGGACTCTTTGGCGACTTGGGCATTTTTGGACTTCCCTTCATCCCGTCTTTAAAAGGACCAGGTTCCTTGGTAAAATTTGGCTGATCGCCTTTTGGAATACACGCAACCTTTTTGGCCTGAAGAGCTACTAACGCTGCCACGCAGGATGACAACTTGGAATGAGTTGGCTTTAGCCTCTGCCGAGGTGGTATTGACGAAGACATGCTCAGCTCAGGCACAGACCCCTTGCCATCTCCTAAATTATTGTGAGAGAGGTCTCCAAACACCAAGCCTTCTCCAAGAAAGCTGTCGGTATCTACCAAGTCCTTGCTTGACTCCGCAAACCTCTCCACTGCTTTGTCTTGCTCTCTCCTGCTCATTTCCAGCCTATTCTCTGGCTGGCAATGGATTTCCATCTTCTGTTCCTTTTTACAGTAGTGATCAAACATGCTTAATTCGGGCTCTGGCACCTTCCTAAGATGATCTAGGACTGAAGCCCCTGTTGGTATATATATTGAAGGCGGTGGAAAATAGGGAGTTTGGGCATGTTTGGGTTTATCCCCAGTACTGTTCTCTTTGAATGCATCCTCTGGCTCAGGGCTGGAAATGGGGCTAAACTGACTAAATGTTGGCAAAGGCTCTGACTTGGACTGGTCCAGTTTATCAGAGTAACCTCTTGAGCTGTCGCCATTAATAAAAGTCGACTCAAACTTGCCATAATTATGGACTAAAGCATGAGCCTCGGCCGGCAGATCGGAGCCACGAAACCCATTGTGTAACAGACCAGTTCCGAGGTGATTCCCCTCCTTTTCTGCCTCAAAAGACTCCTGGCGACTTGTGTTCTTCACTATCACACTCACAACAGGCGCATCAGAGGGAGGCAGGGAGTGGGATAAGGACACATTCTCATCGATGCACATTCCTGATGACTTCAAGTGATTCTCACTCTCCTCCCCAGCTGATGGAATGGTCTCCTTAGCATCGAGGCTAGTCGGATCAGGGATATCAAAAGCAGCCAACAGGTCATCAAAGTCAGGGGTTTTCATGTCCCCCATGATGAAAGCTACAATTAAAAGCAGAAAAAATACTTTGTCAACTACATTTCCCCCATGGACAAACTTCGTAAGACTCATGTGCATCAACATCTTCTGTTACAAAAATCACAGCTGCCCAAAGCCTGGCATGTGGGCAGAGCTGCTCCAAGCAGCATGGTGGGAGACAGTAAGCATCCCCTGACCCAGGATCCCTGAGAAGAGAGCTGGTACTAGCATGACTTTTGAAACAACACCGAGCTCATGCAGGGGACATCTTTTTGAACTGTCAGCTGCATTACTAATCCAAAGCCAGCCACCATCATGAGCCTCAGCAGAAGATTCTGAAGTACATTAGCAGAGGGGTTTTTTTTAGTTCGGCTGGGGTTTTTGTAGAGCTAACAGGCAGCAAATCACTGCTTATTTCTCAACAGATTGTCACATCTTAAGAACTCGGTCCTTCCCCAAGGAAGACAGGCAGGGGCAAACAGGTGGCCCAAGAGACAGGTGGCCTGAAAAGTGAGATGGCTCCCTACCCTGAGCAATTTAAATAATAGAAGTCTTCAGTAAATATTTCAATACAACAGCTCCAAGAAGGGTTATTTGAAACAGGGGCAATCCTTAATTAGGTAACCACATGAAGCAAAACCACCCAAAGATAGAATAAAGAACTATATCCAAATCGTAAGAAGAAATCGTGTTCCCAGCCAGCTCTCTCTTTCTAAGCTCTTCAGAAAGGAAGTGGGGACTTGGAACACTCAACACAGCAACCTACAACAGGAATAGTCAAGCTCTGATGAGATGCATGAAAACTGACAGCACAGAACTACTAGAACATTTGTGTTCACTTCTGTCAGGGATACCAGATTTCCACTGTTAAACCAAAATATTTTCACGTTGGTACAATATAGACACTTCACAAATATTCAATGAGCCATTTTTTGAATATGTTTTATTTAAACCCCGAATTTATGTGAACTGGTGCATGCTGTATGTAGGGGAGGGGAAAAAAAACCCAAAGTGTGTCAACAGAGCTAGTAGGGCACCAGTTCCTCCTTGGCAAGGAGCACCCACAGGCAGGGTAAGTCCTGCCACACTCAACCTGGGCTGCAACAACACTGCCAAAGCCAGCAGCAAGAGGAGACTGAGAGGGTGGCAGGATTCCAGGACAATAGGGAGTAACTGGGAGCAGAGGTGCAGGCAGAGAGGAGAACCATGGGACAAGGCAGAGGGAGAGAGAGAAGCCATCTGATGCCTTCCCAAAAGGGCCCTGATTTAAGGCTGCTGTCGTTATTGACAATTGGGTTTAGTAGTTTGTCAAGCATCGCATTCAAACCAAACAAAGCTCAACCGCTCTGGCCAGGCTGCTGGAATGGGGAACAACTCCTGGACCAGGAGAAATCACTTCAGAGTGGAGCACAGAGACACAGCGGTCTCTGAGCTTTAGTTCAGCCATTCCTCCAGACAAGTCCCAGAGGTGCTGCTTTGATGATAATCTACTGCAAGACACTCTGCATCTTAACCACTTGGTTTAAGAGTGGCTTGTTGTGGCTGAGCTTAAACTCGTTCTTAAATTAAACCCCAAATATGAAGAGGGCTATGCAATAATTTACAATCACGTCCCTCAAGGAAGCGCAGCTGGGCATGAAGTCCCTGGAAGCCCAAATCATCCATACACTCCACATCCCCAGCACTTGATAAGGACTTTGGAAACAACACAGATTACTGCAGTTGGCAAAGGCACGGACCTGAAACTTCTCGTTCCTTTGGGTGGGAAACCTTGTGCCAGCTGGGAGAGAGCTAGGCACCACGCAGCTCCCAAAATTTCTGGCACACAAATCCTTCCGCAAGGAAGACACTTCATTCCATAACCTGGCATGCTTGAGTATTGTACAGACAAAAATGAGCCTGCCAATCACTCTTGACCTTCCCCTTCCCACTCTGGAACACCTCTCTGCACTTGTGTTTTAAAATGCAAGACAAAATAAATCCCAGGTATCTGCAGCATCTCAAAATATCCTTTTCTTGGAAGAAACCTTGCTTTTTCAGAAGCATTGGTGCTCATCTTCGAGTCTTACAAAATGCCAATTTACTGTCTTTGCAATCATGAGGGCACAAGTCTCTACCCAAGTATTTCTCCACAAAATTGCATCTTAAGCTTGTCACACACAAAGCCGCCGTTTTTCAGAATAAATCAAGTTTTGACCCAGATTCTAGAGAATAAGTATCTTATCAATAGAAGTGATTTTTTAAGTAATATAAATTTAAACTTTTGACTTAACACTGTTTATCTCTCATCACAGATAACAAACAGGAAAAGGATATTAAAGGAAATTATGTAAACTAGCTTGCGAGGAAAGCTGAAAATAAAGACCTCTGTGCTTACTCCATCATTCTTGTGTAAAGGACTGAGAACCCAAGCTTGAGATCCAATGAAAACATGGAGGTTGAGATTTGCAAAGCAGTAGAAGACATGAACGAAATCAGCCAAGAAGAAGGATTCATGAAGTAAAGAGTGTATTTCAGTGTGCAAACTCAGCTCCACTATAGCACATTTCTCAAGGGCTCAGGAAACCTAGAAGGCTCCAAGCCATCCAAAAAAACCCTGGGGAAGGATGTGAAACCCCAGGACCTTGTGCTATGGATTAGCTTCAAAGTCAAGGAGAGGCACCACAGGACCCACATCCTGCACCCACTCCATACAAACCTTTTGCTAGCAGTGCTATTCCCAGGGGCTTTTGGAGATTGGAAGTAGATGCTCCGCAGCTTTCAAACCAGGAAGGAGATTTGAGATTGCCAATTCATAGTGAAGCATGAAAGCGTAATTTCCCAGTTACACCAAGGAAATTAATCACAGAACGGCTTGGGTTGGAAGGGACCTTGATGACCATCTAGTTCCAATCCCCTGCTGTGGGGGATTATTTATCATGTGCATTGCCATTACTAAATATTGGTAATTCTGCAAAACGACAGCGTACAAGGGAATACATTTGCCAAGGGCTGCTGACACGGGGCTGGTGTCTCCGGGAGGGGATGAAGAGACGGCATGCCACGGGAATCCCTTGGGAAGGCAGGGACAGCAGGAGTCGGGAAGCGCGGGGAGGGCAGGGGATGGAGGAAGCAGCCGAGCAGGGGCTGGCAGGGCTGTGGGGAAAGCACGGGGCAGCCGCAGCTGGAGGAGGGCTAAACCGGAGGGCGGCTCAGTGGCAGGCGGGACCCGGCCTGCAACACTCGGGAAAGTTTCATGAGCCCGGTGCGGTTCTCGGTGTGAACGGGGCCGCTGGGCTGGGGACTCGTCTGGGTCGTGGCACCCCTACACACACAGAGACA